>BLSH010059482.1:1022098-1035182 GCA_018402905.1 Glandirana rugosa | reverse complement strand
GGGGGGGGGGGGGGGGGGGGGGGGAGAAATGAACGAAACTTAATATGCTCTAACCACCTATGCAAGATGAGAAACACCTTTTTCCTATTTGATCTCAAGGAGTTTTTCAGGGCCTAGTTCACTACAGAGATTATTGCTCCTTCAAAGCCTGTGTACCCAGTGAATGGCTTGTCCGTGTTGCATAAGGTCAAAGTCCCATTAACCAAGAGTCATTGAAGTTCTAAACAAAGGAACATCCTACTCGTCTACAGCGTCTACATTTGTGGGCGGGGATTCTACCCATACGTCGCATATTTTGTGAAATTTCTTATCACAGCCCCTAGACAGGTAAATGGCCTTAAACAGTGGGAGGGCAGAATTTATTAACAGCTTCCAAAAATTGACGGCGCAGCATGAGATTTCCACTGAAGTACAATGGCTTTACATGCATAGTAGAGTAGTAACCCCAGGAGTGTCCTGGCTACTCGGCTATGAGGCAGGGGGGTTAACCAGACCCAGCAGGCACACCTCCACCGACGGTGGGATCTAGATGGTAGTAACAGTGTAGATAAATGTAGCGACCTCGTTCCAAAATATTTTTATCTGGCAACATGTCCAAAATACACGAATAAAGTCCGCTGCAGGTGCGACGCACCTCCAGCAGGAATCTGGGACAGAAGAGTATATTGTATGTAGACGTGCAGACGTGTAATACACTCTGTATGGTTTTAAACTGTATTAGTCTATCCCTTGCGGAAACTACCTGTGTGAATGAGCACTCCCATGCCTCTTCCCAATCCTCTGCATCTAGGGTGGGAATATCCACCGCCCATTTTGCTTTGAGAGTATCAAGGTCCATGTGTATGTTAGTTAACAATGCTTTGTATATATTGGAGAGAGGTTTGGTCATGGCTTTGTCTCTGAGTTGGTCCTCAAGATTTGAGGTGTAAAAATCTAATATTGAAAGCATGCCTCAGCTGCAGAAACCTGAACAAATGAGAATTAGGCAGATGAAATGTTTGTTTTAATAAGTCAAAGGTGCACAATCGACCCCCAATACAAATCTGAGCTACGTAATTGATACCCTTTTGTGCCCAGATACTAGGATCCGGTATAGAGAAGAACTCTGACAGTGACGGATTAAACCAGAGGGGAGCATGTGGTGAGATATGTCCAGGAGGCATAGGGCGCAGGGAAAGAGCTACTGACCATGTCTTCGGGACAGTCCTCATAGCTGCCGTCAGGTGAAAAGGCGCCAATAGGTCCCCGATAGAGTAAGTTCTGAAGCGCCTCGTAAGAACCCAAACAGGCTGCCTCAAGAACCACTGCCGCATTCGTTTCCTCAGTTATTAACCAATTATGCGCGTGGACTAGCTGGGCCGCAAGGAAGTATTAATGTAGGTGAGGACAGGCTAAGCCTCCCTCTCCCCAGGATCTCTGCAGCATCGCCAGCCTGAATCTCGGCTGACCTGTATCCCAGAGAAAGGAGAGCAGGGTGGTGTTTATTGTTCGCAAGACCTTTTTTTGGAGCCACACAGGGGAATGTCGAAGTACATAAAGAAAAGCTGGTAAGGGATTAATTTTAAAAACATTTATTCACCTCATCAGGGAAAGGGGGAGATGGGCCCACGCCTTCAATCTCACTTTTTTTATTTTTTGTATCAGTGGAGCAAGGTTTAACATAGAATCAGCAGTAGAGTAGGAGATCAAGATACCCGGGTATTTAAATTTTGGTGGTCCATATTAGAGGGAGACCGGGGTCCTTTAACGTTTCAGCCTCCTTATAAGTCAGTAAAATTTAGGATTTATCCCAGTTGACCTTGAGTCCCGAGCAGCCAGTGAAACTGGAGAGAATATCCAAAGCCTCCCGAAGAGAAGGGCATGGGTCATTCAGAAAAAGAATAAGAACGTTAGCGTACATGGCCAGTTTCTCCTGGGTGGAACCAACCCGGATACCTCTGACAATGTCCTCAATGTCTAAGAGCCGAGGCAAGTGGCTCTACCATCAGGGCCAAAAGATCCGGCTATAACGGGCAGCCCTGCCTTGTACCTTTGCCTATTTTGAAAGGGGATGACAGGACACCACCTAATTTGTACCGTGCTGTCGGGTTCCTGTATAGAATATCCACCTACGGAATTCAATCCCAAATCCCATTACTTCCAAAACAGCAGACATGTAGGGCCAGGCCACAGTCAAATGCCTTCTCTATGTCTAATGCTACCACTCTCTGGTGGAACACTCTGAAGGAGGCAATTGCAAATGGGTGAATACTCTGCGCAAGTTGTCAGTTGACTTCCCCGCTATAAACCCATTCTGATCAATGTTAATCAGAGATGGCAGAATCGTCTGTAATCGAGTTGCCAACATTTTGGTTAATATATTCAAGTCATAATTTAGTAATCAAATCGGCCTATATGAAGCGCAAAGAGTTTGGGATTTAAAACAATATTGGCCTGATACATGGAGGGAGGCAGAGACATCTGCCTTGTACAATCCTTGTATACCTGCAAGAGTTTAGGTGCAATTAGAGCTGCGTACGTTGTGTACCATTCACCTGGGAGACCGTCTGGGTCTGGGGTTTTGCTACTGGGAAATGAGCGAATCGCCGCTTCTATTTTTTCAGCAGTGAAATCCCTATCCAGATACTCAGTCCTCCTGAGATAAAGTTGGTAAGTGTAGGAATTGCAAATACTCAGTGATGTGTACCCCAGACCAACTAGGGGGGGTCTTTAATATAAATTTTCGTAGAAGTTTTTGAACTCCCTCAATATTTGGTCGGAGACATTTCTGCCATCTGAGCAACTAATCTCAGACAACACCATTTGCATTTTGGAATCCGCAACTAGGTTCGCCAGAAGTTGACTATTTTTGTCTCCAGACTCGAAAATCCTTCCAGCCAATGCACCCATATTTAGGTGTACAGCCAAAGCAAGATGTAGAGACAAAGCTCTTCTCACCTCTACTAGTTGGCTGAAATGGTCAGGAGTTTGAGAGTCAGAGAGCCCCTGCAGCTTCAGTTTCTCTGGCTTCAAGCTGCTGCACCTGAGAGGACATCTTGGATCTAACGGCTTTAATAGCCGAGATGTATTCACCCCTAGCGTTTGCTTTAAAAGCCTACCAGACTACATGACTTGAGGCGGTACCCTTGTTAAAATCCCAATACTGTTGCAATTTAGTGGAGACAATCTCCTCAACCGTAGGGTCCTGCAACCGCTTAGCTGCCAGCCGCCGGCTTTTCTTGTTCCTGTTCTCTGACAACACCAACTTAATCTCTATAGGGGCATGATCAGAGATGCCTGCAAGTAAGAGACCCCCCCCCCCCTCCCACTGCCGTCAAGGCACAGGTTTTGCCAAAGACCAGGTCGATCCTAGAGCCTGATTTTGTGTAGTGGAGTTACAGGAATAAGCCCTATGGGGATTGTGTTTCCATCTCCAAATTTCGGTGTAGTTGAAGGCCTGAGCCCAATGAACCAAATCGGGGGAAGTAAACTTTATTGGGATTGGATGAATCCAATGATGGGTCTTAGATGGAATTGAAATCTAGAAAGCCTAGAAAATTGTAATGTGGCTAATTTTTCATACACTTTGTACAAGACCTGCTGGTTGAAAGGAGGAGGAGCATAAACATTAACCAGAGCATACACAATTGCCTTTATTTCTAGTAAAAGTATAATATACCGACCCTCAGGATCCGTCACCAACTGAATAACCTTATATGCAAGAGACTTGGCCAGTAATATAGCCACTCCCCTTGCATAACTAGAGAAATTGCATGGAATGAATATTGTATCCAGGGCCTACGGAGAGCAAGAATTGTGTTCCCCAGGAGATGTCTCCTGTAAGAACAAAATATGTGGTTTGTGATGATATAGGTATTTGAACATCAAGGCTCTTAAATTTATCTTTTATTCCCCGGACATTCCATGAGATTTAGTTTTAGTTCCATAGCCATCTGGGACATGTAATAAAGCAAATAATCAACACGTAAACAAGGGGCTTCAGCCCAAGTGTGACCTGTGGGAGAAAGCGGGTTAGAGTGGCCCTAAACAAAGTAATAGGTAGCATCATAGCACAGGAAAAAAATGTTTGTGTAGTGGATATAGCGCGTACAAAAAACAAAAAGCGGGAAGTGCCCAACTGACCATAAGGTGCCAGACCCAGCTAGGTCAGTAGGGAACCCAACACCTGCAGAAAAAGAACTTATTAAAGGAGATCACTGGTCACAGGCGGAACTTCAACATCTGTCTGCAGACAACCAGCAATCACCAAATTCCCTACCTGCCGGAAATGCCAACAACAGTTCCAGTCGGTTTGATGCCCTAAACTCTAACTTGAGGTTTAATTATTGCAAAATCACTCCAGGCTTGGAAGTATGACAGTCCAAGAACTTCTACTGCCTTCAAGTTAAAACTTGGGGGGTAAGGTGTGTCCATCTTAGAGGTGCACTTGTGGGTGCTCCATTGCTCAGAAAAATAGTAGTAGGATACAAGTATTGTAGGATGTGTGGGGGCCATGCAGTCAATGAAATCAAAGATAGGAGTCGTCATCCCAAGGTGAGTAGCCAGTCTTCAGCATCTGCTGGAGTATTGAAGAAACCAACCCCTCCGTCATATTGAACCCGGAGGTGGCTGGTATAAAGCATACTGTATTTAATGTTTCTCTCTGAGCCTTTTGCGGACATCATTGAAGGTATTCCTCTTCCTCTGGAGCTCAGCCCAGAAGTCGGGGAAAAGGAGAATGGAAGTGTTGCCATATTGGAGTGCAAGGTGTTTACAAGCTTCGAAGAGTATCCTGTCTTTCTCGATAATTGAGAAAGCGGACTAGAAAGGGCCTAGGACTATTTCCAGCAGGTTTTTAAAGAATTATTCTTCAAACTTTGCTGGATGGTCCCCTTCCTCCCCTTCTGGCAAACCAAGGACTCTGACATTGTTTCGTCTGAGTCTATTTTCAGCATCTGATTTCTCAACAAGCGCCCCGTACAGCACATTGTAACTTGGCAATGTAGGTATTGTGGGTGGCTGTAAGATGTTCGGTGGCGGATATTCTGGTCTCAGTCTCTGTTATGCGCCCCTTCATTTTGTCTAGATTATTCTGTATTAGATTGCACTCCCTCAGCAAGGTGATCTATGCGCACCAGCATTGAGGCCCTACACTCCGCAAACGCAGCCAGGATCACTGTTGTACTGTCCTAGGGTAAGGGGGTTGGTGCTGCTGTTACTGAGGGTTTCCCAGGCTCCATTGCAAGTTCGGCCAGTAAGGCTTGTAGACTGCCGACTAAGATGGCGTCTGGCTTCAGTGAATGAGGCGACGGCAGCTAATCTGGCGTGTTGCACTTTAGAGATTTAGGTTGTCTTTGTGGACATCTATGCTGGGTGAGGCACTATATGAGGCCCCCAGAGCCCCTGCAGTGTGCAGCACTGTTACTTTGCCAGGAGGAATAAGATGAAGGCTGTGACAAGGCCCCTACAGCTGACCAGCAGTCTAAGCTTCCAGCTATGTCCCCACGACTCCCTGCAGCTTCACAGGGAGGTGGCAAGGACAATAGGCAGGCTGATACTGTGTAACTGGTCTCAGGAGGGATGCTGCTCCAGGCAGTGTGGCCGGACCAAGCTTGGATGGATGATGGCCATGGCTAGGCCCCAGTAAGCTGTGACCGGCTCCAGCAGTCAGTGCGGCCCTGACTGCCGTACAGTCAGCGGTAGGAGGATGAGTGGGTGAGTCAAGATGCCAGGCCTTTGGAGGTCTGGATGGACCGGGCTCAGTGAGAAGCCATGGATCCAGAGCCAGCAAGATGGAGGCGGCTGTGAGGAGACGGGGCAATGGGGGGCCTAAAATCTCAGCGGATGGACTGGGATGGTTCCCAATAGCCAGCCGGGGCAGTGCAGGGGACAGTGAGGAGCAGTTTCAGGGGAATAGCAGGACTCGCCACAGCAAAGGCAGCTCGGATGGCACAGGATTGTGTTCTGGGATCCAGCAAGATGGCGGCAGCCTCAAGGAGATGGGGGCAATGGCAGGCCTAATATCTCCTCAGATGGACTGGAATGATTCCCAATAGCCAGCCAGGGCAGTGCTGGGTACAGTGAGGAGCAGTTCCAAAGGGATAGCAGGGCTCACCAGATAAATGGCAGCTCGAATGGCACTGTTTTGTGATCTGGATTCTGGAGCTTCTCTTCAGCAAGTCTTCTGCTGTTCACATCCGGACATGCCCCCCTTTTGTGAATTATTTTATTATTTCTTTTTATGTGACAACACTGAAGAAATTACACTTTGCTACAATGTAAAGTAGTGAGTGTACAGCTTGTATAAGAGCCCGTTCACATAGGCGCAACTTGTCAGGCGACCTAATTGCCTGACAAGTCGTGCTCCATGCAGTGCTATGGAACCATTCTAATAGGAGCGACTCAAGCTGTTCCGACTTCGAAAAAGGTTCCTGTACTACTTTGGGGGCGGCTTCAAGCGACTTGCATTGACTTCTATCAAAAAAGTTGTTTGCAAGCTGCATTGAAGTCTCGCTGCGCAGGGCAGCTTTGAGTCGCCCCTGAAGTCGGATCGCTCCTATGTGGAACTGGCTCTAACAGTGTAAATTTGCTCTCCCCTCAAAATAACTCAACACACAGCCATTAATGTCTAAACTTCTGGCAATAAAAGTGAGTACATCCCTAAGTGAAAATGTCCAAATTGGGCCCTAAGTGTCAATATTTTGTGTGGCCACCATTATTTTCCAGCACTGCCTTAACCCTCTTGGGCATGGAGTTCACCAGAGCTTCACAGGTTGCCACTGGAGTCCTCTACCACTCCATGACAACATCATGGAGCTGGTGGATGTTAGAGACCTTGTGCTACTCCACCTTCCGTTTTGAGGATGCCCCACAGATGTTCAATAGGGTTTAGGTCTGGAGACGTGCTTGGCCAGTCCATCACCTTTACCCTCAGCTTCTTTAGCAAGGCAGTGGTCGTCTTGGAGGTGTTTGGGGTCATTACATTTTAATACTGCCCTGCGAGCCAGTCTCCGAAGGGAGGGGATCATGCTCTGCTTCAGTATTTCACAGTACATACTGGCATTAGTGGTTCCCTCAATGAACTGTAGCTCCTCAGTGCCGACAGCACTCGTGCAGCCCCAGACCATGACACTACCACCACCATGTTTGACCGTAGGCAATAAAACAAATGATCAATCAGCGCAAACTTAATAACCCCCATAACACAAGCAGCTAGACACCAAGGTTCAAAATATCAAAATCCCTTATAACATATAATAGTAAGGGTGCAGAGCTAATATTATTAAAAATATAGTCCGTGAATAAAACTTTAATAGAAGAGCGCAAAGTCCATAGGTAGAATGAAATCTTTCATAGAGAACACCACCAGTGCCAATATGGATACTCATGCAGTATGAAGTGATTCTGTGCAGACTCCCACCAATGGTCAAACTAGCAGCTAACCTCAATTTATTGACTCTCATAAGAATCATAACCAGCATTGTACTCCTTCCTGGTGAGATGAGATGCCGTCTATGCTGTTAACAATAACCACCAAGGACAATCCCATATCTGTAATCACATTCGTCATGGGACCGTACGTGTCGAGGTGTACATGTAAATAGAAATTGAATATAGTGCTCTTTGCTATATATTCCAATATTTATTAAAAGCTAAAAATCTACTTACAAAACAAAGCACTGACACCCAGTGCTAGGTATACAAGCAAACAGGCTTCATGCACACAGGACTTTAAAAAAAACAGCCAAAAAATGTCAGTAGCTTATCAGGGATGTTTTCAGCTTTTACCAGCGTTATAATACCGCCATTACTCTTACGGTCACTGACAGACGCAGCCCTTCATTAGACAAGTGGGGTTTATGCTCATATTACTAGGAGTAGACCAGGCAAAATAAAACAAACGCATAGGTTGGCCCCTCCCAGGGGGCAGTCCTCACCTTAGCATATAACCCCCTGCTAGACAATAGCATATCGGTTTTTATTGCCTAGTGCAAGGAGTTAGACCTGGTTCCCTATGGTATCTGCGTTCTTCTGAGGTTTTTTCTGATGAAGACTGCTATCAAGAAGCCGGCTGGTGGTATAGAGGATATCTAGAATCCAAAAACTTTCCCCAGTCCTGCCAACGCCTGTGCAAGCTACCCTTATGCGGGGACACGCCGCATAAGGCCCGTTCCGTGCGGGCTGCCAGTGGCTGATCCCACTTGTGCCCAGTGACTG
Source organism: Glandirana rugosa (assembly GCA_018402905.1). Taxonomy (NCBI): domain Eukaryota; kingdom Metazoa; phylum Chordata; class Amphibia; order Anura; family Ranidae; genus Glandirana; species Glandirana rugosa. The sequence goes on along the minus strand of BLSH010059482.1, from coordinate 1,026,986 downwards.
GTTTGTTCCTATCCAGTGGCCTGGCCAGCAGCATCCCTCTCCATGGGGAGGAAAGTCTGCTCCGGGTGGCTACCCGCTGCGCTCGTCGGATCGGTGAGTGGGCCCCTCTTCCATCCTAGGGGTGCGGAGAGGGGCACCTGGGCAGCTTCTGAGGTAGCTGGCCGGTGGGGGCTTATTAGTGGGGATGCTCTGCGGTTGTAATCTCCCAAACCCCCCCCCCGCACTGACCGTTTTGAGCACTGTATTCAGGCGATTCACCGCCATTTCGTGGTGGATCACCGTTGGTTCGCCGCCATTTTGCCGTAGCTCGGCATGTTTTTATGGCAGCGGCCATTTTTCTGTAGCCCATGCGGTTTTCAGCCTGTCCCCTGGCGGCCCCCAGTGGCTTTTCTCGGGATTACGGGGTAGTGATCAAAACGGCAGAGGCACTTCCGTTTTCGCTTGGACAGCGTGACTGACAGACACGGCGGTGCAGACTCTTGAAGTGGAGTGTTTTTTCATTGCTCATTCCGGTCACAGCGCTGAGGCATCAAGAAACAGCAAGTATAGCTGGCTCTCCCTGGGTGCTGGTAGCGGTGGGTGCAATCCTTCCGGGTCTCCCTGGCTGATTGGTGGGGTAGAGGTGGTGGTCACACAGTGGGGGTGCCAGAAGTCTGGGATGTCAGAGGTCGGCAGTGCTATGGCAGGGGTACCTGCGGAGGAACAATCCACGCCGGGGTCCCTGGTGTCCTTGGACCAGCTGAGGGCAGTATTTGGTGAATTCTTTCCCCAGGCGGGGGACCCGACTCCGGGGGGGCCCCAAGAAACGCCCGCCCCCCCGTCATCCTTCGGGGGAGGATTCAGAACCAGAGAGCGCCTCGGTGGTCATGGGTACCCCCGTGGAGCTATCAGAGGGTGAACTGATACCCTCAGACGGTGAAGATGATCAGGGGGCTTTATCTTCGCGCGACAAAGCGATAGTGGCTGCCCTGATCACTGATATTCGTGAGTCCATGCGGCTTGACCAAGCAGGGGAGTCGCATGAGTCCGCATATATTTGTGGGTCGCTTAAGCCCCCTAGGTCCCCCAGGGCCTACCCTTATGATCAGGTTTTTGAATAGGCGGTGTTCAAGGAATGGCTGCGGCCGCAAAATTCCTTTGCTTTACCCAAAAGCTTTGCTGTTCGCTACCCCTTTGAGGATACTTTTACTAAGAGATGGGCTTCCCCAGCAGTGGACCCACCAGTGGCCCGTCTGAATAAGGCAATGACCATTCCCTTGGAGGGGTCTCCGTCTTTTAAAGAGAGAGAGCCGATCGCCGCACGGAGACAGTGTCTAAGGCACTGTTCTTGTTGGCTGGGTCAGCCAATGCGGCCAGCTCTGGCGGCGCAATCTCTTTTCGAGTGCGCTACCACATTACACTCCGGTTTGACTTTGAGTGTGCGCAGGCTGAGGTGCAACGGGCACAACACTTGAAATAGGGTCTCCGCTACCTATGCGATACTGCATTGGACCTACTTCCCATACTGTCAAAAATGTCTGTTTTTGCAATGATCAGGCGGGTGCTGTGGCTCCGCTCTTGGTCAGGCGACCAGGCGTCGAAGAAAGCCCTTACGGATCTTCCCTTTCAGGGAGGGCGTCTGTTTGGCCCACAGTTGGATGAAATCATTAAGGATTTCACGGGAGGGAAGAGTACTTTCCTTCCAGAGCCAAAAGGCGGGATTTTCGCCGTAGGCAGGGCCCTGTTTCTTCAGGCCAGAAGAAGTTTTTTCATTCACCCGGCTCAGCAGGTAAGGGCTTCAAGTCCAGTAAAGCTTCCGCTGGGCCTAGCAAAAGGCCCTAGCAACGCAAGTCTGAAAAAAACGTCAGTCAACCTCCGCATGATGATTTGCCCCCGCCCGACTCTCGGGTAGGGGGCCGGTTACTGGGGTTCGCAGACAGATGGACTGCCCGCGTCACCGATCGATGGGTGCTGGAGGTGGTGTCCTCCGGGTACAGGATAGAATTCATCTCTCTACCCCCAGAAAGGTTCTTCCCTTTGAACTTAAGACTCCCTTAGGGGCGTTGGGAGGTGCTTCTAGGCACCGTTCGGGCGCTTGCCGAATGGGGGGTGATTGTACCGGTGCCCACGGTGGAACGATTTCACGGGTTTTACTCAAACCTCTTTGTGGTGCCCAAAAAGGACGGTGTCAGGCCAGTTCTGGACCTGAAGGCACTAAACTGCTTTGTAAAGACAAAATGATTCAGGATGGAGTCCATGCGCTCGGTCGTGGCCGCCCTGCACCAAGGGGAATTAATGGCGTCCCTGGATATCAAGGACGCGTATATCCACGTTCCAGTTTGTCACAGGCACCAGCGTTTCCTGCGTTTTGCAGTGGGGGATCTGCATTACCAGTTTGTGGCTCTCCCCTTCGGTCTGGCTTCGTCTCCCCGAGTGTTCACCAAGGTGGTGGCCCCGATGCTGGCGCTGTTGAGACAGAGAGGTATCGCGGTGGTAGCATACCTTGACGATTTACTCCTGAGAGCAGAGTTGGCCGCATCTCTGGAGGAGAATGTGATAATCACGGTGTCCACGTTAAAAGATTTCGGTTGGCTGATCAACCTGCAGAAGTCGTCGTTGACTCCATCCTGCCGTCTGAAATACCTGGGTCTGATTCTGGACACGGTGCAGGCAAGGGTGTTTTTACCGCCAAACAAGCTCCTGACACTTCAGGCAGCAGTGTTAATCCTGTTATCACGCCAGTGGTCCTCCTTAAGGTTTTGTATGCGAGTGTTGGGGCTCATGGTGTCGGCTTTCGAAGCGATACCTTACGCCCAGAGTCACACTCGGCTCCTGCAGAAGGTGATTTTGTCGCAATGGGACAAATCTCCCCTATCCTTAGGCAGACTAATCAGGTTGGATCATCAGTCCTGGGGATCCTTGGTTTGGTGGATTCGGGCTCCAACCCTAAAATTAGGAAAATGTTCCCTCCCCCTCAATTGGTCAATAGTAACAACGGATGCCAGCCTATCGGGCTGGGTAGGGGTCCTGGGTCAGTCTTCTGCTCAGGGCCCTTGGTCAGCTCAGGAAGCTTGTCTTCTGATAAATATACTGGAGCTGAGAGCGATCAGACTTTGTCTATCCCGTTGGTCGACAAGGCTGAGAGGCCTCCCTGTCCGGGTTCAGTCGGACAATGCCACGGCTGTGGCATATGTGAACCATCAGGGTGGAACAAGAAGCTCGGCAGCAGCCGCAGAGGCGGCTCTGATCCTTCGGTGGGCAGAACTTCACGTGCCAGCTCTTTCTGCAATTTACATTCCAGGCGTGGAAAACTGGCAGGCGGACTTTCTCAGCCGCCGGATTCTGGATCAGGGGGAATGGTCCCTACATCCAGAAGTGTTCCGCCAGATTTGCCTCAAGTGGGGCACGCCAGAGGTGGACCTCATGGCCTCCAGATTCAATCACAAGGTACTGACCTTTGTGTGCAGATCAAGAGATCCGTTGGCGGTCGCCACGGACGCACTGGTAGCACCCTGGGGTCGGTATCGGCTACTGTACGTCTTTCCTCCTCTGAAGCTTCTGCCGCGGGTCCTGCACAGGATAGAAGCAGAGGGAATTCCGACAATCCTGGTAGCTCCGGATTGGCCTCGGCATCCTTGGTACGCCGATGTGGTTCGGACGGTGGCAGATGTCCCGTGGCGTCTTCCACTTCGCGAAGACCTACTGTCTCAGGGACCCATCTTGCACCCTGCTTTACCTTCGCTGGCTTTGACGGCTTGGCTATTGAGTCCCAGGTGTTGAGGGATAGGGGTGTCTCTGACTCCGTGATCCCTACTATGATTAAAGCACGTAAGGATTCTTCGCGTAAGATTTATCATAGGACCTGGAAGGCCTATATTGCCTGGTGTTAGGCAGGGGGTTGGAACCCCCGCTCTTGTGCGGTGTCCAGAGTGCTGGCTTTTCTGCAGCAGGGACTGGACAAGAACCTGGGGTTAAGTACGCTTAAGGGTCAGATTTCGGCCTGACTTTTTCAACGACCCTTGGCGTCACATTCGTTGATCCGTACTTTTGTACAGGGTGTACGTCATGTGGCTCCTCGGATACAGTCGCCTCTGGCGCCGTGGGATTTGAATCTGGTGCTTTCTGTGCTTCAGAAGCCACCATATGAGAATATTAGGGACATTCCCTTACAGTTGTTGTCGCAGAAAGTGGCTTTCTTGGTGGCTGTTGCGTCCGCTAGGCGGGTGTCTGAGTTGGCAGCATGGCGGCCTCGTCAGCTACAATTTCTTGTTGGATTAGGAAGACCGTGACTCATGCATATGAGGTTCGGGGCAAGGTTCCCCATTTTCCAGTCAAGGCTCATTCCACCAGGGCAGTTAGTACTTCCTGGGCTTTTAGACACCAGGCCTCTGTATCTCAGGTGTGCAAAGCGGCTACTTGGGCCTCAGTGCACACGTTTACCAAGTTTTACAAAGTTGATGTTTCAGCATCGGCGGATGCTGCTTTTGGCCGCAAAGTTTTGCAAGCGGCAGTGTAGGCGCGACTGGCGCCGCCTGAGAGGGCTTTTTTTGTTATTGTTGACATGGGTTGTTTTTTTCGGGAGAGTCCGCCGCGGTCAGCGCGGATGTGACGGCGAACGTTTTGAAACGCCGGTTTTCGTCGTAGGCGGCTACGACTTTGTAGTTGAAACATTTTGAACCATTTGCACACGTGACTCCGGGTTCATCGGCGAAACGTGTGGACTCTATGTCTCCGGACCACAGATTTTCGGGTCCTTCATGATTGACGGGACCACCTTACTCGGAACTGACCTTTTACCCCTTGGAACGGGGCTTGGAGTATACGTACTCAGTGCCAGAAGGATTAGGTTGTTCTTTAACATCGACTGCTCCGGCGGTACGACGGTTGAGTCTGTGGGCGGATCGCCTGC
>BLSH010059482.1:1003380-1014109 GCA_018402905.1 Glandirana rugosa | reverse complement strand
CCTAGCTCTCCCCCCCAGGTTAACCCCTTCACTGCCAATGACATTTATACAGTAATCAGTGGACATTTACATTTCTGATCGCTGAATAAATGTCATTTGTCCCAAAAAAGTGTCAAAATGTTCCGACATGTCCCCCCCAATATCGCATTACCGCTAAAAATCGCAGATCGCCGCCATTACTAGTAAAAAAAATAAAATAAATAAAAACCCCAGAAATTAATTCTCACCATCCGTAAACGCGGCCACTTTTGCGCAAACCAATCAATAAACGCCGATTGCAATTTTTTTTATCGCAAATATGAGGAATTATATAATTCGGCCAAAAACGGTGAAAAAAAATGTTTTTTTATTTTTTTTTTTTGGATTTGAATTTTAGCAAAAAGTAAGAAATTTGGGTTTTTTTGCAAAATGGTCGCTCTTCTTTTGTTTATAGCGGCGATAAGAAATGACGCAGAGGCGATTTGTGGGAAAAAAAGGATGCAAATTTTGTTTGGTTACAACATCGCACGACTGCGCAATTGTCAGTCAAAGTGACGCAGCGCCGAATCGCAAAAAGTGCTCTGGTCCTAAAGCTGCAAAACCTTCCGGTTGGTAAGTGGTTAAAGCTGCATGTAACTGCACACGAATGCATGGATGCCTATATACCTATGTTCGCGTGGACCAAAAGACCACAAGCCAGCATGTGAAACACCTTGCAGACAGATAAGACAGGCCATGCCCCTGGCTATGCAGACACAGACATTAGAGGTAATGTATAGTGATACTAAAGGTTCCTGGTTTTTAAAAAAACAAAAAAAAAACGGTTATACTCGCCACCTCTGTGCAGCGGTTTTGCACAGAGTGGCCCCATCCTCCTCTTCTGGGGTCCCTCGGCGGCGATCTTGGCACCTCCTCCGCATCAAGTGACCCAGCAGGGAAGCGCAGGTTGACGACGACAGAGTGGCTCTCCCAGGCAAAACGCCGTCATCTGACGGCGGCTGCCAGATCGCGCACTGTGAGCGCTTTCAACCCCCCACAAGGGGTTAAAACGGGGTTAACAGTGCCCGCTCTCCGCGCTTCTGAGGCGGTGGGCAGCCGCTTCGGAAGCGCTACCCCATTGTTTTTAATGGGCAGGGGTGGTGGAGGAGCTATTACCGCTCACTGCACCGCTCCAAAGATGCTGTTTGCAGGACTTTTTGTAGCGCCCTGCAAGCGCACCGCCCCAGTGTGAAAGCACATTGGGGTGGATGGGGTTGACTTTTGAGACGCTTTACAGGCGCTTTTTTTTTTTTTGCTAAATAGCACCTGTAAAGCACCTCAGTGTGAAGGGGGTCTTACTGTAAACCACATTGTTCATTTTAAAGATGAACATAACCAAATGTCCAGACAAGTGAAGGTAGCCAATGGCACGTCTCAAACGGGTCCTGGCCTAGGGTAGCTTCAATATCCCACAGGGGATCACTGGTCATCCAAAAGCAGGCAAGCAGAGCGAGTTCCGCTAAGAATGGTTATGTCAAATTCTATGTGACCTTTTCCTCACTTCCTCAGTTTTGTCTGGTTTTATGTCATGAGCATGCTCACTTTATTGTCCTACTGAATATGCACAAAATGTTGGATGTAACTTTAACCTCTTGCCGACCGTCAACTGCAGGTTGACTGCGACAGAGTGGCTCTCCCAGGCAAAACGCCGTCATCTGACGGCGGCTGCCAGATCGCACACTGTGAGCGTGCGCGCTAACTGTGTCCAGGGAGGGCCAGGGGGCGGGTGCGGCGGAGTCGATCTCCGCCGGCTACACGCGATGCCCCCCCCCCCCGGAGTGAAAGAACGGAGGTCCGTGTAAGTAAACACGGACCTCCGTTCTGTGAGGAGGGAAAGGCTATGATCACAGCCTTCCTCTATATGGAAGCTGTGATCACTTCCCTTCCCCAGCCAGGGCAGCCCAAACACAGTTAGAACACGCCCAGGGAACACTGTTAACCCTTAGAGCTCCCCCTGCAGGTTAACCCCTTCACTGCCAATGGCATTTACACAGTAATCAGTGCATTTTTATAGCACTGATCGCTGTATAAGTGCCAATGGTCCCAAAAAAGTGTCAAAATGTTCCAACATGCCCGTTGCAATATTGTAGTACCGCTAAAAATCGCAGATCGCCGCCATTACTAGTAAAAAAAATAAATAAAAACCCCAGAAATTAGTTATCATCCGTAAACGCGGCCACTTTTGCGCAAACCAATCAATAAACGCCGATTGCGATTTTTTTTTTTTTTTTTTTTTTTTTTTTTTTTTTTTTTTTTATCGCAAATATGAGGAAGAATATAAATCGGCCAAAACCGATGAAAAAAATTTTTTTTTATATATTTTTTTTGGATTTGTATTTTAGCAAAAAGTAAGAAATTTGGGGGTTTTTTTTTTTGCAAAATTGTCGCTCTTTTGTTTATAGTGGCGATCAGAAATGACGCAGCGGTGATCAAATGCCACCAAAAGAAAGCTCTATTTGTGGGAAAAAAGGACGCAAATTTAGTTTGGGTACAACGTCGCATGACCGCGCAATTTTCAGTTAAAGCGACGCAGTACCGATTCGCAAAAAGGGCTCTGGTCAGGAAGGGGGCAAATCCTTCCAGGGCTGAAGTGGTTAAAAAGAGGAAATAACTTAACGGCTTGTGATCGAGGAGGATTGCTGGACTGAGCTCAGCCCTGTCTATTAGATCCAGGAGCCATATACATGTGTTTCTTGGGAAAGTAAACAATTCTCTAAAGGCTGTTTTTGGCTATTCCATTAGTTTGGAAGCCATGTCATTCTGGTAAGCTGCTTCCCTTTCAGCGGTGGTGGATTTATTCACAGTGCATGGGAGAGATGTGGACTTTCTAACTTTTCTTCACTTGGTGTTATGCTTACAGCCAGACTTACTTTTTGAAGCAATATTCCCTTTGGGTTTGCATGGACTGTATATGAGCGGTTTTTAACTTTATTATTAATGACTATGGTATTTTTATGATAAGCGCTGCAATTTTTGTAACAGATTTGTATTGAGGTATTTATCTATGAGCCTTTTTGCTAGCTGCTGTCCAATATTTATCATTGATTCAGATTAAGCGCAGATACTTTTTTAGTTTTTTTTTTTTTTTGGTCTAGGCCTACCTGCACTACCTCTACCACCCCTACTAGATGGGCTGCTCTCCCGGCTGTTAGGGAGAGCAGTGACATCCAGGGCTGCCACCTCTGCGTTTGCCACCCTCACATTTTCACTCAACTTGGCAAATCTGCTAGGGTGCTCAAACCCAGGGCTGGTCTTCCTTTTCTGTGAGCCCCTACTATTCCTCCCTCTAACTGTATTAACCCATCTACCTACCTTATAATCCTGAATTACCCCTCCACCCTCCCCATTAACTCTACTAGCCACCTGCTCATTGAGCAAAGGACCCCTTTCAGGGTTGTCAGTTCTGCCCAGCTTTGCAGTTTGCTCCTCTCGATCTCTAATGCGAGCTTCCAGAAGGGCAACCTGCTCACATCCTTCGCAGCGGTATCCATCCTGGAGCTGTTGCTCCATAGTTGCATACATGTGGCACACTGTGCACTGTACAAAACCTTCAATCTTGCTAGCACACATTTTCCCAGATACAACAACACTAATAACAGGAAATTTCATTTGTTACTTACAGGTTTGAAGACTCCTGTTATAATCTCCTATTTTAAACTCTGGTTTTTAACTCACCACTTCGTCAGAGGTCCAGCAAGCAAAAAGGTGGCAAGCTCAAGGATGAGCAAGCTCAGAAATGAGTTCCAAAGATATAAGGTTAATAGGACCTTGATCACCTGTAAGCAATTAACTCCCCTTAATTAGTATGAGTCTGAATGAAGGAAAGAAAAAAAAAAAAAAAGCTATTTAACCACTTCAGCCCCAGAAGGATTTCCCATGTTAGGACCAGAGCACTTTTTGCGATTCGGCACTGTGCCACTTTAACTGACAATTGCGCGGTCGTGCGACGTTGTACCCAAAAAAATTTGCGTCCTTTTTTTCCTACAAATTTCTTTTGGTGGTATTTGATCCCCTTTGCGTCATTTCTGATCACCGTTATAAACAAAAGAAGAGCGACAATTTTGCAAAAAAAAAAACAAAACAAAAATTCTTACTTTTTGCTAAAATCCAAAAAGAAAATATAAAAAAACATTTTTTTTTTCATCGGTTTTGGCCGATTTATATTCGTCCTCATATTTTTGGTAAAAAAAAATTGCAATCGGCGTTTATTGATAAAGAGGACCTGTCACCAGTACCATCTAGATCTGTCACAGCCCATCTGTCACACAGGCCCACCACCAGTACCGGCATCTGTACCGCTACACAGTACGGCCATCGGTACCACCACACAGGCTAGCCATCAGTACCGCCACCAGTACCACTAAACACAGATCCACCACCAGTACCGCCACCCTGTACCGCTAAAAGCAGATCCGCCACCAGTACCGCTAAACGCAGGTCCACCACCAATGCCGCCACCCATCAGTACTGCCATCAGTACAATCACCAGGCCCACTATCATGTCTCAGAGTATATACCCCTGAGGAGGCGTATGAAATACTTGCCATGTCGGATGATGAGAGCAGCGGGGAGCTCTCGTCAAATTATTCTGGTTCGGAGTATGAGCCATTAGAGGGCAGTGGATCAGAGTCCGATTCAGCTGAGGAAACCGCCCCCTCCTAAAAGAATAAGAAGATTAGGACCAAGATCCGAAGACCTGCCCACCACCAGCAGTACCAGACCCCAGGAAGAGGAGCCCAGTACTAGCACTGGAACTACACGCCCAACCCAAAAAACCCCAATCCGGGCCCGGGCCCAGTCTTTCCTTCCTGATGCCCTGGCAAACCCCGTATGGTTGCCCGCCAACTCAGGGTCTGCAATAATCCTCAATTTCACCGCACAACCAGGTGTGCAGGTCGACACGATCGATTTTGCCTTATTGGACTACTTTTATTTGTTTTTCACCACCGAATTGCTACAGAGTATGGTGGACCTACGCAGAACAATTTATTGCTGCCAATCCCACTTCATCTTATGCCTGTATGTTCCATTGGCGACGTCTGACACTGGACGAATTGAAAATATTTTTGGGCATCTCGTTGAATATGGGGATTACATAAAAAAATTAACTCCTTGGGTATTGGTCCACCCACCCCATCCACCACATGCCCATATACTCCTCTGTCATGTCCAGGACAAGATACAACATGATTATGCGTTTCATCCATTTTAATGATAATTTGCAGTGCCCTCCCCAAGATCACCCCAACCATGATAAATTATATAAGATACGCCCCCTAATTCCTTTTCCCAGACATTTGCGGAAGTGTTCATCCCGGATAAAAACATCTGTGTGTATGAGTCCCTTATCCATTTCACTGGCCGGCTGCATTTCAAGCAGTACATACCCAGCAAGAGATCCAGGTATGGCTTAAAAGTTAACAAACTGTGTGATCGAGCCACTGGCTATATGTACACCTTTTAGAATATACGAATGTAAAGACTCCCAACTCCAGCCCCGTGATTGCCCCACATATATTGGAACCAGTGGGAAGATTGTCTGGGAGCTGGCATATCTCCTCTTTGGAAAACGATACCACCTATACGTGGATTACTACTATACCAGCCTGCCCCTATTTCGCCATCTTTATCGAGAGACAACCCTGGCCTGCGGCACCTTCAAGAAAAACCGGAAGGGCTTCCCACAAAATCTCCTCACCAAAAAACTGCAAAACGGGGAATCTGCCTTCATGAGGAATGAAGAGGTATTGGCCCTGAAGTGGAGGGACAAGAAAGATGTCCACATCCTCTCTACTATCCACAATAACTATCGTCCGAAAACCAACCCCTCACCTACTTCAAATACATTGAAAAAATTATTACTGCCTACATTTATCAGCAAGGACCCGTCCCATTAAAGTATTCGCTCCGATAGTGTGAGTCGACTCCACGAACAACATTTTCCCTACCCCCCCCACAGAATCTGGTAGAAGACAGAAGAAATGTTGTGTATGCTCCAGAGGAGGAGTCAGAAGAGATACCACTTACTATTGCACCGACTGTCCCTCCCAACCTGGCCTGTGCATCGTAGACTATTAAAAAAATTATCATACACAAATCAGTTATTGGTTTCCTTTATAAACTATAGACTGCTATTTCCCCATTTCAAATACATGTGTGGACCATTTGCTTGCTACCACGTTAACTGACCCTGGCCTGTTTACCGACAAATTTCTTTGCCTGCCGCTTTAAACCATGTTTCTGTCTTCCATGTGCACCGACCTCGGCCTGTTAGTCAACCATGTTTTTGCTTGCCACTTGGACTGATCTTTTGCCCTTATCGTTTAGTACACAGGGGTCTCGCATATGTGAGGGGCTCCAGAAAAGCGTTCTGAGTAGAGAAAAACAGTATTTGGTTTAATGTGTTCCCAGATCAGGGTCTGGTTTCCCGAAGGCTTCAAAGCATTTTGATGGTCCTTCCGGCTGCCTGGACCAATACTTTGGCTGTGCTGACCATATTGCTGCCTGTAATGACCCAGGACTTTATGGACCATGTTTCTTCCTGCTGCCTGGACCAATGCATTGGCTGTGCTGACAATATTTCTGCCTGTACTAACTATGGACAGTATTTATGCCAGGACATTTCTGCCTGCTACCTGGACCAATGCTTTGGCTGTGCTGACAATATTTCTGCCTGTACTAACTATGGACACTACTCCTGCCTGTTGCTTGGACGATTGCTTTTGCTGTCCCTGACCACATCCTTGCCTGCTGCCTGGACCGATGCTCTCCTCTGCGGACCGCTGCACTACTAAAACCACAGGTAATCTTTTGTTGTTTGGTATGTACATGCTATGTGTTAGAAATATGAAGGACCTTCAAAAATGTAATTGGTAGTCAGAAAATGGTATGTGTAATTTATGCTCCTAGAACGCCTGGAGGTGCTGCTTGGATGTTGTGCCTCTATATGGGGCCAGGCTGTGTAAAAGTCTCACACATGTGGTATTGCTATACTCGGGAGAAGCAGCAGAATGTATTTTGGGGTGTCATTTTTGCTGTGTACATGCTGTGTGTTGGAAATATCTTATAAATGGACAACTTTGTGTGTAAAAAAAAAAAAAAAAAAAAAAAAATGCATTTTCGTTTTTTCCCCCACGTTTTTCAAAAACTTCGGGAAAAAAAATGAACCTTTAAAAGACTCATTATGCCTCATAAATTAAACGTTGGGCTGTTTGCTTAACAAAATGGTGTCATTTTGTGGGAAAAAAAATGTAATAGATGGTTGAGAAATTAGATGTGTAATTTATGCTCCTAGAACACTTGATAGCGCTCCCTGCATGTTGGGCCTCTCTATGGGGCCAGGCTATGAAAATGTCCCACACATGCGGTATCGCCATACTCAGGAGTAGTAGAATGTGTTTTGGGATGTAATTTGTGGTATGCATATGCCATGTGAGAGAAATAACCTGTTACAGTGACCATTTTCTGAAAAAAAAAACCCCAAAAAATTAATTTTGCAAAGAATCGTGGGAAAAAATGAAACCCGTTAAAACACTTGCCATGCCTGACTAAATACTTTGGAATGTCCACTTTCCAAAAAGGGGTAATTTGGGGGGTATTTGTACTTTCCTGGCCAGTTAGTGTCTCAAGAAATGAGATCGGCCGTCAGTACATCAGGTGTGATCAATTTTCAGTGATTTGCACCATAGCTTGTATACTCTCTATAACTTTCACACAGACTAAGTTATATCCACTAATTTGGGTTCTTTTTACCAAAGATATGTAGCAGTATACATTTTAACCCAAATTTATGAAGAAAAATGACTTTTTTTGCAAAATTTTGCAGTAGAAACTAAAAAAAGTGTTTGTTTTTTTTTCCCCCAAAATGTTATCACAAAAAATAAACCCAGTGGGGACTAAATACCACCAAAAAAAAGCTCTATTTGTGAGAAAAAAATAACAATTTTGTTTAGATACAGTGTAGCATGACAATTGTGAGAGCACTGAAAGCTGAAAATTGGTCTGGGCGGGAAGTGTTCTTAGTGCCTGGTATTGAAGTGGTTAAACTTCACTAAATACTGGAGATGTGCTTTACTATATTTGCCTGATTGATTGATTTTAAATATTTTTTTTCTAACATTTCAATCATCAACGATCATTATCTTTACAACTGATATTCGGCTCTGCTCTTATGTAATGATTCGATTTCTATAGAATGGGTGTGTGTAAAAACATTCCATTGTAATTTCTAGGTGACTGCTGAGTGAATGGAAGGGGTTAAGTAGTTCAGTCCTCCTCCCACACTGTAAATGGGCGTCCACTGAGCTGCTATCTCAACAACTTGAGAAAGTGTTCATTTAGATTTGCAAGGTCGGTTGGACACTTTTAGCAGCTGTATATGATCAGCAATAAAGTGAAGAAAACCGTGAGTGGTCTTGCCTTCTCTGTGGATGGGATTGTTGCTTATGGAAGTGGTAAGCAGTGGCTTCGGCTTGCACAAACTGTAGATGGCAAAGATCTTTTGTGTTTGCTGATTTTAGATTTTCATAGACATCTTCCTTGAATACATTGATATTTTCAGATGTGCCTCCCTCAAATACATTGTAAGTGTCCTACATGTTTCTCGACGTTGATATCCATGTCTCTACTAATAATGCTAATCTGGTCTGCTCCATCAAACCTCTTATATTTGTTTTTTACTTTGCATCAAATGTGAGGACGTTCTACCTGCCTCTAATCTCACCTCTAAAATGAGATTGTATTCTGTTGGTTACTTCTAATCTCACATGGCAGTACCTCCTAAATCACAAGAAGTGTCCATGTTGACCTGTGCTGATTGCTGCTATGAGGATCCAACTCTTCCACTTTTTTTTTCTTCTTATAACTCCACCATTTGTTCTTAGTATTTTCGAGTGTTATTTTCACTTTTTTTATTTTTTACTTTCTTTTACTTTAATTTGTGGGAACAAAATGGTAAAAATGTTGTTTGGGTACAACGTTGCACGACCGCGCAATTCTCATTCGAATCGCAACAGCACTGAAAGCTGATAATTGGTCTGGGCAGGAAGTGTTTGAAGTGGTTAAGCACCCTTTTGTTTGAGCTTCAATTTCAGGTGTGTTTCTGGAACATTTAGGGTCCTTTTGCATGGGCTTGTCCATAAAACAGATTCCATTTTGCTCCGCAGGGGATCGCTCTGCTGATCCGTGCTGAGCAGGCAGATGACAGGTCCGTCTCCGCGCACTGTGCTGAGATGGACCTGTCAGAGCCCCACTCTCCTCTATGCGGAGATCAGATCAAAAAACAGACCGCCTGTCCGTTTTTCATCTGTTCCGCTAGACGGATGGAAAATAGGGTCTCCATATGTCTGAATTTCAGACAGGATCGGATAGCAGCGGTTGTCAGCGGACATGTCACCGCTGACATCCACCGCTTCATAGGGCTGAATTGAGGCTCCAATCGGGTCCACCTGAAAAACTGACAAGCCGACCCGATTGGAAAGCCCGTGTGAAAGAAGCCTCACATACAGTGCCTTAAAAAGTATTCATACCATTTGAAATTTTCCACATCTTGTCATGTTACAACAAAAACGTAAATGTATTTTGTATGGGGCACATAATTGTGAAGTAGAAGGGAAATTATCAATGGTTTTCACAATTTTTTACAAATATGTGAAAAGTATGGCAGCCCCCCTGAGTCAATACTTTGTAGAACCACATTTCACTGCAATTACAGCTGCAAGCCTTTTTTGGGAATGTCTCTACCAGCTTTGTACATCTAGAGATTGACATTTTTGCCCATTCTTCTTAGCAAAATAGCTCAAGCTCTGTCAGATTGGATGGAGCACTGATCACTGTAATAATGTCACTGGCTCCAAAAAAAGTGTCAAAATGTCAGGTGTACGATCTGTCCGCCGCAATGTTGCAGTCCCGCTAAAAATCACCGATCGCCGCCATTACTAGTAAAAAATAAATAATAAAAATGCCATAAATCTATCCCCTATTTTGTAGACGTTATAACTTTTGTGCAATATATAATATACTCTGCTTGGGGATTTTTTTTTTTTAACAGGAATAAGTAGCAGAATACATATTGGCCTAAATTGATGAAGAAATTCGATTTTTAACATTTTTTTTAATTAGGAATATTTTATAGCCGAAAATAAAGGTATTGGGTTTTTTTTCTTCAAAATTGACAGTTTTTTTTATAGTGCAAAAAATAAAAAATGCAGAGGTGATCAAATACCACTAAAAGAAAAGCTCTATTTGCGGGGGGGGGAAGAACATCAATTTTATTTTGGTACATCGTCGCACTACCGCGCAATTGTCCGTTAATGTAACGCAGTGCCGTATCACAAAAAATGGCCTGGTCATTAAGGGGGAGATTTGTAACATGCAAAGAAGATAGGAAATATGGAATTAAACATCGATTTATGAATTAGTATTAGGACTAAAGACCCGTCACTTAAGTCCTTTGCATCAACTTAGACTAGATATCCAGTCATCATACTGTTCTTAACATCAGTATACTTAAATGTAAATGGAAAATTAACCACCTATCCCGTTGATAAATACCAAATGGGGGTATTAAGTTCCAACTGAGTGAAGTCGGGTCCTTCCTAAACGGGGGAATTACTGGTCCGGTAAAAAACACTATGCCGTGACGCAATGTAATTGCCTGTTAACGCGCCATCACGCTGCTACATGGTTTTATTTTAACTACAAGAAGGGGGGG
>BLSH010059482.1:978588-993209 GCA_018402905.1 Glandirana rugosa | reverse complement strand
GCCAGCATCCTGGCAGGTAAGGTTTGTTTGTCTGGTTTTTCGGGGTTTATCATTTTGTTGGCTTGTGGGGCAATAATATATATATTTCAAGTCTCTAAAATTTGTTTCTGTGAATATCAGAAAATACTTTGGTGTTTATTGTTTTACAAAGACAGGAAGTCACATTGCAAATTGGTTTGAGAAACCTTACATGCGAGTACCCCAGCGGGGGGGATCCTTGGCGATTTATTTGCAGTAGTCGGTCCCTTTTGAAAGCGAATGTGGCGATCACCTATGAATGATCAGCCCTCGGATAAACCGTTTCCCTTCTACTGTCAGAATACATTGATCAGGGGCTACAGCCACAGCCAACTTTGTTCTAACATTCGACTTCTGTCAAACAGGAATGGCCACACGGCTGATTGACATTTGGCCGGTCCCTGCTGAACCAGCCAAACCTTATGTTCTTACCACAAGTTAACTTGTCCTTTTTTTAATCTAAGCTATACTATCTACTAGCTCTAACCAGTTTCTTGCCAACCTGCCTGCTGCCCTTTTAATCTGCCGAAAGTAGACTTTTGGGCTATTGGAGCCCTTTAACACTGGCACTACACCCGCGGTAGTGGTAAAGCACCACTAGTTTTTGCGGCGCTAGCGGGGTGCTTTTAACCCCCCCATAAGGGGCTAAAAATGGGTTAAATACACCAGCTTAGCACTGCTTTCAAAGTGCCTTTAAGCCGCTTTGAAAGTCACGCCCATTCATTTCAATGGGCAGGGGTGGTGAAGAATCTGTGTATACACCGCTTCCGCACCGCCCCAAAGATGCTGCGTGCAGGACTTTTTCCCCGTTCTGCAAGTGCATCGCCCCAGTGTGAAGGAGGCACAGCGTGAAAAGGCTCTTGGTGTCAAGGCAATATCTTATTTTGGGGGAAGCTTTTCCCCAAAAATAAAGCACAAAGGATGCCTGATGATTCTAAGTACATTTTATGGGGGTAGTTTTAGAAGACTGTTAATGGAGAAATAAGAGGACTTCAATTTAATTAGGGAGTTGTATTTGTTTGTATGCGTCTCAGATGAATAATAAAGGCTTTGTTACTACTATCTGGAAATGTCAGAGTTGTGTTCATTAGAGTGGCTTGGCATTAGTACAGAAAATAGGAACTGAAAGCTGCTGCGTGTTGCATGCCTGCACTTGATTCTCACCAGCAGCTTTTTGTTTTCCCAATATTACTGTTAAAATGATTTCTTTACTATCTTTAAATTGTATTTTTTAATATAAAATAATGATTTTCTCTGTCTCTGATTAAAACATTGTAACTCTTAAAGGGGCTGTAAACCTTCACAGTTTTTCACCTTTAATGCATTCCATGCATTAAGGTGAAAAACCTTTTCTGTTGTAGCTGCCCCTCAGAGCCCCCCTTTTACTTACCCGAGCCCGATTGTTCCCGTGCCAGGGACGAGCCTAGCCGCTCCAACTGCGGGCTCTGGTCCTCATTGGATAGATTGACATTGGCTCCCGCTGCTGTCAATCCAGTCCAGTGACAACCCATCGCAGACTCCGACAACCACCAGCCAGGGTTGTCGGGAAGAGGCCCCTGTCCTCCTCCACATGGGGACAAGGTGCTTTGGGTGGCCTCCCCCAAAGCACCCACCCCCCATATTGAGGGCATGTGGCCTGGTATGGTCCAGGGGCAGGGGGGGGGGGTGCTCTCCCCGCTCCCCCCCACTTTCCTGATCTGCCAGACTGTGTGCTTGGGTAAGGGTCTGGTATGGATTTTTTTTTTTCTTTGCGTGGGGGTTCCCCTTAAAATCCATACTAGACAGAAGGGTCTGCTATCTCCTTGAGGGGGGACCCCATGCAATTTTTTTTTTTTTTTCATTTTTGTGGGGGTTCCCTTTCAAGATCCTCTCACCGCAAGTCAGATCATCATGATCCAATTTCTGGTGCGACTTCTATTTAAATCAATGGGCTCCCATAGGGAACCATTGATTTTGAATAGAAACAAACGCCTGACGAGGCTTAACGCTGTGGATACAACGTTAAGCTGCGTTTTTGAGCTTTTATTGGCGCCTGTGTTTTTACAGCTGTAGCGCTGGAGCCTCAGAATGCGTCAGTGTGTGTGTGTGTGCACGTGTGTGGCCATTGAATAACATGGAGAGGTGTTTTTAAGCTGTAAAAAAACTCAAACGCGACTGAAAAAACTTCTGTGTGTATGAGGCCTTATTGTAATGCAGCTAATTCTAAACACCCCTGTTAAAATGTCAGGTTTCTGTGATGTAAAACAATGAGGCAAAGATACTGAACTTTTTAGACCTTTAGTCTGCATTCACACCTGAGCGTTTTGTTTTCAGGCAGAATTGCATGATTTTTGCCACTATTTTATACAGGTTAAAAGGTCACCAATGTAATTAAAAAAAAAAAAAAAAACGCCTGTAATCTGCCTAAAAAGAAGCTTGTGTACTTTTTTGAGCTTCAGGTGTTTTGCTTCAGGCGACAGAATGCTCAAATGTTAACAGGGACCATTGAAATGAATGGGATTTTGCTTGTTGGGCGTTTTTGAGCTTCAGAGCTGAGCGTTTTACGAGCTGAAAAATGCTCAGGTGTGAACAGGGCCTTAATGTGACCTATAAACTGTACAATTCAGTTGAACAACAAACTGAAATCTTTTAGGTGGAGGGAAGTAAAAATAAGCAACTAAAATAATACTTTTGTTGAAGCACTTTTTGATTGTATTACAGCACTCAGCACTTTTGGGTATGGGTCTATCAGCATGGCACATCTTGGCAATATTTGCCCACTCTTCTTTGCAAAAACACTCCAAGTCTGTGAGATTGTGAGGGCATCTCCCGTGCACAGCCCTCTTCAGATCACCCCACAGATTTTCAATCAGATTCAGGTCTGGGCCATTCCAAAACTTTAATCTTCCGGTGAAGCCATTGCTTCCTGTTAATTTGAATGTATGCTTTGGGTCATTGTCATGCTGAAATATGAAGTTACTCTTCATGTTTAGCTTTCTAGCAGAAGCCTGACGGTTTTGTGCCAATATTAACTGGTATTTTTAACTGTTTATAGTTCCCTCTACCTTGACTAAGGCCCCTGTTCCTGCTGAAGAAAAACAGCCCCAAAGCATGATGCTGCCACCACCATGCTTCACTGTGGGTATGGAGTTCTTTTGGTGATTTGCAATTTTGTTTTTGAGCCAAACCTATATCTTTTGGTATCATGGCCAAAAATGTTGGTTTCGTCAGACTGTAATACATTTTCCCACATGATTTTGGGATACTTCAGATGCATTTTTTGCAAAATTTAGACGGGCTTGGATGTTTCTCTTCATAAGCTAAAATTAAGTACTGTCTGTGATACTTTTTTTATTTGCACGCATACAATTTTTCAGGACAAGCTTTCGGGGTGTGTCCCCATCTTCAAGGTCCAAGCAGTATTGATTCACAAAAGTTTTAGCAGAATGTTAAAAAAAACAAAAAACAAAAAAAAAAAACCTCTGAGGGAAAACCAGGCCAGCCCACATAGTTAGAACACGCCCAGGGAACACAGTTAACCCTTACAGCGCCCCCTCCAGGTTAACCCCTTCACTGCCAATGACATTTACATTCTATGTATAAATGCCAATGGTCCCTTAAAAGTGTCAGAATGGTCCGACATTTCCGCTGCAATATCGCAGTCCCCTTAAAAATTGCAGATCCCTGCCATTACTAGTATAAAAAAAATAAATAAATAAAAACCCCAGAAATGAATTCTCATCCGTAAACGCGGCAACTTTTGCGCGAACCAATCAATAATCGCCGATTGCGATTTTATTTTATTTTTTAGCCAAAAATATGAGGAAGAATATAAATCGGCCAAAACCAATGGAAAAAAATTTATATATATATATATATATATATATATATATATATAATTATTTTTTTGGATTTGTATTTTAGCAAAAAGTAAGAAATATGTTTTTTATTTGCAAAATTGTCACTCTTCTTTTGTTTATAGCGGCCATCAGAAATGATGCAGAGATGATCGAATACCACCAAAAGAAAGCTCTATTTGTGGGAAAAAAAGGACACAAATTTTGTTTGGGTGCAACGTCGCACAACCGCGCAATTGTCAGTCAAAGCGACGCAGTGTCGAATCACAAAAAGTGCTCTGGTCCTAAAGTGGGAAATCCTTCCCGGGCTGAAGTGGTTAAATGATTGCAGTTGTGCACTGACTCCTATTTATCATAAATTTGAATGTGATTGCTTAATTCTGAACACAGCTACATCCCCAATTAAAATTATAAGTGGGTGTGCACACTTATGCAACCCCAAAAGATTTCAGTTTGTTTTTCAATTGAGCAGTACAGTTTATAGGTCACATTAACCACTTCCTTACTGGGCACTTAAACCCCCCTCCTGCCCGAACCAATTTTCAGTTTTAAGCGCTGTCGCTCTTTGAATGACAATTGCGCGGTCGTGCGGCGTTGTACCCAAACAAAATTTGCGTCCTTTTTTTCCCACAAATAGAGCTTTCTTTTGGTGGTATTTGATCCCCTCTGCGTCATTTCTGATTGCCGCTATAAACAAAAAAAGAGCGACAATTGTGAAAAAAAAACAATATTTTTTACTTTTTGCTATAATAAATATCCAAAAATAAAAAATAAAAAAATGTATTCATCAGTTTTGGCCGACATATATTCTTCTACATATTTTTGGAAAAAAAAATCACAATCTGCGTTTGATTGGGTTGCGCGAAAGTTATAGAGCCTACAAACTATGGACATTGATTTATGGCGTTTTTATTTATTTTTATTTTTTTTACTGGTAATGGCGGCGATCTGCGATTTTTATCGGGACTGCGATATTGGGGCGGACATGTCGTAGGTTTTTGACACTTTTTTGGGACCAATGACATTTATACAGCGATCAGAAATTTAAATGTCCACTGATTACTGTGTAAATCTCATTGGCAGTGAAGGGATTAACCTGCAGGGGGCAGTGAAGGGGTTAAGAAATGTTCCCTGGGTGTGTTCTAACTGTGGGGGGATGGGTTGGCAGGGACATAACAGATCTAACTGATCCCAGTGACAGGGATCAGTAGATCTGCTTGTCCCCTGTCACAGAACGGAGAACCGCCGTGTTTACATCGGCGGTTCCCCGTTCTGAGGCTGCTACAGGTGATCGGCGGGTCTCGGGCGGACATCGAGTCCGCCCGACCCGCGGACACGCCCACACAGCGTGCGGCGGCGGCGAGAGCGCGCCGCCGCAGGCTGCGAGTGCGCGCGGGGGCGCGCACGAGGGAGGACGTCCATGGACGTCCTCCCGGATTTTCAGAGCCGCGCTGTAGCCGTCTTTCGGCTATAGCGCGGTTCTGTACAGGTTAAAGGTGGTAAAGTCTTGAAATCTTTTATCTTTATCTCATTTTTTTACATTACAGAAACCTGACATTTTAACAGGGGTGTGTAGACTTTTTATATCCATTGCATATGTGAAGGCTGCATTAGTTTTTCTTTTTTAGGTTTTCTTTTCCTTTATTTTCATCTGGTGGTCCAGCCAGTAAGTCTGTTGATTAACAGAACAGATATACAGGTGGTCCCCGGGTTACAAACAAGATAG
Source organism: Glandirana rugosa (assembly GCA_018402905.1). NCBI lineage: Eukaryota > Metazoa > Chordata > Amphibia > Anura > Ranidae > Glandirana > Glandirana rugosa. The sequence goes on along the minus strand of BLSH010059482.1, from coordinate 987,629 downwards.
CTACTGTAGGTTTGTTCTTAAGTTGAATTTGTATGTAAGTCGGAACAGGTATATTTTTTAAGTGCAGCTTCAGCCAAAAAAAATATTTTTAAGCTTTTTGGATAGCATAGGGAAGAGTTAACACTCCTGTAATGTTTGTTTTGCTGTCTATGTTTCTGTTCAGAAGATTTCACCTCTCTTCCTGTCCCAATGATAATTGCATTTTGAAAATTTTGGGTTGTTGTGGAAACAAACCTTGGTGATAAAGCATCAATGGAGATACCTTTTTCCCATAATAACTCTTACAGGAGTGAATTTCCTTTCGTAGGGGGAGATTTCCTCTCACTTCCTGTTGTCTCCCTCCGTTTGTAAGTAGGAGTCATTTGTAAGTCGGATGTTTGTAACTAGGGGACCACCTGTAGATGTTAGAGGCTGGAGACAAACCACTTGCCACTGACAGGGATGCTTACAATGATCAGCTTTGTTCATGTAAAACTTTTATCCCAAAAAGAAAAAAAAAAGCTGTTTGCAGTAACTGCTTATCAAGTATTAGCTGGAGTTTGGCTTCAATTTGTTAGTGTATTTAAATCTGCTAGTGCATCTAATGCACCCCACCCCCAGACTGACCATGTTGCTGTCCAAAAGTTGCCCTCTATACGCATTCATCCAGAGGGGGGGACTCTCTAAGGCCTGGGTCACACCTATGCATTTTTTAGTGTGTTTTCAGTTTTGAAAAAAAAGAAAATTAATTCAGCCACCACATCTAATGATTGGTAAGCATTTTTGCCTTTTGTTTTTAGTACCGTTTTAAGCACCAGTCTGCTCAAAATGCATAATAGGGTGGCTGTCCTCACTCAATACTATATCTATAGAAGAGCAATGTATCCACCCTTGAAAAGCAGCATTGTTGCTCTCTAGAGAGGATGCTATCAGATGGACTAGTAGTATGGACTTTACATATGTGCCTGACCTAGACCAACTCCAGCTAATAGATAGTGTTGCTGCTTCTCTGGGTGTAACAGCCAGGGAATGACAGATCTGAAACTGGAAGTGAAAAAATCCTTGTCACTTCCAGCTTCATTGATCACAGAGAAGATGGGGGAACAGCTGTTAGACATTAATGCCTTAACAGGTGGTTGAACTGTGGTTTTACTGCCCCCTGGCAGCCTACCAAAAAACTACCCTACAGCCAGAGTGGGTGTACACATAGTTACATGGTTAATCTGGTTGAAAAAAGACCCTAGTACACCTGCTTCAATAATTTGCGCTTCAAAAATAATTAACACCACTTGCCTCCCTGAACCCCTGATAGTGCTGCTTAGCCACCCTCTGAAACGTGACCAACCACAGATTGCTTTTCAGAAGCTGTCCAAATGTAAACTTGGCCTAAGAGTGTAAGTATCCCAAAATGATTTGCTGGTTTCATAAGAGGAAAAAAAAGCTGATGTATCTATTTGTTTAACCACTAAAGCCCCGGAAATATTTACCTCCTTCTTGACCAGAGCACTTTTAAAGCACTGCGTTGCTTTAACTGACAATTGTGCGGTTGTGGGACGCTGTACCCAAACAGTGTATGTCCTTTTTTCCCCATGAATAGAGCTTTCTTTTGGTGTTATTTGATCACCTCTGTAGTTTTTTTATTTTATTTTGTGCTATAAACAAAAACAGAGCGACAATTTTGAATAAAACCCATTTTTTTTTTACTTTTTGCTATAATACATATATAAAAAAAAATTCTTTCATTTTAGGCCAATATATATTCTTCTATAAATTTTTGGTAAAAAAATGGCAATAAGCATATATTGACTTGTTTGATCACAAGTTATCGAGTCTACAAAATAGGGGATAGATTTATGGCATTTTTATTATTTATTTATTTTTTTACTAGTAATGGCGGCTGACAGATCGGACACTTTTGACACTTTTTTGGGACCAATGACATTTATACATCGATCAGAGCTAAAAATAGCCACTGATTACTGTATAAATGTCATTGGCAGGGTAGGGGTTAACACTAGGGTGCAATCAAGGAGTTAAATGTTCCCTAGGTATGTGTTTCTAACTGTGTGGGGGCTGGGCTGACAGGGAGTAGAGGTAGATCGCTGTTCCAGATTACTTGGAACAGCAGATCTGTCTCTACTTCCCTGACATAACGGAGATCCATCTGTTTACATTGACAGATCTCCGTTCTGTCTCTCTGTGGAGTGATCGTGTACCCCGGCCACACGCATCGGCTCCAGCGTCGCGCCGTGGGAGCACGCGTGCCCCCGCCCCCTATAGGTCTTACAATGGCCAACATACAATGATGGCAATTTGTGCTGCCTTGCCAACCTGCCGCAGTAGAACTGCGGCGGCTGGTCAGGAATGGATTAAAGGGAAGATTGTGAAGCACCGCACTTCAAGCAAGTTCCATAGCTTGTTGTTGCCAGGGCTATAGTGGTAGTCTTGGATGAATCAACAGACATGTCAAAATGATCTTAGACATCAGCATGGCAGTCGCCCACATAAATGGTGGCAGACAGTGCTCCCTGATAGAAACATTTGAGTGGGAGTGAATATAACTACACATAAGGAATATCTAATTGTGGCCTCTGATCATATAGGATGTATTAAATTTGAATGATGCTACTGAAGGAAAAAAAAAGTGTGTGTGTGTGTGTGTGTATATATATATATATATATATATATATATATATATATATATATATATATATATATATATATATATATTATGTCTTTTCATGCGATAACACTGAAGAAATGACACTTTGCTACAATGTAAAGTAGTGAGTGTACAGCCTGTATAACAGTGTAAATTTGTTGTCCCCTCAAAATAACTCAACACACACCCGTTAATGTCTAAACTGCTAGCAACAAAAGTGAGTACACCCCTAAGTGAAAATGTCCAAATTGGGCCCAAAGTGTCAATATTTTGTGTGGTCACCATTATTTTCCAGCACTGCCTTAACTCTCTTGGGCATGGAGTTCACCAGAGCTTCACAGGTTGCCACTGGAGTCCTCTTCCACTCTTCCACTCCTCCATGACGACATCACGGAGCTGGTGGAGGTTGGAGACCTTGCGCTCCTCCACCTTCTGTTTGAGGATGCCCCACAGATACTCAATAGGGTTTAGGTCTGGTGACCTGCTTGGCCAGTCCATCACCTTTACCCTCAGCTTCTTTAGCAAGGCAGTGGTCATCTTGGAGGTGTGTTTGGAGTAGTTATCATGTTGGAATACTGCCCTGCGAGCCAGGCTCCAAAGGGAAGGGATCATGCTCTGCTTCAGTATGTCACAGTACATGTTGACATTCATGGTTCCCACAATGAACTGTAGCACCCCAGTGCCGGCAGCACAGCCCCAGACCTTAACACTTCCACTACCATGCTTGACTGTAGGCAAGACTCACTTGTCTTTGTACTCCTCACCTGATTGCCGCCACACATGCTTGACACCATCTGAACCAAATAAGTTCATCTTGGTCTCATCAGACCACAGGACAGTTCCAGTAATCCATGTCCTTAGTCTGCTTGTCTTCAGCTGTTTGCGGACTTTCTTGTGCATCATCTTTAGAAGAGGCTTCCTTCTGGGATGACAGGCATGCAGACCAGTTTGATGCAGTGTGCGGCATATGGTCTGAGCACTGACAGGCTGACCTCCCACCCCTTCAACCTCTGCCGCAATGCTGGCAGCACTCATATGTATTTCACAAAGACAACCGCAGGATATGACTCTGAGCACGTGCACTCAACTTCTTTGGTCGACCATTGCGAGGCCTGTTCTGAGTGGAACATGTCCTGTTAAACCGCTGTATGGTCTTTGCCACCATGCTGCTGCTCAGTTTCAGGGTCTTGGCAATCTTCTTATAGCCTAGGCCATCTTTATGTAGAGCAACAATTTTTTTTTTTTTTTTTCAGGTCTTCAGAGAGTTTTGCCATGAGGTGCCATGCTGAACTTCCAGTTACCAGTATGAGAGAGTGCGAGCGATAACATCAAATTTAACACGCCTGTTTCCCATTCACACCTGAGACCTTGTAACACTAACAAGTCGCATAACACCGGGGAGGGAAAATGGCCCAATTTGGACATTTTCACTTAGGGGTGTACTCACTTTTGTTGCCAGCGGTTTAGACATTAATGGCTGTTGGCTGAGCATATTTACACTGCTATACAAGCTGTACTTGCACTACTTTACATTCTTGCAAAGTGTCATTTCTTCAGCGTTGTCACATGAAAAGATATAATAAAATATTTCCAAAAATGTGAGGGTGTACTCACTTTTGTGAGATACTGTGTGTATGTATATATAGAGTGTGTGTGTGTGTGTGTGTGTGTGTGTATATATCCTATGGCAAATGGCAGCAGAGAGCACGAACATTTAGTAATTTTCTGTCTCCTGTCACTTTGTCAAGTGTAAAATGTTACTATGCACATTAATAGCAGCTACCATTTGATTTTTTTTTTTCTTGATCTTCATTCGATTTTCTGCTCCCAGGATGAAAACTATGCTGTAAACTGCTAAACAAAGGCCCCTTCCTGGCTGCACAAAAGCTGACTTCCACCACGCCCATCCTTCACTTCTCCCAACAAGTGGCACAATCCAGGTAAGAAAATGAGCTGTGTCACTTAGGTGAGCAAACAAGGGGTACTTGCAGTAATGTGTACTTCTGATAAGATAGGGAGAAGAGCATAAGGTCAAGCTAAGACACAAAAAAGGCTTGACATTTAAAGGTGTAAGGGCATTAGTTTTGGTGAAACTGGATATTGAAATCACACCTGCTACTATCAAGAACACATTCTTTCTTAATCTTACAGTACAGGACCCAGGCTTCCATTAGTAAAGACCATGGTTATTAGGACAGACTATTTAACCCCTCTCAATCCCAGCATTTTTATTTCTTTAAAGCGGAGGTCCACCTGCCCCTTTTTAAAAATTAGAAGTCAGCAGCTATACATACTGTAGTTGCTGACTTAATAGGACACTTACTTGTCCTGGAGTTCCAGCGATGTCGGCACAGCAGCTGATGTATCCATCAGCTGTTAGGTGCTGCTGCCGCCATTGCCGGTAGGGGAACCCGGCAGTGTAGCCTCTCGGCTTCACGGCCGGGTCCCTACTGCGCATGTGCGAATCGTGCTGCGTGTTCTCACTGGCCAGCAGAAGGGGAGGGAGGAGGGGGACTTAGCTGCTGATGTACTTCGCTGCGGCTCGGCCTCCCGTAAGTGGGTACAGGATACCTGTCAAAGACAGGTATCCGCTCACCCCCCCCAAAAGGTGCCAAATGTGGCACCGTAGGGGAGGGGGGTCCAATCAGCAGAAGGTCCACTTTTGGGTGGAACACCGCTTTAAGTGTCCTCCCTCTACGCAAATTCAGGCCCCATAGTGGCCTCCTTGTTGAGATGGTTTCTCGGTGGAGGATGTTAACTCGGTTTTACTCAGTGAGTGTAGCTCACTGTGCTGGCTGCTTTAGACAAATTCCTTCAGTCTCTGAACTGGCCCAAATGCTTGTCTACCAAGGGCAGGAGATTACTGACCCAATGGCTGATAATGGACTGGAGTTGGGAGCAGTCTTTTCTCACAGTAACCTAGACCGTTTTGATGATGAATACCAGCCTGTTGGGCTGGGAATGGAGTTAGGACAGAAAGGGTGTGAAGGATGTGTTCATTGAGGGAGTCCAGGCTTTCCATCACATCCTCAAGCTAAAGGTCATTCGCCTTTCCATGCTTGGTGGACCAACTAGTTTCAGGGACCATCGATGAGGGTTTCGTTGACTGATGCACAACCAAGCCACTTACATCAGTCAGGGTGGCATGAGAAGCCGCATGGCCCTTTGAGAAGCACACCCAATCCTGACTAGCACAGTTCCCAACCCATCTCAAGGACCAGTTTGCCATCCTTTATTGTCACTGGTTTTGATGACTTTGCTGTTGAATCCTAAGTCCTATGGGATTGAGTTCTTTCCAATTCGGTTATTCCTATTCTGCTTAGAGCTAGGTTATCAATCTCTTGCAAAGTTAATCTTTGCACTTGGAATGTTTACTTAGCATGGTGTAAGGCAAAATTTTGTTCGTAGATAATAACCCATGGGTAGTATGCTGTTCTTTCTCCAGCCTTGGCTGGATCAGCACTCGGCCCTAATTACATTGAAGGGATTTATTTTCTTTTTTGGCCTAGGCTATTCCTTCAGAGACCCCTAGCTGTTCATTTTCTTCTAAAGGCCTTTATTCTAGGAGTGGCTCAAAGACCCTTCTTTCAATTTTTTACTCTGAAGATTCAGGATAGGAGTCAGCATGGCACATCTTGCCTGGGGAATCTTTGCCAACTTCCTTGCAAAAGAACCCCAAATGTGACAGATTGCTAGGACATCTCCTGCACATAGCTGTTCAGGTTATCCCACATATTTTCAATTGTATGCAGGTCTGTGCTGTGATTGGGCCATGCCAAAACTTTGTTCTTCTGGTGAAGCCATTCTTTTGTTGATTTGAAGGTATACTTTGGGTCATTGTCATGCTGAGAGGTGAAATTCTTCATCTTCAGATTTTTCTTTGTAGCAGAGTCCTGATGGTTTTGTGCCAAACTTTACTCACCTTTTGAACTGTTCATAAGTCCCTCCACCATAAAGAAGACCCCTTTTCCAGCAAAAGAAATACAACTCCAAAGCGTAATACTGCCACCACCATGCTTCATTGTGGTTATGCAGATTTTTTTTGTGGTGAAACACATACTTTTTGGAATTTATAGCAAAAAGTTCATTCTTGGTTTCATCAGACCATAGCACATTTTCTAACACAAATTTTTCCCAGGATCACACCCTATATCATTTAGTCACAAAACAGATGAACACAAAATGGCTTTAGCTGGCTCTCCACCCATCAGTAAAGACCCTCCAACATGTTTCACCCATATAGGGCTTAAAGCAGAGTTCCACCCAAAAGTGGAACTTCCGCTTTAAGCACTCCTCGCCCCCTTACATGCCACATTTGGCATGTAATTTTTTTGGGGGGGAGTGGATACCCTATTTTCAGAGGGACTTCCTGTCCTTCTTCCTCTTCAGGGCCGCCTAGACGACGACTCCTAGACGGCCCCTCCCTCCTGGCAATCTTCTGGGACACGTCACAGGTCCCAGAAGATTGCCTGGCCACTGAAGCCACGGCCGGTACCCACACCTGCAATGCCGGCGCCGCAGGGAGGAGGGGGGAGACGAGCGAGGCTTCAGGCGCAGCCGTCGCTGGACCGGGAGACAGGTAAGTTAGTGTTAAAAGTCAGCAGCTACACTTTTTGTAGCTGCTGACTTTTAATAAACTAGAAAAATGAGTGGAACTCTGCTTTAACTATTTATGGACCGCCCACCCGCAATGTACTGCAGATGGGCAGCCTGTACAGATACAGGTCAGTATGCCGCTGCCTGTTTCCTGGTTTCGTATGCACGTCCCCCTGCTTATACATGCTGTGATTGTCAACACAGGGCTCTGTGCCTGTGTCCAATCAACACAGGGCTCTGTACAGAGGGAATGATTTCTCTGTTTCTTATCCCCGAAAATCCGGGATAACAAACAAAGAGATTATTTGTAAAAAGCCGCACACATTACACACATTAACACTTGTAAGGCTGCATTCATTAGAACTTTTTGCATTTTGCAGATTTGCACTGCAGTCCATTTAGCATGGTTTCCTATGGAACACGTTCTGTAGTGCAAACCTGCAAAATTCAAAAAGCACTAAAAATGCATAGGTGTGAATCAAGCCTTAGGCACACAATTGATTGCCTCAGATGTTTATCCCTTGCAAGCTAATGTCATTAGTGCAGTGACAGTGTATAGTATTATCATTTGTGTCACTGGTGATGTCAGTTCCTACCCAGTGTAAGTTAGTGTCAGATTGTCCATTATATGACCCTGAAATGCCAGTATATATATATTCCAAAGTTTGTAGACAATATAACTTTTAACACAAACCACTCAATATACACTTATTGGGATTTTTTTACTTTACCAAAGACATATAGCAGAATACATTTTGGTCTAAATTGATTAAGAAATTCAATTTTTTTTTTAATGTTTTATAGCAGAAATTAAAAAATATTGTGGGTTTTTTTTTTTTTCTCTTCAAACTTTTTGGTCTTTTTTTCAGTTAGGGCTTGTTCACACTGGACTAAATGTCTAACCCTCAACCAACGCTCCTATAGCGTTTGTATGACATTAGTATGGGCATCAGACAGGCATCAATGAGCTTTAGTATGGGACGGTTTACAAGCGTTAATAACGCTCTTTAAACACTATATGCGTGGTTTTGTATGGTTTGATGAGCGTTGGGGAGCATTAAAACTGCTCCACAATGGAAAGTGACTAATTTTAACGCGCCACAACCGCATTGAAACCACGTCGAAAACCCCTGCAGAGCGGCAGAACCATAGACTTGGAAGGCTTCAAACTCCTCCTAACGTGACATGAGGCTTTCATTTTGAAGCGACGCTAACGCTTAGTGTGAACAGCACTATGTGCTGTCTACTGTATCTTGTGCATAGGTGTTTGAGGAGCATTTTTTAAGTCACTCAAACGCCTGCTCTTAATGCCAATGTGAACGGACCCTTAATAAATGAAAAAAACGGTGATCAAATCCCACCAAAGAAAGCTCTATTTGTGTGTACAAATTATATAAATCTTGTTTGGATACAGTGTTACATGACTGCAGTGTTACTAGTTAAAGTAGCGCAGTGCTAAATAACAAAAAAATGGCCTGGTCATGAAGGGGTAAAACCTTTTGGAGCTGAGGTGATTAATCATCATTAGAACAGCTGAACTCTATATGGGCTTAATCAGAGTCATTATCAGTGGCAGCTGATGATGAAATTTTAGGATGGGGGGGGCCCTAGACCCCTCCCTTCCTTTTTGACCCCTCCAACTTCTCATAAGCCCCACCCCTTATAGTTTCTACCCCTTGTGTCAGGAGTATACAGCCCTGCATCACCAAATAGGGTATACCACATCACCAGATAGTGGTATATACAGAGTCACCAGATAGGGGTGTACAGAGTCACCAGATAGCAGTATACAGTCACAACATTG
>BLSH010059482.1:958172-968466 GCA_018402905.1 Glandirana rugosa | reverse complement strand
TTATACATTTTCTGGGTTGGAGGAGAACAGGTCGGTCTCAGAGTCGACTGCATTTATTAAGTAAAAGATGGTAAAAGAATAAGGAGGGAGAGAGGGAAAAAGGGGGGGGGGGAGTGGAGTAGTACGTACAATAGGGGGGGGGCCCCAGTGTCAGATGGAGATCACGTGGCAACCAGTAATATGCATGGAGAACAGAGAGTTGGTGCGACATAGATATTATGGATGAAGCAGATCAATGTCCAGGTCTGGGGGGAGGAAATGTTTAGTTCATGGTAGCCATACTTTTTCAAATTTGGGGATGGTGTTGCTTTCTGGGATACTTATTGCTTTCTTCGAAAACTGAGGTAATCCCGGAGTGGGAGGGGTTATATAGGGAGAACTTCCTGTCTATTGGTTGCCATTCACCTGAAGGTAGCGTATAACCCAGCAGTAATGAATTAACACTCTGTGTCCTGTGATGTACTCCAAGAAAAGGATTTTTACAGGTAAGATGTATTAAAAATCCGTATTTTTGTAATATCAGTTCATATTAATCTGGTGCCCGCCACCTTAAAATTAGTTCAACGTCGTGTAGATTCTGCTAGTGCTGGTATTGGTCTGAGAACCCTTAAACACCCCAAGAGTATCAAAACTTTTCCAGCATCCTGATCCTTGATCCTGGCTGGAATACTCTGGATGCTGTTTATTCCTCCTCCCAAACACTTTTTTAGATCAATACCCATTTGAGAGGGCATTAACCAAGAAGTGGGTTGTCTTCACTGTGGATCCCATCTTGCATTAATAAAACGCTAACCCCATACCTGTTGAGGAATCACCAGTATTTAGCGATCCTATTGACAAACATTTGGAAAACCATTTTCACTAGCAGCCTGCCATTATTTTATTGTCAAATCTGTCAACCTTGGGGGAATAGACCAATTGATATCAAAGGATCCAGCTACTATCCATACTGATTCTGCATTGTAGAACACCTGGTGTCTGCCTTCAGTCCTACACTACTCCGCAGGCTGCTTGATCAATATTATCGGGCTTGTTTCCTAAACAAGTCTCTCTTCATTCAAAATGCTGAGAACTCTTTGGCTTAAAGGTTAGTCTGCAGATCAACAATGTAAAAAATACTTGCTACACGTGCCTTTTGATGGTAAACGTCTATATGCACACCCCCTATAAAGCATGTTGCTGGGGGTTAAAGTACTTATTTGCCCCAACAAAAGAAGTCAAAACACAAACTGGGAAGGCTCCTCCTTCCTTGAAGGCCAAGAAGAGTTCTTTTCATTACTCCCTGACTCTAACCTCAAAGGCAAAGTCCTAAACCAGGCACCCAGTTTGGTCCTAAGATTAGGGCCCCAAAATCTCCCACGTTTGTGGCCCTACCATTTAGCCTGTCTTGCTTGTGTGCAGTGTTGCCCACTGTCAGTTTGTAACACCAAAGTAAAAACCAGCAATATTGTCTTTGTTGGAATTGGTAACAAATAGGACCAGCCTGGGTTACTATTAAAAATAGAAAGTTTATTGACTTGCATATAAAACCATGGCAGGCTAGGGGAAGAGCCGGGAGGCTCGTTGTTATACAGGCTGGTTAACAGTACTCCCTGGTGGAACCGGAGGTCTCTCTGGGCTATGGTGATGTGTGATCCGGCAGGGGATCGAGCCACGGTGTCCTTGCAGAGCCACTGGAGATGGTGAAGGCTGTGCAGTGGAGGTGACGTCTGCCTGACTAGTACACAAAGACCAAGGCAGGGAGGGGCCTGGAGCAAGGGCTCTCACTGGTATGTTCGCTCCTGGTGTCTGCAATGCAGATACTGGATAGTGATCCCATCAGCGTGACGACATGTTGATCCACCAGGTGACATGACTAAGCGGTGTCGCGAAACTTGTCGTCACTCTGACGGGACCACTATCCAGTACCTGCATTGTCTCCAGATCCATCCACATACTGAACAGGTTTGTCTCCAGGAACAGGGATGCTCTTGTGACAGTTAAGCCTGCTCTTCACTTTTTCTCCTTTGAAAATCCTTCCTCATTTATTCTGCGGGATCAAGATGAAGGATATTCTGGTGAAACCCATAGCCCTGAACTGGCCCAGGAACATGTGGTACTCCTGACATGATCAAACTTCTGGCAGACACCCTGTGGGCCCTTGTGATATGAACTTTTATCACTAACTCTGCACAGATATGTTTTCTGCAGTTGTTTTCAGTTATTTTGCACATTCAGCATTATTTTTATATTTATATATTAATATCATCAATTTTTTTGGTAGCATGTCTGTGTTGTTGGGACACACATAAGTGTGGCCAAGACTCAAAACTGTGGATACTATTATCTGATATAACAATGCTATAGATTTGGACACTTCCTATTGCACTTTATCTGTACAATGCACAATGCACTTTAGTATACTTGACACACTTTTCAGATAAGGTGAATATATGGTTATTTAATTATTTATTCTTCCTGATTTAATGGGTACTAGCACAGTGAACTGGTTTTATTAATTTGTACACATTGGTATATATTTTCTGTACTACTACCAGACAGCGCCAGTCCCCTATATTCAATTGCTACCTTTGTGCAAGGTTCCACTTTTTTGTTAAGGTGCGCTCTACTAGGTCTCTGGGTGCTTCTTGGGCTATTTGACATCAAACAACTGTTTTCCGGATGTGTAAGGATATTACATGGTCTCATGGTCTACATGGACCTGTTCACATGTCCTCTTCTTTTTACCAGGGGATGTTTAGACCTCATATAATGCCAGCTTTTGTGCATAAGAGCCTTCAGGCAGCTACTTGAGCTGTAGGTAACCCCCAGATTTTTTGTTTGTTATGTGGGCTTCTTATCTTGTTTGCTGAGCTGCCCACTACTCTGACTGCTTTTGGACATCTCAATTATATCAGAATAACTGTATCCAGTGTCAACTAATGAATGCGAAAGAAAATAGGATATCGTAATACAGTACAGGACACAGGAACTGGTTCAACTAGAAGTAATAGTCCACTACTTTCAGGTGTCTGGACATTGGCAAAATGCTTTGCTGGGTGCATCTATATAATCCCACCCACTCTTGGAGTGTCCTTTAGGTAATTGACCCCCTTCTCCTGTTGAAGATTTTTATTTTTTGGCAGTTTTCCTTCCCTTCTATCAAGATCAGACTGCATATTGCCTTATGGCCCCCTAACAGTTTCCGGATAAATTACCCTCGATGTGTACCTTGGAATCCATAGCAAGCCCTTTGTGGCAGCGGGACCACCTATTATGTTTGCTTTGGCCACTCTATCTTGAGTTTGATGCTTACCTTGATGCGTGATGCAAAGACTAAGTTAGCTGCAGACTGCTATACAGGTCCAGGACAATAGTCCATTCCAATAGCCCACAGATACTAAAAGGCCTCTTTGGGGTTATGCCCACTGACGGGCGAATCCTAGACTCTGTACAGGACCAGAGATAGATGTGGGCAAGGTAGGATTGGGTTTCCCTGTACCTTTTTTACATATCAGTTTCATTGCTTGGTGGATCATTACTTGGATCTGTAGTATGCACAATATTATATCTTTTTGCAAGACACCCTGCAGTGCTAAGCACAGAAGCACTATTGAAGGCACCAGTTACGGAATAGTCTACACATTGTTTTTTTTTGTTTTTTTTTCTTTTGTCTAGCTATGTTATTTTCTTTGCTTTGTTTGAGCCTAAGGGTAACACTATTATGACATTTACCTATTTTCTTTCTCTCTAATGATGTAATGCTTTGAAGACTTGTAACTGTGCACTTTTGGCCACAATTTTCTGACGCCAACGTAAGCTGATCGTTTGCTTAATCACCTGTTTCCTAATACCTCAGAGAGATCACCACAGGAACTCTGTTAGGGCCTTTGTTGTTGAGATTCCTTCATACCAGACACACTTTCCCTAAGTCTGCATGCATTCCATGAGTACCCAGCAGAGGTCCTCACTTGGCAATGGCAGATTAAAGGTACTTGGGAGCAGCAGCACATAGGACAAATAAAGTTCCTCTCCAGGCCCTGAGGAATCGCCAACTTCCTCTTCGGTTGATAACTGTTCTTTTTGTTTTGGAGCAAGGTCTTACACTGACACCACTCCAGCCCTCGGATTCCAGCTCCCACTCAGACACACAACATGGGCAGAGAATTCTGTTTTAGTCTCAAAGGGCTCGTTTGCTGGATCTATTCCAAAGACTATTGCCACTGCTGGAAATGGTGCCAGCAGCCAAAAATGCTCTTCTGCCTCTCCTTCCCCTTATTCACCCATCACAACCTGAATTTCCTGGCACACTTCCACTCGGACCGGCCATTCTTGCACGAAATAAATACTGTTTTTTTGAGGACTTTCCCTCTTTTTAGGATTGAGTTTATAGGCGTTGGGAGAATCCTATATGTAATACTATTCTTTATGCAAGATTCTAGCTCTTCTGCGTAGACATCATGGAGAATGTGATTTCTCAATTCTCCAGAATGTCCTTAATTTCTGTGCCTATGCAGAACTGTATGGCTTATAGCTTGGTTAGCTGACCCTGCTTGAGAAGGGTACCTTTTGCGCGAGATGAGCTCTTCTTTGGAAAACCCCTCGAGGAATACATTAAGGTGTTAAAGGAGGGAGGGGGGGGGGTTCCTACCACTATCTACCCCCACTATCTGCAAGCACACCTCTCTGTTGAATTGTCCTCCTTTTTACCTTATGTATTCAACCTTTTTGCTCCCCCAGCCGTCCTCCTTTACTGCATCTTTTTGTGGCAGACCCATCCACATCTAAGCCCACCGGACATGCTCAGAAGCTGCCTTCTTATTGAAGTTTTGCCTTTACCTCTGGAGATGGGGAGAACACGCATTGACATTTGCTCCAGCTGAGAATAGAAGCGTCACAGAATTTTATTTTACTCTATCTTTTGGCGAGGTACACAGAACTTTCTGTTGCTCTCTTTCTATTGCCTTTCTAATAAATGTTGCCATGGCTGCTTCGCAAAAAGCAGGCAGTTTTCCTACTCCATCCATACAACCCTAAGGGGGTGGTCATTTCCTTCTATTTTAGAAAGAATTACAAGGACTCTTTAAATCCTACACAGGGGCTCTTGTTTGTTTAGGGATGCATGTTCCACCATTCCCTTAACAGATCTGTCCTAATTACTGCAGTAGCTAGGCTGTCTGGTCTCCTGTGGACCTGCCACTATATCCCTCATATGGAAGATTTTTTACTTTTGATACCAAGTGCAACATGACTTCTTGTACTCTTCATCTACTCACACATCAGTGTAGTTGTTACATCGTTGAAATAATCACCATATGTGGTGCTATTTTATTAGACCGCTAATCACACCCTGAAATTCATAATTCAAGGTGTCTTGGAAAACGTTTACACAGAGGTCTCTCCGCTTTCTCTCTGGTCTTATTGTTTGCTAAAAGACTAGAGCCTCGTGGACTTGGCAGGGTTATATAAATACACTGAGGGGCAGTCTCTGCAAAGCAGTTGTCTTCAATGTGAAGATAGCAGCATATAACCCATGGTCTAAGAATTAATTCTTGTGTCCTCCAAGATATGGAATTTACAGGTATTTGGGTTTATTTTTTGTACTTAACAGAAACCTGTTTATTAGAGTATATGAAGACATGCAGGTCCCACACACTAAAGCATGATGGTAGTGGAAGAGTTTTTTTTCTTGCTTGCCTGTGGCTTTTCTGCTTACCAACATCGATTTCTCCTGAAGGCGGCAGTATAACCCTGGTGTATCAGACTAACTGAATCCTTTGTGCCCAATGAGCTCCAAGAAACTGATTTTATGGTAAGAACGGCAATCCTATTTGTCAATTTTTTTCCCTATATTTTCATCTAGTGATCCTGCCAGTGACACACTTCCTGCTGACAATACTCACTCACCCTACTCACTCCAGGACATGACTACAAAAGCTTCCACCTCTCCACTTCTCCAAAATGAGTAGGGGTTTTGTTGTCCATGGAGATAGCATGGCAGAGTGCATAGGGAGGGGGCGGTTGTAAAAAAAAATAAATTAAAAAAAGTGCACTTATCCTTTACCTTTTAATTGAAAATCTACTCCTGGGATATGATATTCCTTAGGATATTCATAGACCTAACTAACTTTCTCTGAAAACATTGTGTGCAAAAATTGGCAAACTTCATGAAAACACACTGTACTATGACGAAATAGAATTGCCACCTCCTACAGGACTACAATAGACTTTACCTCTCCATTTTTCCTTTCGCATGAGGAGCAAGGGTTTGGTTGTTGGCTGGAAACAATGTAAATGATAATGCAGCACAGGCAGTTCACAAAGAGTGATGTAGACAATACCCTTTACGTCGAAATACTCTCCCAAACCTACACCTACTATTATGAATACAAGCATAGCATTATAGTGAATATGAGAATAATATCAATGGTTATCATATTAAAATGTCTTTGACTGAAAGTTATAACGTGCAAAATTTCATAAAGCACTCCTTACAAAAAGGTTTTTCTTAAAAGTTTTATTTGTTGTGCAGAAATCCCTGTTAAGTCCAAGAAACCTTACCTACAGATTTCAAACTCCCATACTATAAAATAGCTAAACCTATTTTTCTTTTACTGTTCCCTTTAGACCTATTGAGGGGTGACCGATTTCCTCCGAAGTATGTGTTGATCAGTGAAGGAGAGACAAACTGCCATGTTTTTTTCCTGAGACAACAGACTGTGGCTGGAACCTGAAGATGCGGTCATGGACTGGCTCCTGGCGTTGGATAATGCTCATTCTTTGTGCCTGGGGCACATTGTTATTTTACATTGGAGGGCATTTGGTACGAGACAATGATAGCCCTGACCACTCTAGTAGAGAACTGTCTAAAATACTGGCTAAACTTGAACGATTAAAACAGCAAAATGAAGACTTGAGGAGAATGGCAGAATCTCTTAGGTAAGAAGTCCAGAGCTCTGTTTTAAAGTTGTTTTAGGTTGTGGAATTTTTGTACGAATATCAAATTTTAATTTAAGATTTTTAATTAAATGGGGTCAGTTTGAATCCTGCTATGAAAGAATTATGCTACTCCCCATACTCGAGTGTCTTTAAAGGGTTAGTTCGCTTTTAGTAACGTGCTATATGTTACACCCATGTTTAGTAACATGTTAATGTGCGCATCTCTCCACACCTTCTCTTCTTCGATCCCCAGCTGGCGATCTTAGCTCCTTCTCTTGTCTGTATGCCCCTTTAGCAAGCAACTTGCTATGGGGGCGCAGATGCGTGCATGCTCTCCATCTGTGTGTGTCTATAAAGGCAAGCCCCTCCCACTTCCTCCTTACAGCATTTAACCATTTCCCTCCAGGAGGGTGTACATGGATGTCTTCCAGTTTCAGTGGTTATACCGGGACGATGTCTGCACCCACAGGCATCATCCTGGTACCATTCTTTTCAGCCGGCGATTCCCTGCACCATAGGAACAATCATATCGGCAGTTCAGCCACTTGATGGTGCTAACAAGTGGCCGGAGGGGACGTCCCCTCCTCCCCCACTGCCCTACAGTGCTTTTACTGGCTTGCCCATGCAATCCGTGAACCAGAGAAGGAATCTGCAGGCGCCGGAAGTGGACCATAAAGATTTCCAAGGAACAGATGGTCCGTCCCCGGTCCTATGACTCTCGGAGCCCCACCTGACCTGGCAGTTGTAAATATGGTTTGAAAGCTGAGATCTTCTTCCTTTTTTTTTTTTTTTTTTATTTCAGGCTCTCCAGCCTGCAGGAGAGATGTGGGGTCTTATTGACCCCACATCTCTCCATAAAGAGGACCTGTCATACCCTATTCCTATTACAAGGGATGTTTACATTCCTTGTAATAGGAATAAGTGATTAAAAAAAATAAAATTTAAACGTAAAGTGTAATAATAAAAAATTAAAATAAAATAAGCAATAAAAAAATAAAGTGCCCCCATCCCCGCGAGCTTGTATGCAGAAGCGGACACATACGTATGTCGCGCCCACATATGTAAACGGTGTTCAATACACAATCGTGCAAACATTAGCGCGAGAGCAACAATTGAATCCCAAGACCTACTCTGTACCTCTAAACATGGAGCCTGTAAAAATGTTTGAAGTGTTGCCTATGGAGATTTTTAAGTAAAGAAGTTTGGCGCCATACCACGAGTGTGCGCAATTTTAAAGTGTGACATTTTTGGTATCTATTTACTCGGTGTAACAACATCTTTCACATCATGCAGAAAAATTGGGCCAACTTTAGTGTTTTGTTTTTTTTAATTCATGGAACTTTTTTTTTTTCCTTCCAAAAAAAAACGCGTTTGAAACATTGCTTCGCAAATACCATGTGACATAAAAGGTTGCAACATCTGCCATTTTATTCCATAGGATCTCTGCTAAAACATATAGAATGTTTGGGGTGCTGAGTAATTTTCTAGCAAAAAAAAATGATGATTTTTACATGTAGGAGCGAAGTGCCAGAATTGGCCCAGATGACAAGTGGTTAATTTGACAGCATGGATGAAGAGGCACGTGTGACAAAAGCATACGAAACTCGACAGCAAATTTTAGTTTGAAAGCTTATTTGGCACGTTTGTCGTGCATCGAACAGCCCATCGAAGTGAAATGGGTTTCCCTATGCATGATGTGCAAAACGTGCAAGAAAACGTGAGTAGGAACGTGCTTTCACGCTATCCAAAGAGTGAATCCAGCATTAGGGTTTTCAGGAAGTGTTTACTTTCTAATATCGATAATACAGTCTGTGTATACACAACTTTTGTCCTTACTTTTGTCTTACCAGTAAAGTGGTTCTCTTAAAATATCCTGTAGCAATAAATACCAGGGCACATGAATTTAATCCTGAAATTCAGCATACATGTACAATGATGGTACCCTCACTGCTGAGTAGTAAAAGTAGTTCCAGGCATTGCTTTTGCCAAAAGTGAAGCATCAAATGACCTTCCCTTTTAGATTGTAAACTTTAACGAGTAGGGCCCTCTGATTCCTTCTGTATTGAATTGTATTGTAGCTGTACGGTCTGCCCTTGCATTGTAAAGCGCTGTGCAAACTGTTGGTGCTATATAAATTCTGTATAATAATAATAAAAATACAACCAGATTAAAATGCTCTTTAATGAAATAAAACAGAGTTACAACATTCTCCATTCAAAAATTGTAAGCATGCAGCTCAATACCTAAATTACATTTAAGCCCAATCATTAACATTTCATATTATCTTTAAAATGTTCATGTGAAAGCATTTTCAATCTTTTTACACTTGTCACTAAAGCGGAGTTCCACTCGCTTGTAAGTTTATTCAGCAGTTACAAAAAGTGTAGCTGCTGACTTTTAATAAACAGACACTCACCTGTTCCTCGGTCCAGCGATGCGGCTGTCTGAAGCCTCACACCTCTCCCCCGCCTCTCCGTGGCGCCGGCATTGCAAGTGTGCGCCCCCGGCTGTGAAAGTTTGCAGCTTCACAGCCATGTGCACACTGCGTTCTTAATGGCCAGGCACTCTTCTGGGACTTGTGACTCAAAACTAGGTGCCCCCCCAATCCCCCCCCCCCCAAAAATGACATGCCAAATGTGGCATGTAAGGGGGCGAGGAGTGCTTAACCACTTGCCGACCGTCAATCGGCAATTGACGGCGGCAAAGTGGCTCTGTAACGCGGATCGCCGTCATCTGACGGCGGCCGCGTGATTGCGCCTAGTGAGCGCGCGCGCCCGCGCGCTCACTGTGTCCGGGAGGGGGGGGTCAGGGAGCGGGTGCGGCGGCTTCGATTGCCGCCGGCCACCCGAGATGCCCCCCCCCCCGGAGCGAAAGAAAGGAGGTCCGTGTAAGTAAACACGGACCTCTGTTCTGTGAAGGGGGAAGGGCTGTGATCACAGCCTTCCTGTATACGAAGGCTGTGACCACTTCCCTTCCCCAGATAGTGCAGTCCCCCTACAGTTAGAACACGCCCAGGGAAGATACTTAACCCTTAGAGCGCCCCCTGCAGGTTAACCCCTTCACTGCCAATGGCATTTACACAGTAATCAGTGCATTTTTATAGCACTGATCGCTTTATAAATGCCAATGGTATTCCCAATTCATAGAAGGGACCCGCACAAGATTGACATCCCCCTGACGTGATAGACCCCTTCCCTTCACCAGTGTCGGAAGCATATGTCCTTCCGACACTAGTGTCGGGAAGGGGGAAGTGTCTTGTCTCCAGGCACAAATGAATGTGCCTGGAGGAAAGAAAGCGAGGCCCCCCCCCCCGTAGAGCCCACCGGCCGCCGTTAGCTTCGGCGGCGTGGGCGAGGGACTGGGGGGGGAGGGCCTG
>BLSH010059482.1:944243-956824 GCA_018402905.1 Glandirana rugosa | reverse complement strand
GACGCCAAAAAAAGAATGAAAAGATAATTTTCTAAAACCAAACAGGCAGTTTAAAAAGGGGTTAGATTTACTCAAGCAAACGTAACAAACAAGTGATGATGATAAATCGTTTTAATGTAGGCTTTTCAAAAAAGCAAATCTTATACTCCCCTAGGTAGATGCAGCATCGATCCCCCGTCGTCCCTGCAGTGAGAACTGGGTGATCAATTACCTCTGATCATTCAGTTCTGTACTCTTCTCTGGGCAGAGAGCCATGACTGTCAGTCACTGTCTCTCTGCTCTGCCCCTACAGCGCTCAATGGAGGGCAGTGGAGTGGAGGGACCGGCTAGCTCAGTCTCCCAGCGGCGCAAATGAGAGACTGAGCTACCTGCCGATCCAGGCATAGTTACATAGTTAGTCAAGTTGAAAAAAGACACAAGTCCATCTAGTTCAACCAAAAAAAAAATTATATATAACCAAACAATCCCATATGCAATCCTTCACCCACAGTTGATCCAGAGGAAGGCAAAAAACCCCAGCAAAGCATGATCCAATTTGCTATAACGGGGGAAAAAATTCCTTCCTGATCCCCCGAGAGGCAATCAGATACACCCTGGATCAACTTTACCTAAAAATGTTAGTACCCAGTTATATTGTTTACATTAAGGAAATAATCCAGGCCTTTTTTAAAGCAATCAACCGTGCTGGCCAAAACCACCTCTGAAAGGAGTCTATTCCACATTTTCACAGCTCTTACTGTGAAGAAACTTTTCCGTATTTGTAGATGAAATCTTTTTTCCTCCTAGGCGTAGAGTGCCCCCTTGTCCTTTGTGATGACCTTAAAGTAAATAACTCAACTCCACGTTCACTATATGGACCACGTATATATTTGTACATGTTGATCATATCCCCTCTTAATCTCCTCTTCTCAAGAGAATAAATTCAGATCCTCTAATCTTTCCTCATAGCTGAGCTCCTCCATGCCTCTTATTAGTTTGGTTGCCCTTCTCTGCACTTTCTCCAGTTCCCCGATATCCCAGACCCTATATCATTTATAAATATATTGAAAAGTAAGGGTCCCAACACTGAACCTTGGGGTACACCACTGATAACCTTACACCATTCGGAATAAGAATCATTAACCACTACTCCCTGAATTCGGTCTTTTAGCCAGTTTTCTATCCATTTACAAATTGATCTTTCCAAGCCTGTAGACTTTACCTTACACATTAGCCGTGTGTGGGGAACGGTGTCAAATGCTTTTGCAAAATCCAAGTATTCCACAGCCACCCCTCTGTCCAAGGTTTTACTTACCACCTCATAAAAAGAAATCAGGTTTGTTTGACAACTTCTGTCTTTCATGAATCCATGCTGTCTGTTGCTTAAAACATTTTTTCCCAACAAGAACTCATCTATGTGGTCTTTTATTAAACTCTCCAGTATCTTCCCAGCTATAGAAGTTAAACTAACAGGTCTATAGTTACTTGGTAAAGACTTTGATCCCTTTTTAAATATGGGCACCACATTGGCCCTACGCCAGTCCAGTGGTACTATTCCAGTCATTAAGGAGTCCCTAAAAATTTGATACAATGGCTTTGAAATGACAGAGCTCAATTCCTTTAGGATCCGTGAATGGATGCCATCTGGTCCAGGTGCTTTATCTACCTTTATTCTGTCTAAATACTTCAGGACCATTTCACTTTTGAGCCATTGTGGATCATTTTGTGGCTGTGTCACTACCACCTCCATCGTGGACATGAGCTCCCCCATGCTCCTTTGTATACACAGAGCTGAAGAAAGTATTTAATAAGTTTGCCTTCTCTTTGTTCCCAGTCACGCACTCTAGATTATTTTGTAAAGGGCCTACATGCTCAGACCTGGCATGTGGGTGGATTCCAACTGTAAAGTTGGAATCTTTCCCCAGCCAGGAACAGCTGAGTGACATCAGCCGACAGTTATCAGCAGAATATAGCAGTCTTAGGACTTATATCAGTGTCCAGCCAAACACTGGTTAGAGGAGAAGGAGGAAGAGGAGCAGTTTTCATTCTCCTCACTATTCTATGAGGCTACATGACCCCTGACCCTCTTTTTGAACAGTGCTGATTGGCCCTGTGCTGATCACATGCACCCTCACAAACTAAAAAATCCCTCTAGCAATACACACCAAACTGATCATGTGCAGAGTGTCTGCAGTGTTCTGTACTATCAGGAGATGGATTGGGGACTATGGAAGTAGGGGAGGATCAGAGAAGACAGGATCAAACAGCCTTTTTACACAATGCGCTGGATTAACCCCTTAGGTTCCACAGTTAGTAAAACCAGCATGCTTTACTGCATATATAGACCAATTTTACTGTTGTGGGTTTAAGGTAAATTTTACCTTGTGAAATGTATGGTGATTGAGAGACAAATCGAAATACCTTGCAGCGCTTAATAATAACAATCAGCTTTGACTTGCGCACACACGAGTCACATTTTGCTCTGGATACTGTTTCACACGTTAATACGTCATGGCTGGGTTATATTACCACTCCACCCTGACCCCCCATTCATGTGTGTTAGTGTTATGTTTAGTTGTGTCTAGTTACTGTTTCACAAGTCTACGTCATTTGAATTCTTGTACAACCCTAATGCCAAAAAAGTTGTGACGTTGTTTGAAATCTACATAAAAACAGAGTACAATGATGTGCAAATCTTGTAAACACACAATTTTTTCACAACAGAAAATCGAAAACATATCAAATGTTTAAACTGAGAAATTGTACAATTTTTTTATTAAAAAAAACAAAAACAATTTTTGAAATCATTGGCACCAACAGGTCTCAAAAAAGTTGGCACATTGCATCAAAAGCTTAGATTAAAGTGTTTATACACCCAGATAAGAAAAAATAACCTGTAAGGCAAAGGCATGATGCGCTAATATGCACCGCATACTAGCGCATTATGAAATACCTCGGAACGAAGATCCGACAGGTCTGCCCGGTCCCTGCAGAGGGAGCTAACATTTTCCCTTAGGGATTCCTTCCGGGTTCATGACTCCGGCAATGTGAGTGGCCGGCACCGCCAGACGTCACTCCCACGCATGCGAGTGGGGGCCCTCTGTTCCCGCAAGGTCCGGCAGGATACGCCTGTACTAGGCAGAACTAAACTGCGCATGCGCCGCTGACAGCGGCTGAATGCAAGCTGAATAGCTCTTAAACCGTGCAGGTTTAAGAGATATATTCATTTTACCTACAGGTAAGCCTTATTATAGGCTTACCTGTAGGTAAAAATCATCCAAAGGGGGATACAAATGCTCTAAGTAGTACTAACAAAAAAGAACATTTTGCAACTTATTAGGTTAACTGGCAACACGTCACTAACACGGGTGGGAATAAAAAGAGTGTCTTAGAGAGTCAGAGTGCATCAGAAGTACAGATTGCAGAGATTCACCAATCTGTGAAAAGCCGTGTCTAAAAATTGTCAAACGATTTCAGAATAATGCTCCTTAACGTAAAATTGCAATATTTGATGCCCATGATCTTCGCGCCCGCAGATGGCACTGCAATCAAGACCGGTATGATTTTGTGCCCGTGCCTTCCAAAAATACAAAGTCAAGTTCTATCATGCAAAGAAGAAGCCATATCTGAACATGCTCCAGAAATGTTGCCGTCTTCTGTAGGCCAATGGTCTGTTGCAAAGTGGAAAACTGTTTTGTGGTCAGATGAATTGAAATCTGACATTCTTTTTGGTAACCATGGGCACCACGTTCTCGGACTAAAGAGGAGAAGACCTTTTTGCTTGTTAGTGCTGTGTTCAAAGCCTGCATCTCTGATGGTATGGGGGTGCACTAGTGCATATGGAATGGGCAGCTTGCACATCTGCAAAGGCACCATCAATGCAGAAAGATATATCCAGGTTTCAAAGCAGCATATGCTCCCATCCAGATGATGACTTTTTCAGAGAAGCCCTTGCGTATTTCAACATTGAGACAATTCTAAACTGCATACTGCATCTATGGCAACAACATGGCTTTGTAGTTGAACAGTCCGGGCGCTTTACTGGCCTGCTTGCAGTGCAGACCTTTTGGCAATTAAAAATATTTGGCACATATTGAAATTAAAAATAGGACAATGAAGAACAACAACTATAGAGCAGTTAAAATCTTATATCAGGCTAGAATGGGACAAAATTTCTCCCCCAAAACTGCAGCAACCAGTCTCCTCAGTACCCAGACATTTGCAGAGTGTTAAGAGGGAATGCTGTACCCCAGTACGCATGACCCTGTCTCAATTTTTTTTGAGACCTGTTGCTGCCATCAATTTCAAAATTACCTTTTTTTTTTTTTCCCTTGAAATGGTACATTTTCTCAGTTTAAAGGGGTTGTAAAGTCAGAAGGTTTTTTTATCTTTATGCATTAAGATAAAAAGCCACCCCTAATACTTACCTGAGCGAGCCCCATCTCTGTCCAGCATTGTCCACGAGTATCTCAGCCATCTGGGACAGATCTTCCTCCTGATTGGCTGAGACACAGCTGTGGCACCATTGGCTCCCGCTGTTGTCAATCAAAGTCAGCCAATCAAGAGAGGGGCGGGGCCGAACCACTGCTCTGTGTCTGAATGGACTTGGGTGCCCCCATAGCAAGCTGCTTGCTTTGTGGGCACTCGACAGGAGGGTGGGGCCAGGAGCACAGAAGAAGGACCCGAGAAGAGGAGGATCTAGGCTGCTCTGTGCAAAACCACTGCAACAGAAAATATAAGTATGACATGTTTATTATTTTTATAGAGAGAAAAAAAGAGACTATAGTATGACTTTAAACGTTTGATGTGTTTTTCTATTGTGAATGAAATATGAGATTTGCAAATCATTGCATTCTTTATTTTTTTTAATGTTTTTTATGCATTATTACAACTTTTTTTGATTTGGGGTTTTACAATCAAATTGGGGAAACTCCTTTTTATCCCATTCAATTAGTTTGCTGAGGATAGACTGGACAATCCCTTTTCACACAGCCCTTTTTAGGGCCCTTTAACAGTCAGTTTTTCAGGCGGACCTGATCGGACCCTCTAGTCTCCCTTATGGAGCGGCGGATGTCCGCTGACATCCACTGCTATCGATCCAATCCTGCCCGCAAAATCCAGATGTATGGTGGTCCTATTTTCCATCCATCTGGCTGATCGGATATGATCAGATGAAAACAGACAGGCGGTCTGTTTTTACCCGATTTCCCCAAAGATGAGTCAGACTGTGTCTTTCTCCACTCTGCACAGTGAGCAGAGATGGACCTGTTATCCGCCTGCTCAGCGGGATCAGCGGAGCGATCCCCCGTTGAGCAATCGGAGTCTGCCAAATGGAGGCGCCTGTGTAAAAGGGACCTTAAAGTTGTGGGGTATTCGTTTATTAACCACTTCCTGCAAAATCATGTACCTGTACGTCATTTTGCTGAAGTGGTTGTACCGTTTTTTTGTTTTTTTTTTCTTGTGTGTGTGTGTGTGTGTTGTTTTTTTTTTTTTTTTAGAGCTGCCGGTCTGGCTTTCTTGTAAGAACAGCCGATGCGGCTAATTAGCTGTTCTGCTGGTATTACAAGCGCGGGAGGAGAAGTTGCCCCTCCCGTCGCTCCGCCTGGGTCTCTCGTCCTACCAGGAGACTCGAGCAACCAGCCACCATGTCTGCTGGCTGGTCGGAGTATCAAACAAAGCTGGAATAGGCTTTTACCTGGTCTACAATATAGTAACTCGGACATCGCTTCCGGCAGCCAACAGCGCCAGCTTGAAAAAAAAAATCCAACGTATCAAAATCGCTGATCTTGGCGCTTTGAATACTTTGAAGTGCAGAGGAGGGGTTTGGGGTCTTTTAGACCCCCAAATCCCTCCATAAAGAGTAAGCTCCAACGAGCAGGGCCCTCTGATTCCTCCTGTATTGAATTGATTTGTAATTGTACTGTCTGCCCTAATATTGTAAAGTGCTGCGCAAACTGTCGACGCTATATAAATCCTGTATAATAATAAAGAGTACCTGGCACTGTCTATTACTGTCCTATTACTGTAAAATAAATAAGAAAATATTTTTATTTTATTTAACCACTTCAATACAGGACACTTGCACCCCCTTCCTTCCCAGACCAATTTTCAACTTTCAGTGCTCACATTTTAAATGGCAATTACTCAGTCATGCTACACTGTACCCAAACAAAATATTTATCGTATTTTTTTCTCACAAATAGAGCTTTCGTTTGGTGGTATATAATCACTGCTGGGTTTTTTATTTTTTTCAATATAAGCGAAAAAGTAGCAAAAATTTTGGGGAAAAAAACACTTTTTTTTTTAGTTTGTATTGAAAAATTTTGCAAAAAAGTAATTTTTCTTCATAAATTTGGGCCATAATTTATACTGCTACATATGTTTGGTATAAATAACCCAAATTAGTGTATATTATTTATTCTCTGTGAAAGTTAGAGTCTACAAGCTATGGTGCAAATCATTGAAAATTGATCACACCTGATGTACTGACCACCTATCTCATTTCTTGAGACCCTAACAAGCCAGGAAAGTACAAATACCCAAAATGGTGAGTTTTTTGAAGTTGTAATTTTTTTACCACAATTCTTTACAAAATGAAGAATTTTTTAATTTTTTTACACAAAATTGTTAAAACAAGTTATTTCTCACACACAGCATATGCATACTTCTTGCAGTGACACCCCAAAATACATTCTGCTACTCCTCCTGAGTATGGCGATACCCCATGTGTGAGACCTTTACACAGCCAGGCCACATACAAAGGCCTAACATTGAAGTAGCACCTTCAGGCGTTCTACGAGCATAAATTGCACATCTCATTTCTCAGCCACCTATTACACTTTTGTGCTGGGCACCAGGACATTGTAATTGCCCACAAAATGACCCCATTTTGGAAAGCAAACATCCTAACATAATCTTTGAGGCATAATGAGTATTTTGAACGGTTCATTTTTTTTCCAGAAGTTTTTGGAAAATGTGGGGAAAAAATGAAAATGAAAAAATGAAAATGCAGTTTTTTTAAAACAAAGTTGTCAATTCATAAGATATTTCCAACACATAGCATGTACATAGCAAAAATGACACCCCAAAACACATTCCACTACTCTTGCGTATGGCAATACCACATGTGTGAGACTTTTACACAGCTTGGCCACATACACAGGCCCAACATTGAAGTAGCACCTTTAGGTGTTCAACAAGCATAAATTACACATCTCATTTCTCAACCACCTATTACACTTTTGAAGGCCCTGGAGCACCAGCACAATGGAATTGCCCAGAAAATGACCCCATTTTGGAACGTAAACACCCCAACGTATATTCCATGTGGCATTATGAGTCTTTTGTACTGTTCATTTTTTTTCTACAAGTCTTTGAAAAACACAGAAAGAAAATAAAAACTCTTATTTTTACACAAAGTGATATATTTAGAAGATATTTCTAACACATAGCATGTACATAGCAAAAATTACACCCCAAAATACATTCTGCTCTTCGTCCCGAGTATGGCGATACCAAATGTGTGAGACTTTTACACAGCCTGGCCACATAGAGAGGTCCAACATGCAGGGAGCACCATCAGGCATTTTAGGAGCATAAATTACACATAAAATATCTTAATGACCTATTACACTTTTGACGTGCCTGGAGCACCAGAACAGTGGAATTACCCACAAAATTACCCAATTTTGGAAAGCAAACACCCCAACATATATTCTATGAGGCATTAGGAGTCTTTTGTATGGTTCATTTTTTTCCACAAGTCTTCGGAAAACGTGGAAAGAAGATGAAAACTTATTTTTTTTTTTTACACAAAGTTGTCAATTTATATGATATTTCTAACACAAAGCATGTACATAGCAAACATTACCCCCCCCCCCAAAATATAGTCTGCTAATGGTCCTGAGTATGGCGATACCTCATGTGTAAGACTTTTACACATCCCGGCCACATAGAGAGGTCCAGCATTGGACCTTCAGCCTTCAGGCGTTCTAGGAGCATAAATTACACATTGAAAGTCCTGGAGCACCAGGACAGTGGAATTACCCACAAAATTACCTCATTTTGGAAAGCAAACACCCCAATGTATATTTTATGAGGCATGGGCTGCAGATAGGTACTCGGGTACTCTTATAGGCTGCAGATAGGTACTCAGGTACTCTAATGGATTAGTAAAAGGTACTTGGGTACTCTGATGGGCTGGTAAAAGGTACTCGGGTACTCAGATGGGCTAGTGACAGGCATTCGCATACTCTGAGCTGGTGACAGGTACTCGGGTACTCAGAAGGGTTTATGACAGGTACTCGGGTAATCTGATGGGTTGGCGGCAGGTACGCGGGTACTCTGATGGGCTAGTGACAGGTACTAGGATACTCAGATGGGCTAGTGACAGGTACACGGGTACTCAGATGGGCTAGTGACAGGTACTCGGATGGACTGGTGACAGGTACTTGGGTACTCAGATGAGCTAGTGACCAGTACTAGGATACTCAGATGGGCTAGTGACAGGTGCTAGGGTACTTGAATGGGCTAGTGACAGGTACTTGGGTATTCAGATGGAATGGTGACAGGTACTCGGGTACTCAGAAGTGTTGGTGACAGGTACTTGGGTACTCTGATGGACTGGTGACAGGTACTCGGATGGGCTGGTGACAGGTACTCGTGTACTCAGAAGGGTTGGTATTCGGGTACTCTGATGGATTGGTGACAGGTGCTCGGGTACTCTGATGGATTGGTGACAGGTGCTCGGTTACTGTGATGTGCTGGTGACAGGTACTTGGGTACTCTGATGGGCTGATTAATTAATTACTTGGAGAGGATCTGCAAAGAGGTGTGGGACAAAATTTCTCCTGGGATGTGTACTAACTTGGTGACAAACTACAAGAAACGTCTGACCTCTGTGATTGCCAACAAGGGTTTTGCCTCCAAGTACTAAGTCATGATTTGTGAAGAGGTCAAATACATATTTCACAATTTAAAATCCAAATCAATTTATAACTTTTTTGAAATACGTTTTTTTTTTGTATTTTTTTGTTATTCTGTCTCACTGTTAAAATAAACCTACCATTAAAATTATAGACTGATCATTTCTTGCCAGTGGACAAAAGTACAAAATCAGCAGGGGATCAAATACTTTTTTCCTCACTGTATCTAATACTGATTCAGCCACTAAACATCTGGTAAAACTTTTTTTTTTTTTTTGCAGTGCTTTTAAAGTACTTAATAAATTAATGTAGATACGTTACTGATTTTTCCCTATAGATTTACAGAAATTAATTTCAAATTGTTTGCCATATGACTACCTTGTTGTTAGCTATATGCAAAACATTCTATACATACTGTATATGTTTTTTATCAACACATTTCTTTGTTATTATTCTAATCTTTATCACTCATCCCTATTGGGTTTAATGCCAATGAAAGTGAAATGCTTACTCAGTATTAACCTTCCCTGTGTGCTAAATATGTTGCTATGCTACCTAATTTGCACTCAGAGTTAGTAATGAGTTTTGATTTTTTGTTTTCTCCTTTCTACTGAGCACAATTTAAATTGATCGCAGTAACCGCAATCAAGAGGTTTCTTTTATTACACGATTTTCACTGGCTTCCAGCTAATTCGTTTCAACCAACTTAAAGTGGTAGTAAACCCTCCTATCATTTTCAGCCAAGGAAGCTGCCATCTTGGCCTCTGTTTAATCTACAACTGCCATGATGCTGCACATGTGATCAGCTATGACACCAGCCATTGGATGGTTTGACAGTATGGTTTAGAGCACAACCAATGGGAGTGTTACATTTCCGGCACATGCCGGAAATGTGACTGGTTTTTAACCTGTTAAATGCATGGGTTTACTACCGCTTTAAATTAATTTGGGTAAGAAGTAGTTTCAACTGTATCCACAGAAAAGAGGCATGGCTGTTTTTTTTCTGTCTACAAATATCCATTCTATAGTGGATGATAATCTCATTGTAATGCATAACAACAAATAACACTGCGCTCACATGTTACTCTAACCAAAACATGTTGAAATAGCTCTCATACCACTCTGGCATGTAGAGGGTAGACATGGGCAGAGGGAAAGAAAGTCCCAAGGAAGTCCATGGGCAAAGTCCGGAGGAGGTGTGCAATTCAAGGCAGCCGGCTAAACGGAGCAGGAAGACTCTGTAGACCAAGACATAAACAAGAGAGCAGCGCCTCTAAGTGCAATACCTTCTTTAATGATAAAGGGTATAAGTAAATTTACACTCACATAAAAAATTGGATAAAAGATCGGATAAAAACAGAAAGGATCATCCGTGGATCACCACTGTGATCGGCTTTGTGTCCCGGCTTGTGCTAGAAGCCAACAGCGTGACGGGCATCGGCTTCCTCTCCACGCCTGCCTGCACACCACCTGGTGATCCACGGATGATCCTTTCTGTTCTGCTCTCTTGTTTATGTCTAATATTCTCATTGACATTTATGAAAATGTTTGTGATTTAATAATACAAAATAATTTACAAAGAAAATGATCACTTCATTTATCTTAATTCAGACTTGAATAAGCATTAGTCAGTCATAAATCCAGTAGGGCTGTTAAACACTGTCCTCCTAACATTTAATTTGCACATTAAATCTTTTATAAAGGCTAAGTAAATTAGGCAAACACATATATAAATATAAATTGTGGGTGCAACAATATGGTAGCATCATGAGGACAAGCCCACTGTCCAGCTCAGAAAAGAATAGAGGAGGTGAAAGTGAAGAATATATAAAATAACTTTTCTCTTTTGTTCGTCGACAGGCACAGCGATTCTTAGGACTAGGTGGGTTATACTGCCCTCTTGAGTTTACTAGGCAGAACAGGTAGTTCTAACAGCAAAAAGTACAGTAACAGGCACAGCCCCTCCCAGGGGGCAGTCCCCACTGGCAGATAACCCCACACCCAGCTGCTGCTAGCTCAGTTTTTTCTGCCTAGTGCAAGGAGTTAGACCTAGGCTCCCTGTTGGGATCTGTGGTACCTCTCTGGGCCACTTTTGGCTGTCCTGGGACAGCCTCACAGATGAAGACTACAATCAAGCAGCCGTGCTGGGCGACAGGTTGGTTCTTGGATCCAGGTAGTCTCCCCAGCCGGCCATCACGCGTTAGACCGGATGCTTCCCACTGGGTCGATCTCGTCAAGCCCCGACCAGACGGGGTGGCCCCGCCATCGCACACTGTGTGCCCAGGGCTGACAGCTCCCTCCGGCCTAGCCGGGAGAGTGTACGCTGCCTCGGGTGGGATCCGCCGCACCGCCCGACTAGATGGGGTAAGTACATCCCCCCCCCTTTGGGGGCCCGGGGGGAGTCTGGTGGGTCCCCCCTCCAGGGTGAGCGTAGTGGGTGGTCGCTCTTCCTTGCTCGTGCCCCCCCCCACCCCTCCGGTACCCCGCTGTTGCACCCCCCTCACCAGGGCTCCCAGGGCGTAATGGGTGTATGGGCCCTAGCTGGTCCCGCTCCGTGTCACCCCCTGCCCCCCCTCCTCCTCTTGCCTTGTGCTCGGCGGTCGGAATCGTCGGTGGCCATTTTGCCTGCGCCCGGCCACCATTTTCTTGTAGCCGGCCACATTTACATGTAGGGGATCGTTCAGCAGCCATTTTGGTGTAGCCGCAGCGATGTTACATGAGGTTTCGGCCTCTAGTGTACATCGGTGGCCATTCGTTTTCTACATGTGGAAGGCCTGTGTGTGCTGAGGGGCGGTCCTGGCCGTTTCTGGCGCCGATTTACCCCCCCCCCCATGGCGCGTATCTCCCTGGCGGTGGCGGCTCTGGGCACAGCGGCAGTGGGAGCAGCAGGAGCGGTGAAGGCAACGACAGCAGCGGACAGCAGCAGCAAGCGGCTCCTCTCTGGTCGGTGGGGAGTCCCACTGGGGTGTCCCCTGTGACAAGCCTTGCACAGCTGTGGGGTGGGGGATGCAGTGGTCTCCTGGCAATAGACCTAATTTTTTCTGGGGTGGCCAGGGTGCGTGACAGTATGGCAGCCGACGCAGGTGCTTCCCCACCAGACCTCGGTGCCTGCAGCCAGCATCTCAGGGGCCCCTTCCCTTGTAGACACCATGTCTACAGTTCGTCTCCCAGGTAGAGTTGCTATTGAACCGTAGGGACGCCAAAAAGTGTCCCTTGCCCCCCTTCTTCTGGGGAGGACTCAGACCCCGAGGGGGGCTCCTCCGTTGCGGGGACCCTCCTTGAGCTGTCGGACGGGGAGATCCCAGACGCCCCTGATAGCGGGGATGAGTCTGAGGCGTCCGCTGCTGCGCACGATTAGGCTCTTGTAGACGCTCTGATCACCTCAGTGCGTGAGACCCTGCAACTGGAGGAAGCAGCGGGACCCTCTCAGAGGGTGCCCGTCCCCTTCGGGTCACATAGACAAGGCCCTGCAGCTAACACCTTTCCGTATGTGGATTTTCTGAATAAGTTTGTTTGTAGGGACTGGGCTCGACCCCAGAGCTCCCTCCCCGTTCTGAAGCGTTTCGCTGTGCGTTATCCCTCTGAGGATAGATTATTGAAGAAGTGGGCATCACCTCCCGTGGTTGATCCTGTATGCCTTTCCACAATCGACGTCCCGGAACAGATACACTGGGCTTC
>BLSH010059482.1:931007-944233 GCA_018402905.1 Glandirana rugosa | reverse complement strand
CCCCCCCCCCCCCCCCCCCCCCCGTGTCCCGACTGATTAAGGTGACCACCATCCCTGTGGAAGGCACGCCGTCCTTTAAGGACCCAGCTGACAGGCTGAAGCTTGCGTTAGATCCCTTTTGTTCTAATGGGGTCTGCCATGCGGTCCATTGTGGCTTCTGCGCTGGTGTCGCAAATGCGATGATATCCAAGGCATCCGGGGTCTCGATGCCTTTCTCCCGGAGTCTAGGAGGAGTTCGGACCTCCGTCACCGGCAGGGCCCTTCTTTTCCGGCCCATAGGCGGTCTTTTTGTCCCTTCCGCTCCTCGGACAAGGGTTCACAGCCCACCAGGGCCCCCCGCGGGTGGACAGAATCGTCCCTGGTCGCGTAAGCGCACCAAGCCAGAGGACAAGGTCTCCTCCGCATGAAGGGTTGCCCCCACCCGGCGTTCGGGTGGGGGGGACGTCTCCTGGGGTTCGCATACGGGTGGTCCTCCCGCATTTCGGACTGCTCGGTCCTCGTGGTGGTCTCCTCGGGGTACAGCATAGAATTTCGTTCCCGCCCCCCCAGACAGGTTCTTCGCCTGCAGCTGCCCACGGGCAGGCTGCGGGCCCTGTTCAGGGCTGTGCAGGACCTGCTGGGTCAAGGGATGATTGTTCCCGTGCCATGGGCGGAACATTCCCAAGGGTTCTATGCCAACCTTTTCGTGGTTCCGAAGAGGGACAGGGTTCGTCCCATCCTGGACCTGAAGGACCTCAACAGGTTTGTGCGGGTTTGTAGGTTTCGCATGGAGTCGGTCTGCTCTGTGGTACAGCCCTGCACCAGGGCGATTTACTGGCCTCTCTCGACATCAAAGATGCGTACCTGCATGTCCCTATATGCGCCCAGCACCAGCGATTTCTGTGCTTTGCGGACGGCGAAGAGCACTACCAGTTTGTGGCTCTCCCGTTTTGGCCTGGCCTCGGCGCCCCGGGTCTTCACCAAACTACTGGCCCCGGTCCTGGCTCTGCTGAGGCAGAGGGGCATCACGGTGGTGGCGTACCTGGATGACCACCTGCGTGCGGAGTCGGCTCCAGCGCTCAAGGACAATGTGACGATCACCCTGCACACTGCAGGAGTTCGGATGGGTGATCAACCTCCCGAGGTCGGTTCTGAATCCGTCTCTGCCTGGAGTATCTGGGTCTGGTCCTGGATGCAGCCCATGCGTGGGTCTTCCTCCTGCCACCCAAGCGGCAGATGCTTCAGTCGGCGGTTCGGTCCCTACTGTCCCAGAAATGGACCTCAATCCATTTTTGCATGCGGGTCTTGGGCCTCATGGTGGCCTCCTTCGAGGCAGTCCCTTATGCTCAGTGTCACCCCCGCGTTTTGCAACGGGAAATTCTCCTGAGGTGGGACAGGTCCCCATCTTCACTGGATCTGGTGATCAGGTTGGATCACCAGGTGAGGGCATCGCTGCTCTGGTGGCTGTGGGCCCCGGCTCTTCAGTCGGGGAAGTCCTTTCTCCCCCTTCCCTGGACAGTGATCACGACGGACGCCAGCTTGACAGGCTGGGGCGGAGTCCTGGGGCTGCTCTCGGCCCAGGAACAGTGGTCTCCAGAGGAGTCTTGTCTCCCAATCAATGTCCTGGAATAGCGGGCGATTTGGTGCTGCCTCTCCCATTGGACGTCGAGGCTACATGGGTGCCCTGTCCGGGTTCAGTCGGACAATGCCACGGCCGTGGCATACGTGAACCACCAGGGCGGGACACGAAGCTCGGCAGCGGCCTCGTAGGTGGCCCCCATCCTGCGGTGGGCAGAAAGCCATATTCCGGCAATTTCTGCTGTCCACATACCGGACATAGAAAATTGGCAGGCGGACTATCTCAGTCGTCAGCGCCTGGACCAGGGAGAGTGGTCCCTGCACCCGGATGTGTTTCATCAGATTTGTCTGAGATGGAGTGTTCCTGACGTAGACTTGTTGGCGCCCCGCCTCAATCGGAAGGTGCAGACCTTCGTGAGCAGGACAAGGGCCCTCTTAGCGGATGCGGCGGACGCTCTTGTAGCTCCATGGGATCGGTATCGACTCATCTATGCCTTTCCTCCTCTCAAACTGCTTCCGCGCCTTCTGCGCAGAATAGAAGCTGAGGGTATACCGACCTTTCTGGTAGCTCCAGATTGGCCAAGGCATCCTTGGTACGCAGACGTAGTGCGGATGGTGGTGGACGTTCCCTGGTGGCTCCTGCTTCGTGAGGACCTTCTGTCCCAGGGGCCCATCTTGCACCCTGCCTTACCCTCTCTGGCTTTAACGGCCTGGTTATTGAATCCCAGGTGTTGAGGGATCGAGTGGTTTCGGACTCAGTGATTCCTACCATGTTGAAGGCACTTAAGGTTACTACCGCACCTGGAAGGCTTACATTGCCTGGTGCGAAGTCGGGGGGTGGAACCCTCGGTCTTTGTGTCTCAAGACTAAAGGGCCTCGACCAGAAACTGGCGTTGAGCACTATCAAGGGTCAGGTTTCTGCTCTGGCGATCTTTTTTCAGCGTCCTTTGGTGACGCATTCATTGATCCGTACTTTCATGCAGGCGGTTTGACATGTCGCCCCCCAGGTAGGTCGCCTTTGGTGCCATGGGACCTCAATTTGGTCCTC
The DNA here is from genome assembly GCA_018402905.1 of Glandirana rugosa. NCBI lineage: Eukaryota > Metazoa > Chordata > Amphibia > Anura > Ranidae > Glandirana > Glandirana rugosa. The sequence goes on along the minus strand of BLSH010059482.1, from coordinate 941,628 downwards.
TCGGTGCTTCAGAGGCCGCCCTTTGAAAATATCAGAGAAATCTCTCTGCATTTGCTTTCGCAGAAAGTGGCTTTTCTGGTGGCTATCACATCCGCTCGGCGGGTGTCTGAGTTGGCGGCTCTGTCTTGTAGGTCTCCTTATCTGGTCCTACATAAGGATAAGGCGGTCTTGCGCCCGTCTCCTTCTTTTTTGCCAAAGGTGGTGTCATCTTTCCACATCAATGAGGACCTTGTCCTTCCTTCGCTATACCCACGCCCGTCTCACCCTAAGGAGGTTGCTTTGCACTCCCTGGATGTTGTTCGGGCCCTGCGGGTGTATCTGGCGACTACGGCTTCCTTTCGGAGGTCGGATGCTCTTTGTCCTAGTGGATGGTCCACGCAAAGGTTTGGCAGCCTCATCGGCCACTATCTCACATTGGAGTAGACAGGGGGTGACCCGAGCCTATGCTGTTCGGGGTCTGGAGCCTCCTTTTCCGGTTACGGCTCATTCTACCAGGGCGATTAGCACTTCCTGGGCTTTCTGACATCAGGCGTATGTGTCTCAAGTGTGCAAGGCGGCTACTTGGACCTCTGTGCACACCTTCTCAAAGTTTTACAAAGTTGAAGTTTTAGCATCCTCGGATGCTGCGTTTGGCCGCAAAGTTTTGCAGGCGGCCATGTGAGACACGTGTGGTTCCTCACTGAGGGTTCGGTTGGGTATAGTTCTGTCGTTGTTCTGTTACCCACCCCTCATTTTTGGCACTGCTTTTGGACGTCCCACTTAGTCCTAAGAATCGCTGTGCCTGTCAACGAACGAAAGAGAAAACTGTATTTTCTCTTTCGTTCATTGACGGATGCAGCATCTATATTACGCCTGGGGTTATGCCACTTTTCACTAGGAGTGGACTAGGCAGAACTTCAGTTCAGCTAAAAAGCAGACACAGCTCCTCCCGGGGGGCGGTCCTCCTTGGTATAACCCCCCACCAGTCAGCTCAGCCTTCAGTCTTTTTCTGCCTAGTGCAAGGAGTGGGCAGGCCCCATGCTGGGACCTGTGGTTCCATGATTTTCTTCTTTTTTAAAAGAGGCCCCATGCGGGCAGCCTGTGGGTTAAATGTCCCGCCAGCACGCTTAAGACCGGGCGTTCAGGTCCGCGTCACGTGTCGCTCGGCCGGCAGCTCCCCCTGTAGGAATTGACAGGCAGGTCTGTCTCGGGTGGGATACCCACTCCGCCCGTCTGGATGAGTAAATACTCCCCCCCCCCGTCCCCCCCCCCCGTCCCTGACCGGGGGGCTGGCGGGTTTCCCCCCACTCCCTGGGGTGTCTGGCGGTGCTCCCTCCTCCACCCCTATCCCCCCATCCTCCACCCTTATGCCTCGGTCTGCCTGCGCTGCGGAAAAAATAATGTATGTTCTTTTTATCCCCTGCAGGGGACCCCCTTCTGGGGGGCTGGTATCGCCACGGGGGGCCCTGGAGGGGTTTCCTACCTTAACCCCCGGTCGCTTCGGCGGCCGCTTTGTGCGGCAGTCGGCGCCATTTTTTTGTGGCCCGGCCGCCATTTTGCTTTAGCTGGCCACGTTTCCATACGGCCATCGTTTTGGCCTCTAGTATGCACGGCCGTACATTAAAGGCTATAGCTGGAGGGGTGGGCGGTCCCTGAGCGCTTCCTGGTCCGAGAGCACATTTGAAGACGCTGGGAATGGCAGCAGCAACGCTTTTGCGTTTTGTACAGGCAAACTCAGCAGCTTGAGAGCGCTTCTCCTGGGGCAGAGTGCAGGCTACGGTGCGGTCCTCCTGGGTGTAACTACAGGGGTCCCTGACCGGTGTGCCTGGGATGGGGGGGCGCTATTTCCAGTGCCCAGGCTTCTATTGGGCATGGGTGGGTGGCGCAATGGCGGCTGAAGCTAGCGTTTCTGTGGCGGGGACCTCCACTGGGGCTGAGGGTGTGCTGGTTCCTGTGGTGCCTCTAGCTACTTTGACTCGGGTCCTGGAGTCCTTTATTTTCCAGACAGATCTGGGCTGTGACTGCAGAACAGACAAGAGGCGGCCGCCTTCTCCTTCAGCTGGGGATTCAGACCTTGAGGGGGGGTCCACCAGAACGGGGACCGCCCTCGAGTTGTCGGACGGGGAGTTCCGGGATTCATCTGATGGGGAGGAAGATTTTTCAGGGCAGACCATTGCGCATGAAAAAGGCTTTGGTGGGCTCCTTAATCTCATCTGTTCGTGAGACGCTAAAGCTGGGGACAGCGGGCAACTCGCAGGAGATGGCTGTGGTCTTTGGATCGCATAGGCCGGTTCGCACCCCTAAGGTGTTCATTTATGTACCTTTCTTTGATCAGTTTGTGTACAAAGTGTGGCAGAGGCCGCAGAGCTCTCTGCCTCTACCAAGACTGTTTGCTGTACGTTATCCTTTTGAGGACTGTATGGCGCAGAAATGGGTCTCCCCCAAGGTAGACCCCCCTGTGTCCCGCCTGAGCAAGGCGACCCCCATTCCGGTGGAGGGCACGCCGTCTTTTAAGGATTTGGCTGACAGGAGGGCCGAGGCTGTTGCCAAGGCCATGTTTGTCTTGACTGGGTCGGCCATGCGGCCGACGTTAGCGTCGGCGCTTGTGGCACAAGCTCTGATGGAATGGGCTGTGGTGTTGCATCGTGATTTGAGCGAAACCGTGGAGCTGGCTGAACAGCTCACCCAGGGGCTCGGGTATCTCTGATGTGGCCCTGCACATAGCTCCCATACTGTCAAAACTGTCCGCCTTCGCTGTAGTGATTAGGCGTGTACTCTGAAGTGCTGGTCTGCGGACCAGGCGTCAAAGAAGGCGCTTACTGACTTGCCTTTTCAGGGAGGGCGCCTCTCCGGAGCTTATCTGGATGAGATCAAGGATCTCACGGGGGGAAAGAGTACCTTTCTTCCCGAGCCTAAGAGGGGTAAGAAGCCTCGTCGCAGGCCGGGCCCCTCGTTTTCTGGTCAAACAGTTTTTTCGTGCCCCCGTTTGGCGGATAAGGGTGTTAAGCCCTCCAAGGCTGCTGCAGGAGGTCAGAAGTGACCGTGGCAGCATAAGCAAGAGAAGTCGGACGGGAAGCCCTCCTCCACATGATGGGTTGCCCCCGTCCGTCGCTCGGGTGGGGGGTCGCCTGCTGGAATTCGCGGAACAATGGACCTCTAGCATTTCAGATTCCTGGGTGTGCGAGGTGGTCTCTGCGGGGTACAAGATAGAATCCCATGCCATGCTTCCAGACAGGTTCTTTGCCTCCAATCTGCGGCTTCCCCCCCAGGGCGACGGTTGGCCCTGCTGGAGGCCGTGCAGGATCTGCTCTACAAGGGGGTGGTTGTGGCGGTGTCGGCCACAGAACGTTTCCATGGTTTTTACACCAACCTGTTTGTGGTCCCAAAGTCAGGCCCATTCTGGATCTGAAGGCGCTCAACATTTATGTTCGGGTGTGGAAATTCAGGATCTAGTCGATCCGCTCGGTGGTAGCGGCCCTTCACCAGGAGGACTTGCTAGCATCCTTGCATATCAAGGATGCGTATCTGCATGTCCCCATCTGTGTCTCACACCAACGGTTTCTACGTTTCATGGTGGGCGATCAACACTACCAGTTTGTGGCCTTGCCGTTCGGCCTGGCCTCGGCCCCCAGGGTTTTCACCAAGCTCTCGGCCCAGGTGTTGGGTCTATTGCGAAAGAGGGGCATTGCAGTTCTGGCATATCTGGACGACCTGCTTCTGCGGGCAGAGTCTGCCTCAGCTCTGAGCGACAACATAGCCATCACACTGCACACCCTACAGGAATTCGGATGGGTGATCAATCAGCCAAAATCGGTGTTGACTCCGTCACACCGCCTGGAGTACCTGGGTTTGACTCGGTCAGGGCAAAAGTTTTTCTCCCTTCAGGAAAACTGCAGACGCTGCAGCAGGCAGTGAGGTCTCTTCTGGCAGAGAAGTGGCCCTCTCTGAGGTTTTGCATGCGGGTCCTGGGGCTCATGGTGTCCACCTTTTGAGGCGGTTCCGTATGCCCAGAGTCATACCCGGTCCCTGCAGCGCTTGATTCTGCTGCGGTGGGACAAATCTCCTCTGTCCCTGGACCGCGAGGCCAGGGCCTCTCTAATTTGGTGGTTAAGGGCCTCGGCTCTGAAGGAGGGGAAGTCCTTTCTCCCCATGATGTGATCCGTGGTGACCACAGATGCCAGTCTAGGGGGCGGGGGGGGGCGGAGTCCTGGGGTTGTTGTAAATCCAGTGTCGTTGGTCTCGGGAGGAAAGTCAGCTCCCGATCAATGTGCTGGAACTTTGGGCCATCAGGCATTGCCTCTCCCATTGGTCGGGAAGGCTGCGAGGGCACCCTGTCCGAGTCCAGTCGGACAATGCCACGGCCGTGGCATATGTGAACCATCAGGGTGGAACGAGAAGCGCGGAGGGAGCATTAGAGGTGGCTCACATTCTGCGGTGGGCAGAGCTTCATGTGTCAGCTCTCTCCGCCGTGTACATTCCGGGCATAGAAAATTGGCAAGCGGATTACCTCAGCCGACAGAGGTTGGATCAGGGAGAGTGGTCCCTGCATCTGGATGTGTTCCGACAACTTTGCCAAAAATGGGGCACTCCAGACGTAGATCTGCTGGCGTCCCGGCTCAATTGAAAGGTTCAGACCTTTGTGAGCAGAGCAAGGGATCTGCTGGTGGACGCCCTTGTAGCTCCGTAGAGCCAGTATCGGCTCATCTATGCTTTTCCCCCCTCTCAAACTGATTCCGCATCTGTTGCACAGGATAGAGGTGGAGGGGATTCCAACCATTCTGGTGGCTCCGGATTGGCTTCGGCGTCCATGGTACACCGACGTGGTGCGGATGTGGTGGATACTCCTTGGCGTCTCCTGCTTCTCGAGGACCTTCTGTCCCAGGGCCCCATCTTGCACCCTGCTTTACCCTCTCTGGCTTTGACGGCCTGGCTATTGAAATCCCAGGTCTTGAGGGATCGGGGGGTCTACGCTTCGGTGATTCCCACCATGCTCAAGGCACGTAAGTGCACTTCTAGGAAGATATACCATCGCACCTGGAGAGCATATATCGCCCGTTGCGAAGGGGGGGGTGGAACCCCCCGTTCCTTTTCGGTGTCCCGGGTGTTAGCTTTTCTTTAGCAAGGCCTGGACTGTAAACTAGCGTTGAGCACTATGAAGGGTCAGGTTTTCTGCCTTGGCTATCTTTTTTCAGCGTCCTTTGGCAACACATTCGTTGATTCGCACCTTTATTCAGGGGGTCCGACATGTCACTCCCCAGGTGCGTATGCCTTTGGCGCCTTGGGACCTCAATCTGGTCCTTTCTGGGCTTCAGAAGCCCCCCTTTGAAAATATCAGGGAAATTTCCTTACAACTGCTTTCGCAGAAGGTGGCCTTTCTGGTAGCCATCACTTCTGCCAGACGAGTGTCAGAGTTGGCGGCTCTGTCGTGTAGGTCTCCGTATCTGGTCCTACACAAGGATAAGGCGGTTTTGCGCCTGTCCCCTTCCTGTCCCGTTCCTTCTTGCCAAAGGTGTTTTTTTCTTTTCACATTAAGGAGGACATTGTCCTTCCTTCACTATGTCCGCGCCCGTCTCATCCTAAGGAGATTGCCTTGCATTCCTTGGATGTGGTTAGGGCTTTGCGGGTGTACCTGGCGACCACGGCCTCTTTTCGGAGGTCGGATGCGCTCTTTGTCATGGACCACGCAAGGGCTTGGCGGCCTCTTTGGCCACCATTTCTCGATGGATTCGACAGACAGTGACCCGTGCGTATGACTTGTGGGGTCTCGAGCCCCCCTTTCCGGTCACGGCTCACTCTACCAGGGCGATTAGCACTTCCTGGGCTTTCCGACATCAAGCGTCGGTTTCTCAAGTGTGCAGAGCGGCTACATGGTCTTCAGTGCACACCTTTACTAAGTTTTACAAAGTTGATGTTTCAGCATCCTCAGATGCTGCTTTCGGCTGCAAGGTTTTGCAGGCTTCTGTGTGAGGTTCCTCCAAGTCTTTGTGGAGAGTTCCCCCGTTGGGTTGAAATTTTGTTTTTGCGTTGCCACCCCTCTTTTGATGCTGCTTTGGGACGTCCCCAGGCGCAATGAAGAGATGCTGCATCCGTCAATGAACGAAAGAGAAAATAGGATTTTTAAACTCACCGTAAAATCCTTTTCTCTGAGTTCATTGACGGATGCAGCACCCACCCGTTTGTTTGGTTCGAGCTTGCACTGCTTGTTACGGACTGAAAGCTGAGCTGACTGGTGGGGGGTTATACCAAGGAGGACCGCCCCCCGGGAGGAGCTGTGTCTGCTTTTTAGCTGAACTGAAGTTCTGCCTAGTCCACTCCTAGTGAAAGGTCGCATAACCCCAGGCGTAATGAAGAGATGCTGCATCCGTCATTGAATTTATAGAAAAGGATTTTACGGTGAGTTAAAAAATCCTATTTTTTTGACTTACCGTAAAATCCTTTTCTCTGAGTTCATTGACAGGCACAGCACCCACCCCACTGGATGTTGCACTGCTTGTTTAGAACTGAGTTGGCAGCAGCTGGGTGTGGGGTTATCTGCCAGTGGAGACTGCCCCCTGGGAGGGGCTGTGCCTGTTACTGTTCTTTTTGCTGTTAGAACTGCCTGTTCTGCCTAGTAAACTCCTGAGGAGGGCAGTATAACCCACTTAGTCCTAAGAATCGCTGTGCCTGTCGACGAACTCGGAGAAAAGGATTTTACGGTAGGTCAAAAAATCCTGTTATGGTGGGCTGAGGAATAGATGTTTTGCGACTGGCTCGCATTCTGTCCAATAGTGGTAGACCGGTGAAGATATTTGCAGATCTAGTGCAATTTACTCAGTTAATTTCAAAATTTCTTAAAAGTTGTATGCTTACCTATAATTGGCAGTTACTTCATCATCATTTTGGTATCAGGTTTCTGTTTTGCATGGTGAGATATAATTATTTCCAATATTTGGGAATTATACAGGACAAGGTTGTGGGCATATTTATTTCATGTCCTTATGCAGTGCCGTCAATTTACGCAGCGCTTTGCATATATATTACACATTTGCATATGTCTCTGCCCTCAAAGAGCTTACAATCTATGGTCACAATCTCAAATTCATACATATACTAGAGCCAATTTAGGCTGGGCCAATTAACTTGTTTTTGGAGTGTGTAAAGAAACGGGAGTACCCGGAGGAAACTTACGCAGGGAGAACATGCAAACTCCATGCAGGTAGTACCATTGCTGAGATTTGAACTGACGACCCTAGTGCTGCCTGGTGGAAGTGCGAACTACTTAGTCACTGTGCTGCCCATATATAAATCGGGGAGTTTTTGAATAGAAGGTATCAGATCCTGTATACGTTTTTCTATTAGAATGATGAATGTGTTTATAGAAACTTAAAATGTTTGTCATAAGAGGGTTCAATAGATAGAATAAGATCTGGCTTAGGGAGGCAGATTGGCTGTAATTATAGCAGCAGAATGGTGACATACTTTTTTTTTTTTTCTTGAACTTTGAAGTATAATGCCTCCTCTCACCATTTTCTTATAGATTTTGTTTCACCCATGTTCATATGAAAGATTTGTTCTCAAATATGGAAGTTATTCTCATATTTTTTTCCCACTCTTTCTTGAATACAGAAAAGCCAAATAAATATTTAGAGTTAGGCTGGCCATAAACGCAGCAGAATTCTTTCCTGCAACCACAATCTCTGTTGATAGGGAGAATCCCTCCCGTGGAACCTTTGTGTTATCCTGGTGCCGGAAGCTGTCCCTGCCAGGACAACACAGTGATTATTGCTAGTGGCTATAACAGCTGCTAGCAATAATCTCATATAAAATCCAGCAGGCTAGTTGTACCAAAGTTGAACAATTGAGTACATTCAGCCTACCCATACATGGTTCTGATCTCGGCCTGTTTCTGCTGAACCGTTTATGGCCAGCTTTACCATTTTCCTATCCCTGTGTATGTACTTTGTTGAGCATACTTTAGATGCACAATAGCAGTCTTTTGGCAGTTGAACACACTATAAAGAGTAAATCAATCAGCGCAATTAAAAAATCATTTTTAAATCGCTGCTGAACACTGAGGGTCAATGTATCAAATGCCACATATGTAAACCTGAAGAAGAAAGTGCAACGCTTATTGAATAAAGTCCAAGTAATTCATAGTTCAGATAAGGTTCCAATATGAGATACACCAGAGAGTGTCTGCAGGGTGAAACGGCAAGAAGTGCTTAAGTGCATATCCACCACCAGTAGTCCCACTAGCAGCTCCCCTCCACAACTGGATCCCTTACTACAGGATCAATAGCACTTGCTCCCCTTTAGCCGGGACGGCTAGTGCCTCCTGGTACTTTCATAGCTTCGGTACAGATCACCTCCAATCAGACCTCAGCATCCCATAATCCATAAAATAAATAAAATTGTAAATAAATAAAGGAGATAATATAGTGCTCTCTGTAACGTTTCACTATTTATTATAAGGCATTAAAAGTTACACTCACAATGAAGGCACTGTATCCCAGTGCTAGGATGAACAGCATAGACTCCAAGATGTACATAAAAACAGACAGACTGTCTGTAGGATCGAATAGAGCGGGCCGCGGGTGACGTCACACTACTTCCTCCGTACGTGCTGCTTTCCAAACAAACCGGAACTTCTTCAGCGGAAATGACGTACTGAACCCGCTTATATACAGGAAATAACCCTTGACACAGGAAGTTCTTACTCCAATAGAAAACAATTATAATACACACTGAGTGGAGACCCGGAAATAGAAAAACAGGGAAGGTATTCCATTCAGTGAATAGCAACAATCAGTTCAATCTTACATATTAAATCTTATTTTTATAATAGCCTATAAGACATCTAGCCGCGGCCCCCTGCATTCTTACAATGTTATTTTAAACAAAAAAACAAAAACAAAAAAAAAATATATATATAATTTCTTTTTTTGCAATGAAATAAAAAAAACAAAACAATAATGCCTGTTAAAATTCAATATTAAAATATATGTTTTAATGATCAGACCTAAAACCATTCAAATCAAAATCCACGGCTAGTTAAGCCGTAGAGAATCATACTGGATATATGAAACTAAGGTTCTCACGCCATCCGGCTTAAATATGGATTTTGATTTGAATTGTTGTATTTCTGATCATTAAAACATATATATTGTATACATTATAATTTGTTTTCTATTGGAGTAAGAACTTCATGTGTGAAGGGTTTTTTCCTGTATATAAGCGGGTTCAGCACGTCCTTTCCGTTTCCACTGAAGAAGTTCCGGTTTGTGTGGAATGCAACGCTTACAGAGGAAGTAGCGTGATGTCGCCCACGGCCCACTCTATTCGATCCTACACACAGTCTGTTTTTATGTACATCTTGGAGTCTATGCTGTTCATCCTGGCACTGAGATACAGTGCCTTCATTGTGAGCGTAACTTTTAATGCTTTACAATAAATAGTGAAACGTTATAGAGAACACTATATTGTCTCCTTTATTTACACATGGTTTATGGCTCATGGGATGCTAAGGTCTGATTGGAGGTGATCTGTACTGAAGCTGTGAAAGTACCAGGAGGCACTAGCCATCCCGGCTAAAGGGGAACAAGTGCTATTGATCCTGTAGTACGGGATCCAGTTGTGGAGGTGAGCTGCTAGTGGCACTAGTGGTGTATATACACTGAAGCACTTTAAGATTTTTGACGTTTCACCCTGCAGACACTCTGTGGTGTATTTCATATTGGAACCTTATCTGAACGATGAATTACTTGGACTTTATTCAGTAAGCGCTGCCCTTTCTTCAAGTTGAACACACTAAACCTATTTCTTTAACCACTTCAGCCCCTGAAGGATTCCCCAGGTTAGGACCAGAGCACTTTTTGCGATTCGGCACTGCGTCGCTTTAGCTGACAATTGCGCGGTCATGCGACGTTGTACCCAAACGAAATTGGCGTCCTTTTATTCCCACTAATAGAGCCTTCTTTTGGTGGTATTTGATCACCGCTGCATCATTTCTGATCGCCGCTATAAACAAAAAAAGAGTGACAATTTTGCAAAAAAACCCCAATTTTTCTTACTTTTTGCTAAAATTCAAATCCAAAAAAAAATATAAACATTTTTTTTTTCATTGCCACGGACATGTTGGACCATTTTGACACTTTTTTGTGACCATTGGCATTTATACAGCGATCAGTGCTATAAAAATGCACTGATTACTGTGTAAATGCCATTGGCAGTGAAGGGGTTAACCTGCAGGGAGAGATCTAGGGGCTAACTGTGTTCCCTGAGCGTGTGCTAACTGTGGGGGGGGGCTGGGCTGTTATGGGCATAAGAGATCTAACTGATCCCAGTGACAGGGATCAGTAGATCTCTTATGTCCCCATTGACAGAGCAGGGAAACGGCGTGTTTACATAGGTGGTTCCCCGTTCTTCCACTCTGGCAGCTCATCGCGGCTCGCGGGCAGACTCTGGGTCCGCCCGAGCCGCGGGCACACTCCTCCGGAGTGTGTCGGGCACAAGAGCGGTGCCACCGGCCTGCCTGCGCGAATCTATGCCAATTTATGGCGATTCGCGGGATGCATCCACACTACCGCAGTAAATATACTGTGCGTGGTGTGGAACCGGTTAAAGCAGAACTCCGGGGTTGGCAAACAATCCCCCATTAGTATAC
>BLSH010059482.1:919185-930997 GCA_018402905.1 Glandirana rugosa | reverse complement strand
CCCCCCCCCCCCCCCCCCCCCCCCCACACACACACACACACACACACACACACACACACACACACACACACACACACACACACACACACACACACACACACAAAACACTAAACAGATATTACATTTGTGAAATTCCTTACCATTTGAAGAGAAAAGTCTAATTGAATTTTCAGGAAGTCAGCTCTGTAGTTCAAAAAATGCAGCATGTATAAAGGAGGAGCTATTAGAACAGGGATTACATCATATCCTCTCCCTTTACAGGAAAAGTAACTACATTTCCCATGAATTTTTGGGAATTGCAATGAATGTGGGAAGGTACACTAAGCCTGTACATGTGAACTCACCCACTTAAACATCACGTTCCCTCATTCTGCAGCCAGCCATACTACTCAGTAACATACAGTTAGATGGGTAGGTTACAGCCTTATAAACGCAAAGCATGTTTGTGCTCCCCCCTCCTGCTACAACAGGAGATTAGCATATTGTTACTTGATTTATATAATCATTACTTAACTGTAGATACATGCCCATAATAATATTTCACCCGCTGTACTCTGTTGTAATTCAGTATTAGAAATATTCCCCCTCCTGCAGCTTTGAGATCTTTCTAACAGCAATCAGTGCTGGTATAGTGTATATGAGCACAACCCTAGCTGCAACACTGAAAGAGCTGGGTCATGCTGTTTTACATCAGCATGTGGCACATGTAAATGTCGGCACGAGAAAAAAAAAAACAAAAAAAATGCAGCGCTAAATTACTAATCAGTAACACAATAATGGTGAAACCCTCTAATGTAGGACAATCTCAATAAGCTGCAATGTTACCACAATACCGGTCACACATAATACACATCAATCTGAAAATAAGACATAGTAAATGACTGCAAACTTAGCAGGGATGGTGGAAACCCCTCCTACAGATATTTGGCTGTGGATAGATAAGTGCAGTCTTATCAGTGCAGTCTTATCAGTGCCCATCAGTGCAGTCTCATCTGTGCCCATCAGTGCTGCCTATCTGTGCCCATAAGTGCCGGCTGCCTGTGCCAGTGTGATCTCATCTGTGCTCACCAGTGCAGCCTGTGCCCACTAGTGCGGTCTCATCTGTGCCCACTAGTGCGGTCTCATCTGTGCCCACTAGTGCGGTCTCATCTGCTGTGCCCATCAGTGCGGTCTCATCTGCTGTGTCCACCAGTGCGGTCTCATCTGCTGTGTCCACCAGTGCGGTCTCTTCAGTGTCCATTTGTGCAGCCAGGATCGTTAACCGACATCAGCCGGTTGACAAAGCGAAGACCTCTGGCTGTGACAGATCTTGTATATGAAACACTGATCGCCATAATGTCCCGCCTCCTGGACCAGCACACACCGGATCGGTGTTTCATATGCAAGATCTGTCACAGCCGGAGGTCTCCGCTCTGTCATCCGGCTGAAGTCTGTTAACAATCCCCTCTCTGCGGTGGGAGATGGCCGGGGGGGAGGGTCAGATTGGGAGCAGCGCTGGGAGGGAGGAGAGGAAACCTCCCCCCATGGACGGCACAGACTGGGGCCTGTCCACTATAGCACAGACCCCCTCCGCCCACTACAGCAAGCAGGGACGGAAGTAGAAGTCCCTGCTTGCTTTAGAGAACTTCTAGTGGGAAGTGCCAAGACCGCTGGCTGAGGATACAGGAGGAATAGCAGCCAGCGGTCTTACGAACAGGAAATCACTGGAGATTAACAGCTTTTCTGCAAAATCATCAGGCTGCTACAGAGGAACTACAGAGCTCAGAAGAAGATGGATGGCATAGTTGGTAAAGGTAGGAGATCAGCAACAAGGACATGGGAAAATGTTTTTTCTACTTTAAAACAAGTAGATTTGAAGCCAGCTCACAAAGTGGAATAAAAAAACTTACTTTTTTTCTCTATCAGATATTTACAATGAAGGAGTAAGAGCAGGAATGCTTTAGATTCTGGCAAGTATTTTTGCCAAAAAAGACTAAACCCCTTGTTTTTGGTGTGATCTTTTCATATATACAGTATGAAATTCTTCCAGCTAAACAATTTTTCTAGAATTTTATGCAGGAACTAGTGTCTGTGCCACTTGTTTGGAAAAAATCTAGGAATGAACCGATTTGCAGCAGTTTACTAGAAAAAATTGGAGCTTCTTTTCACAAATAGATTGTTTCAAGGTTCTGCCTTTTGCATAGAAAAAAACAGATGGGTGCAGGTCTTGGGTAAGATTCTATTGTCAAATAATACACGAAACCACTTAAAAATAAGTATAATGTTGGGTAGTTGCCACAAAGTGCTTAGGGATACAGAGTCACTGGAGAGGCTGAGCTGTGTGAAGCAGTGGCTAGTACATAGGTTGAAAAAAGACACAAGTCCATTCAGTTCAACCAATAAAAAATGTGTGTGTGTATACACACAAAACACACACACAGTATCTCACAAAAGTGAGTACACCCCTCAAATTTTTGTAAATATTTTATTCTATCTTTTCATGTGACAACACTGAAGAAATTACACTTTGCTACAGTGTAAAATAGTGATTGTACAGCTTGTATAACAGTGTAAATTTGCTGTCCCCTCAAAATAACTCAACACACAGCCATTAATGTCTAAACTGCTGGCAACAAAAGTGAGTACACCCCTAAGTGAAAATGTCCAAATTGGGCCCAAAGTGTCAATATTTTGTGTGGCCACCATTATTTTACAGCACTGCCTTAACGCATGAAGTTTACCAGAGCTTCACAGGTTGCTACAGGAGTCCTCTTTCACTCCTTCATGATGACATCACAGAGCTGGTGGGTTTTAGAGACCTTGCGCTCCTCCACCTTCTGTTGAAGGATACCCCACAGATGCTCAGTAGAGTTTGTCTAGAGACATGCTTGGCCAATCACCTTTACCCTAAGGCAGTGGTTCTCAACTCCGGTCCTCGGGCCCCCCCAACAGGCCAGATTTTAAGTATTACCTTGGGGAGATGCAGACTAGAATACTGCAATCACTGAGCAGCAAATGATATCACCTGTGATGTATTTCAGTTATCCTGCAAGCCTGGCCTGTTGGGGGGGCCCCGAGGACCGGAGTTGAGAACCACTGCCCTAAGGCAAGTGAAGGTTCATCAATAGTACACTGTGTTTACATACCAACATGAAATTCATAAGAGTCCATACAATAGCTGAGGATAAAAGCAGGCACAGTCCAAACACCAAATGCTGGTCTCCAGGTGTAGGAAGCCAGATCTGCCCCTATGTGTTGAAAAAACAAAGGAGGAGGCTCCTCCTAAGTGTAAACCATTTAAAATGGGAAATTTTATTAAAAGTTACAGCCAAATGGCTACTCGCATACAACGGGATAAAACTGGCACATCAGTCAAACCGGGAGCTTGTCTCTACCGGTATCAATAGTAGACGTCTAAGCCCACAAAGCCGCTGTCCGATCGGTCTCGCTGTGATGGAAGTGGCGTCTCCGTGCCGGCCAGTGGGAGGCACCAGAACGAGGCTTTAGACGCAAGCTTCAGGAGTTGGGCGGGATAACTTCCTCAAAGGTGCAACGCGTTTCAGAGCGGGCGTACTGCGATGTCCAAGCAGTCGCGCTCGTTCATCAGGCATGAAGGAGTGATGTGCGGCTATCTTTTTGTAGTCCATGAATCCGGACCTTCAAACTCCATTGGATCACATATAAACTGCTAAGGCTGGGTTCATACTATCCAACTTTTAAACGGTCCGACTTTGATCCCACCTTGCTGTGCGATTTACGGTCCTACATAGGGTCAAAGTCTGTCCGATTTTCTGGGAACAGGGATCCGACTTTGATCCTGACAATACCAGGCACCTTGTGCTCTGGGGATCTTGAAGGGGAAATCCACGCCAAAATGAAAAAAAGAAACGGCACCCCCCCCCCCACACCCCACCCCAAAGCACCTTGTCCCCATGTTGAGGATGACAAGGGCCTCTTCCTGACAACCCTTGCCGGTGGTTGTCGGGGTCTGCGGGTGGGGACTTATTGGTATCTGGAAGCCCCCTTTAACAAGGGGCCCCCCAGATCCCGCCCCCCCACCCTATGTAAATGAGTATGGGGTACATTGTACCCCTACCCATTCACCTGAAAAAGTGCAAAATAAAAACCACACTACACAGGTTTTCGTGTCGTGTCAACATGGGAAGAAGAAGAGAGGAAGAACAGAGGGAAGAGGACAGCGGAGAAGACTGGCAAAAGAGCAGACGACGCCGCAGAGAAGGAAAAGAAAGAAGACCCCTCAGAAGATAGAAAACCCCAAAAAAGAGCAGAAGAAAGAAGAGCCGGAGAGGGGAGAAGACACCGGACCTGATTTTAATAAAAGATTTTAAAAACCTGTGTAGTGTTTTTTTTTTTTATTTTGCACTTCTGTTCAGGTGAATGGGTAGAGGTGTACAATGTACCCCATACTCATTGACATAGGGTGGGGGGCCGAGATCTGGGGGCCCCCTTGTTAAAGGGGGCTTCCATATACGATAAGTCCCCGTCTGCAGACCCCGACAACCACCGGCAAGGGTTGTCGGGAAGAGGCCCTTATCAACATGGGGACAAGGTGCTTTGGCGCTGCCCTGCCCCAAAGCACCCATACTCCCCATGTTGATGGCTTGCGGCCTGGTATTGTCCAGGAGGGGGAAGGTGCTCGTTCATCCCCCCACCCTTTCCTGGCCTGCCAGGCTGCGTGCTCAGATAATGCTCTGGTATGGATCTTGGAGGGGACCCCACACCCCTTTTTTTTCGGCGTGGGAATTCCCCTTAAAATCCTTACCAGACCAAAGGCCTGGTATGCTCTTGGAGGGGGATCCCATGCCAGTTTTTTTTTTTTAAATTTGGCATGGAGTTCCACTTCAAGATCCTCAAAGCACAAGTCGCATGCCAAAGTCGGATCAGTAAAGACAATGATCCGACTTTCATCTGACTTCAGTGCTTTTCACTGAGCTAAAGTGGGATCAAAGTCGGACAAAAGTAGTACAGGAACCTTTTTCAAAGTCGGTTGGACTTTGAAAAACACAAGTTGGACCAGTTAAGACGGCTCTCATAGAGAATCATTGTTTTTGTGACACAATGCAACTTGTGCTCCTAATGTCGGTCCGAGAATTGGACTAGTGTGATCCCAGCCTTTAGGTCTAAAACGGAACATGGGCTAACTGTAGGATATCTAGTGAACTATATTAATATCAGTAGGGGGTGGCTGGATGTTCTTGGTATATTATAAATAGAAATATAAAATGGGGAAAAGAAAAACAAGAACAATGATGTATGAAAGCAAAGGCAAACCACAATGACAATCGATAAGGACAAAATTGTGTATATCTGCTTATAATTGGAATTATGTAATGTAATGTATAAAAAAAACACATATAACTATAAATAAATGGGTATTGTATCCCTCCAGATCAAGAAAAGCTGACCGGGGGAAGGATAATAGTACCTCAATTGATGCATATTATTGGGAATTCCATACTGACAACAAGACAAATGACATAATTAATTGGAGTGACCTATATAATGATAATGGTGGGGTCTGCTAAATATAGAAAGGGGACGAAAGCTGGTAGGACAATAAGAATCAGAAGTGTATATAAATATATAATGGAGAAATATATCCGGAGAGGGGGTGATGATGGCGAAATAACTAGTCACAGGACAAAAAATAGAAAAAATAAGATAAAACAATATTTCATAATAGTGTCCCATGAGAATACTATGGTACATAGCGCTATCATAGCACTGTAGATGTCTCAATGCCCTCAAAATATAGAATAGAATGGAATAGAATAAAATATTTCATGATAGTGTCGCTTGAGAATACTATGGTACATAGTGCTGTCATAGCACTGTGGATATCTCAATGCCCTCATAAAGTCCACCAGGCGAGAGTACATCCAAACTGTATATCCAGTACCTTTCTCTGGAACACCGCTTTTTAAATATCTCTGCCTCGGCTAGGGATCTGGGTATCTGTTCTATAACCCAGACCTCCAACCCTTCAGTGGACTTTTTATGGTAGTCTAAAAAGTGACGGGGCATGCTATGGAGGTCTTTTCCCTCGTCTATCAATCTCCTATGACGACCAAAACGCTGCCGAAGAGGCCGAATCATTCAGCCCACATATAGAAGACCACACGGGCAGGTAAGAGCAGAGACTACGTAGTCAGATGTGCAGTTGTAGAACTCGCCTAACTGATAAGTCTTACCCTTGTACTGAAAAGACTTGCGTCCATGTTGCCACGTACTTGCAAGTTTTACACAGAGCCTTCTTACACTGGTACATTCCTACAAGAGGAATCCGTACCAATGTACTTTTACCCTCCGCTTTTTTAGCAAGGCAGTGGTCATCTTGGATGTGAGTTTGGGGTTGAAATACTGCTCTGCGGCCCAGTCTCCGAAGTGAGGGGATCATGCTGTGCTTCAGTATGTCATAGTACATGTTGGCATTCATGGTTCCCTCAATGAACTGTAGCTCCCCAGTGCCGACAGCACTCATGCAACCCCAGGCCATGACACTTCCACCACCATACATGACTGTAGGCAAGACACGCTTGTCTTTGTACTCCTCACCTGGTTGCCGCCACACGCGCTTGACACCATCTGAACCAAATAAGTTTATCTTGGTCTCATCAGACCACAGGACATGGTTCCAGTAATCCATGTCCTTAGTCTGCTTGTCTTAAGCAAACTGTGTGCGGGCTTTCTAGTGCATCATGTTTAGAAGAGGCTTCCTTCTGGGACAACAGCCATGCAGACCATTTTGATGCAGTGTGTGGCGTATGGTCTGAGCACTGACAGGCTGACCCCCCCACCTCTTCAACCTCTGCAGCAATGCCGCCAGCACTCATACGTCTATTTCCCAAAGGCAACCTCTGGATGTGACGCTGAGCATGCATACTCAACACCTTTGGTCGACTATAGCGAGGCCTGTTCTTAGTGGAACCTTCTTTTAGCCTAGGCCATCTTTATGTAGAGCAACAATACTTTTTTTCAGATCCTCAGAGGGTTCTTTGCCATGAGGTTCCATGTTGAACTTCCAGTAACCACTATGAGAGAGTGAAAGCGATAACACCAAATTTAACACACCTGCTCCCCATTCACACCTGAGACTTCGCAACACTAAAGAGTCACATGACATTGGGGAGGAAAAATGGCTAATTGGGCCCATTTTGGACATTTTCACTTAGGAGAGTACTCACTTTTGTTGCCAGCAGTTTAGATATTAATGGCTGTGTGTTGAGTTATTTTGAGGGGATAGAAAAATTGCAGCATTATACAAGCTCACTCACTACTTTACATTGTAGCAAAGTGTAATTTCTTCAGTGTTGTCACATTAAAATCTATACTAAAAGGTTTACAAAAATGTGAGGGGTGTACTTTTGTGAGATTATGTTTGTGTGTTTTGTGGTATTTGTGGATGAGGCTCTTTATCTTCTCAGATGGTAAAGCTGCCCATACCGCCTGGCAAAAAGCCTCCAGTTCCTGGAAATTCTTGGGTTGTCTTGCATGAACTGCACGTTTGAGATCTCCCCAGAGTGGCTCAATGATATTGAGGTCAGGAGACTGAATTGGCCACTCCAGAACCTTCACTTTATTCTGCTGTAGCCAATGACAGGTCGACTTGGCCTTGTGTTTTTCATTGTCATGTTGGAATGTCCAAGTATGTCCCATGCGCAGCTTCCTGGCTGATGAATGCAAATGTTCCTCCAGTATTTTTTGATAACCTACTGTATTCATCTTGCCACAAATTTTGACCAAATTTCCTGTGCCTTTGTAGCTCACACATCTCCAAAACATCAGCGATCCACCTCTGTGTTTCACTGACCTTGTTGACTCCTCTCCAAATGTAGGGTTTATGGTTGTGTCCAAAAAGATCAATTTTGGTCTCATCACTCCAAATGACTTTTGTGGCAGAAGGTTTAAGGCTTGTCTCTGTGCTGTTTGACGTATTGTAAGCCGCATACTTTGTGGCATTTGCTTAGTAATGGCTTTCTTCTGGCCACTGGACCATGCAGCCCATCTTTCTTCAAGTGCCTCCTTATTGTACATCTTGATACAGCCACACCACAGGTTTTCAGAGAGTCCTGAAGTAATTTTGGGTTTTTCTTTGCATCCCGAACAATTTTCTTGGCAGTTGTGGCTGAAGTTTTAGTTGGTCTACCTGACCGTGGTTTGGTTTAAACAGAATCCCTAATTTTCCACTTCTTGATTAGAGTTTGAACACTGCTGATTGGCATTCTCAATTCCTTGGATATCTTTTTATATCCCTTTCCTATTTTATACAGTTCAACTACCTTTTCACACAGATACTTTGACAGTTCTTTTGTTTTCCCCATGATTCAGAATCCAGAATCGTCAGTGCAGCGCTGGATGAAATATGCAAGGGTCTGTCAGGAGTCCAGAAACTCATTGACCTTTTATATATATACACACACACGCACACACACTAATTACAAACAGATCACAGGTGAGGATGGTTACCTTTTAATAGCCATTCAAACCTCTTTGTGTCAACTTGTGTGCATGTTATCGGGCCAAAATCACCAGGGTATGTAAACTTTTGACCAGGGTCTTTTGGGTAGTTTCTGTTGTCATTATGATTTAAAAAGAGTAAACACATTTGATTGAAATGGCTTCAGCCAAATGCTAACCATGAGTGAAAGAAATATTTTTGTGTTCTCATTCATGTTCTCTGAAAAATAGCCAAGAAAATCATAAATTCTGCCAGGGTATGTAAACTTTATGAGCACTGTGTGCGTGTGTGTGTGTGTATGTATGTGTGTGTGTGTGTATATATATATATATATATTACAGTATCTCACAAAAGTGAGTACACCCCTCACATTTTTGTAAATGTATCTTTTCATGTGACAACACTGAAGAAATGACACTTTGCTACAATGTAAATTAGTGAGTGTACAGCTTGTATACCAGTGTAAATTTGCTGTTCCCTCAAAATACCTCATCACACAGCCATTAATGTCTAAACCGCTGGCAACAAAAGTGAGTACACCCCTAAGTGAAAATGTCCAAATTGGGCCCAAAGTGTCAATGTTTTGTGTGTCCCATTTTTTTCCAGCACTGCCCTAACCCTCTTGGTCATGGAGTTCACCAGAGCTTCATGGGTTGCCACTGGAGTCCTCTTCCACTCCTCCATGATGACATCATGGAGCTGGTGGATTTTAGAGACCTTGCGCTCTTCCACCTTCCATTTGAGGATGCCCCACAGATGCTCAATAGGGTTTAGGTCTGGAGACATGCTTGGCCAGTCCATCACCTTTACCCTCAGCTTCACTGCCCTGCGGCCCAGTCTCCAAAGGGAGGGGATCATGCTCTGCTTCAGTATGTCACAGTACATGTTGGCATTCATGGTTCCCTCAATGAACTGTAGCTTCCCAGTGCCAAGAGCACTCATGCAGCCCCAGACCATGACACTCCTTCCAGCATGCTTGACTGTAGGCAAGACACACTTGTCTTTGCACTCCTCACCTGGTTGCCGACACACATGCTTGACACCCTCTGAACCAAAGAAATGAATCTTGGTCTCATCAGACCACAGGCCATGATTCCAGTAATCCATGACAGCTGAGCACAGACAGGCTGACCACCCCCCCCCCCCCCTTCAACCTCTGCAGCAATGCCTGTAGCACTCAAACATCTACTTTTTAAAGGCAACCTCTGGATGTGACGCTGGGCACGTGCATTCAACTTCTTTGGTCGACCATGGTGAGGCCTGTTCTGAGTGGAACCTGTGCTGTTAAACCACTAATTGAGTCCAATTTTGACATTTTCATGTAGGGGTGTACTCACTTTTGTTGCCAGCGGTTTAGACATTAATGGCCGTGTGTTGAGCTATTTTGAGAGGACAGCAAATCTACCCTGTTATACAAGCTTTACACTCACTACTTTACGTTGTAGCAAAGTGTCACTTCAGTGTTGTCACATGAAAAGGTATAATAAAATATTTACAAAAATGTGAAGGGTGTACTCACTTTTGTGAGATACAGTGTGTGTGTGTGTATATATATATATATATATACAGTCAGGTCCATAAATATTGGGACATCGACACAATTCTAATCTTTTTGGCTCTATACACCACCACAATGGATTTGAAATGAAAAAACAATATGTGCTTTAACTGCAGACTTTCAGTTTTAATTTGAGGGTATTTACATCCAATCCAGGTGAACGGTGTAGGAATTATAACAGTTTGTATATGTACCTCCCACTTTTTAAGGGACCAAAAGTAATGGGACAATTGACTGCTCAGCTGTTCCATGGCCAGGTGTGTGTTATTCCCTCATTATCCCATTTACAAGGAGCGGATAAAAGGTCCAGAGTTCATTTCAAGTGTGCTATTTGCATTTGAAATCTGTTGCTGTCAACTCTCAATATGAGATCCAAAGAGCTTTTGCTATCAGTGAAGCAAGCCATCATTGGGCTGAAAAACCAAAAAATCCCATTAGAGAGATAGCAAAAGCATTAGGTGTGGCCAAATCAACTGTTTGGAACATCCTTAAAAAAGAAAGAACGCTCAGCTCAGCAACACCAAAAGACCCGGAAGACCACAGAAAACAACTGTGGTGGATTACCGAAGAATTCTTTCCCTGGTGAAGAAAACACCCTTCACAACAGTTGGCCAGATCAAGAACACTCTTCAGGAGGTAGGTGTATGTGTGTCAGTCAACAATCAAGAGAAGACTTCACCAGAGTGAATACAGAGGGTTCACCACAAGATGTAAGCCATTGGTGAGGCTCAAAAACAGGAAGGCCAGATTAGAGTTTGCCAAACAACATCTAAAAAAGCCTTCACAGTTCTGGAACAACATCCTATGGACAGATGAGACCAAGATCAACTTGTACCAGAATGATGGGAAGATAAGAGTATGGAGAAGGAAAGGAACTGCTCACGATCCAAAGCATACCACCTCATCAGTGAAGCATGGTGGTGGTAGCGCCATGGCGTGGGCATGTATGGCTGCCAATGGAACTGGTTTTCTTGCATTTATTGATGATGTGACTGCTGACAAAAGCAGCAGGATGAGTTCTGAAGTGTTTCGGGCAATATTATCTGCTCATATTCAGCCAAATGCTTCAGAACTCATTGGACTGCGCTTCACAGTGCAGATGGACAATGACCCGAAGCATACTGCGAAAGCAACCAAAGAGTTTTTTAAGGGAAAGAAGTGGAATGTTATGCAATGGCCAAGTCAATCACCTGACCTGAATCTGTCTGAGCATGCATTTCACTTGCTGACGACAAAACTGAACGGAAAATGCCCCAAGAACAAGCAGGAACTGAAGACCGTTGCAGTAGAACCCTGGCAGAGCATCCCCAGGGATGAAACCCAGTGTCTGGTGATGTCTATGCATTCCAGACTTCAGGCTGTTATTGACTGCGAAGGATTTGCAACTAAGTATTAAAAAGTGAAAGTTTGATTTATGATTGTTAATTTGTCCCATTTACTTTTGGTCCCTTAAAAAGTGGGAGGCACTTATACAAATTGTTGTAATTCCTACACCGTTCACCTGATTTGGATGTAAATACCCTCAAATTAAAGGTGAAAGTCTGCAGTTAAAGCACATCCTGTTTGTTTCATTTCAAATCCATTGTGGTGGTGTATAGAGCCAAAAAGATTAGAATTGTGTTGATGCCCCAATATTTATGGACCTGACTGTGTATATGTATGTATATGTATATATATATATATATGTGTGTGTGTGTGTATGTATGTATATGTATGTATATATATAAGTATTTAGTTTGAAAGTGAAAAATTATGAATCAACGTTTAGGAAGCGTCAGTTATTGTCGGACTTCAGA
>BLSH010059482.1:894490-908368 GCA_018402905.1 Glandirana rugosa | reverse complement strand
GCGCAAAACAATCAATAAACGGCGATTGCAATTTTTTTATCGCAAATATGAGGAAGAATATAAATCGGCCAAAAACGGTGAAAAAAAATGTTTTTTTGTATTTTTTTTTTTTTTGGATTTGTATTCTAGCAAAAAGTA
This sequence comes from Glandirana rugosa, assembly GCA_018402905.1. Classification (NCBI taxonomy): domain Eukaryota; kingdom Metazoa; phylum Chordata; class Amphibia; order Anura; family Ranidae; genus Glandirana; species Glandirana rugosa. The sequence continues at coordinate 908,230 of BLSH010059482.1, read as the reverse complement.
AGAAATTTGGGTTTTTTTGCAAAATTGTCGCTCTTCTTTTGTTTATAGCGGCGATCAAAAATGACGCAGAGGGGATCAAATACCACCAAAAAGCTCTATTTGTGGGAAAAAAAGGATGCAAATTTTGTTTGGGTACAACGTCGCACGGCCGCGCAATTGTCAGTTAAAGCGACGCAGCGCCGGATCGCAAAAAGGGCTCCGGTCCTAAAGCTGGAAATCCTTCCGGGGCTGAAGTGGTTAAGTAACACCAATTTCTTTCCAGACAATACCTTTTATATTTCCTATAGAGAAGGATACAACATTTTCTCTCGGTTTTTGGTAGCAATGTTCCTAATAAAAACCAATCCTCCTAAAACATCCTTCTCTTGGGTTTTTGAAAGACATTACAACTTACCCACTTACTCTCCCTTTACCAGACGTTTTTAATAGGCAATTCCTCCCTTTGAAACTTTTACAGATTTTCATTGTTAGGTTTCAAGAAGACACAAGTCTAGCTAGTTCAATCAAAAGAAAAATAATTAAGAAAACCTCCATGGACAGATTCCTATACCCACAGTTGATCCAGAGGAAGCCCCCCTCCCCGCCCCATCCCCATAATGCATGGTCCTTTTTGCTGCAGCAGGGGAAAAATAAATTCCTTCCTGACCCCCCAGAAGACAATCAGGTATTCCCAGGATCAACAATCACTGGTATTATTGCCTATAAATGTTAATATCCAGTGAATACAATAGCACAGTGGGAGAGATCTCTGCATCAACATCACTTGTGTTGATCAGGGGATATGTTGTTTTTATTTTATTTTTTGTTCAGTCCACTGGTTGAACCAAAAAAAAAGTGTGTGTGTGTGTGTGTGTGTGTACCCAGCTTTACTGCAGTACTTATAATCTTTCCTCAAAGCTCTCTATAACTCTTATCAGTAGGGCCTGTCTGTCTACTTTTATGTAATCTGCAAGTTGGTCACAAGAGTTAAGACCTTCTTTTAGTTTGTTTCTAGGTCTGTACTTTTCTATAGCTCTAACAGGCAGTGTTCTATTGGAACTGCCTTTTTACTTTTCCCACCTCCTTTTTTTCCAATTGACTTGTAATGCCGCATTTAAAATTTGGAGAACGCTGGGCAATACGGAGAAGCAAACAGAGCTGCTTTAGCTTTTGTTGTGATTTGACTGCGCTTGTACAGTACTGTAAGCTCTTGTTGCTGACTGTAGTCTACTTAAAACTGATTCAATTAGTAGACAGGCCAGTTTATGAGGGAGTTAAGAATTCGTCATGCTTCACTGTTGCCTGCAGACACTCATTATTTTACCACTCTCCAGGCCTCTGGTGAACAAACTGCTTCCTGCTACAGCCAAATATTTCAAATTGTGACTCATCAGTCCAGAGCACCTGCTGCCATTTTTCTGCACCCCAGTTGCTATATTTGCATGCATAGTTGAGTCGCTTCTTCTTCTTCTTTTCTTCTTCTTCTTCCCATGTTGACACGACGCGTTCTCCTTCACGAATGCCCTCGCCGCTCTGTGCTGTGCCTTATATTGGCATGGGGCGTGGCCACCAGATGACATCACCTGGAGGTCCCACCCCATATGAGATCACAGCTCCGCCCCCAGGATGTGACCTCATATGGGGCGGGACCTCCAGGTGATGTCATCTGGTGGCCACGCCCCATGCCAATATAAGGCACAGCACAGAGCGGCGAGGGCATTCGTGAAGGAGAACGCGTCGTGTCAACATGGGAAGAAGAAGAAGAAAAGAAGAAGAAGAAGAAGAAGAGAGGGAAGAGGACAGCGGAGAAGACCGGCAAAAGAGCAGAAGACGCCGCAGAGGAGAAGAAAAGACCCCTCAGAAGATGAAAGACCCCCGCAAAAGAGCCGAAGAAAAGAAGACACCGGAGAGGGGAGAAGACCACCGGAGCTGATTTAATAAAATATTTTAAAAAGCTGTGTGTTTTTTTTTGTGTACATATTTCTTTCCAGGTAAATGGGTAGGGGTACGATGTACCCCATACTCATTTACATAGGGTGGGGGGCAGGCATCTGGGGGCCCCCTTGTTAAAGGGGGCTTCCAGATTCCGATGAGTCCCCGCCCGCAGACCCCGACAACCACCGGCCAGGGTTGTCTGGAAGAGGCCCTTGTCCTCATCAACATGGGGACAAGGTGCTTTGGGGTGGGGGGCGCAGAGCCCCCCCTGCCCCAAAGCACCCATACTCCCCATGTTGAGGGCACGCGGCCTAGTATGGTCCAGGAGGGAGGGGGGCGCTCGCTCGTCCCCACCCCCTTTCCTGGCCTGCCGGGTTGCGTGCTCGGATAAGGTTCTGGTATGGATTTTGGGGGGGACCCCACGCTGTTTTTTCAGCATGGGGTTCCCCTTAAAATCCGTACCAGGCCAAAGGGCCTGGTATGCTCCTGGAGGGGGACCCCATGCCAGTTTTTTCTTATATGGTGTGGAGTTCCCCTTCAAGATCCCCAGAGCACAAGTCGCATGCCAAAGTCGGATCAGTGAAGACACTGATACGACTTTGATCCGACTTCAATGCTTTTCAATGGGCTGAAGTAGGATCAAAGTCGGACAAAAGTAGTACAGGAACCTTTTTCAAAGTCGCTCCGACTTTGAAAAACACATGTCGGAGCAGTTAAGACGGCTCTCATAGGGAATCATTGTTTTTGTGACGTAATGCAACTTGTGCTCTTCATGTCGGTCCGAGAATCGGACTAGTGTGAACCCAGCCTTAGGGTTAATGTGAGTTCAGGACTATTGTTTCTGTGTGTTTTTAGCTTTCTCCAGATTCTTTAGTTCTGGATCAGAACTTTCAATCCTTTGCATTTTGCTAGATGCCTGCAACCTGTCTGAGTACACAGGTGTGCAGGGTTTTTATATAGTCAGGTCTGGGGATAGCTCAGAATTCCCAGTTGGAGATCGGTCCCAGTGTGGGAGACTCAAGGTCTCACCCAGGGGTCAAAGCACCAGCCAAAAACCAAAGAGACCGTTTGCCATTTTCACAACTGTGGGTGCATTTGGTATACTCTTAAAAGAGCCCCCTTTACACACTTCTATAGGTCACATGCATCTCTGGGACTGGCACAAGGTCAGCGGTTTCGCCAAGTGCTTATATTGCTCAATCTGCAGAATGTCACACTCACAGTGCTTCCCGAAATGTATTCACAGCACTTCACTTTTTCAACATTTTGTTATGTTACAGCCTTATTCCAAAATGGATTAAATTCACTATATTACTAAAAATTCTACAAACAATACTCTATAATGACAATGTGAAAGAAGTTTGTTTGAAATCTTTGCAAATTTATTAAACATAAAAAACCATTGTCGATTACTCTGGCTTCAGGGTGAACTGGGACAAATCCAGTCTTTAACCTTTAGATCGGGCTGCATTGTCTGTGGTTCATCTGGAATCCAGATGGCAATTTGTACCCTCATTTAGATACCTAGGTGTTATAGTTCAATTACCGTTGTCTTCTTATATTAATAATAATTTGTGCCCCCTGTTGTCTCTGTTGCAAGTACAGACCAAGCAATGAATGAATCTACCCCTGGACCTTATGAGAATTGCCAATGTTATTAAAATGATCTGTTACCCAAGCTGCTCTATATTTTAGCCAATTCCCCCTGCAAAATCCCCAAATCTATTCTTAGTAGCATCAACGTGATATGCCCGGCATTCTTGTGGAACGGCCACCCCCCTAGGGTGGCACTCGAAACGTTGCAGCTCCCAACACATCTGGCAGAGCTGGCGTTTCCTAACTTTTATCTGTACTACCTGGCATCCCAACTGGTCCAAGATTGGCTACATCCGATTGCTACTAATGCTTGCACTACTACAGAGGGGGCTATTGCCTCCTCCATGAAGGCCCTTCACAATGTTATCTATAGGGGCCATGTTCTTGTTCACCCAGGCACATTATCAGTACTATGCACCTCCCTCTCCTTATTTCAATTAATAATAATAATGAAATTCTCTAAAGACTCTTGGTTGACATCCACCAACAACCCCTTGTGGTTCAACCCTAACCTCCAGCAACTATACTCCCTGCCTGACCCACAGTAATGGTATTCTAAGGTGATTAAATATCTATGCCACTATATACCACACAAGGGTTTAAGACCTTTTACCAACTGCGCATGGACTTTGACTTACCACACATATACCTATTTTGCTGTTATCAGCCCAGACATGCTGTCCGTATGCAGTTTGGTTCTCTGGACAATTCTCTGAGTGCTGTCTCTGGAGAAAATGTTAAGGCACCCTGATCCTACCAAACTTCTCTCCATGTATCATGCTACCCTTATCACAGACTGTAAACCCAGGTTCCAGGTTGCTCAGATGAAGTGGGCCTCCCTGGACATTTCTTTCTCAGAGGAGACTGGTCTGAATGTAGTGAGTTTTTTTTTTTTATCACTTTCACCTTACTCCTGCCAGGCTATTTAAAATGGGATTATCTTCCTCAGCTGAGTGAGGCTGTAGCTACCCTGCTGATTTTTTTACACTGCTTCTGGACCTGTCCCATAGTCCAGGACTCCTGGATAGTTGTTATAGCCTCCTTTGTTTCCTCTGCAGTGTGCCTGCCAAACATTATGAATCCCAAGAACTGCCTTTTAGGCATTTTTGGTGACCTGCCTATCCCCTTACATGCCAAGAGACTGCTTTGTGTCTTGTATTTCTATGCAAGGAAGTCCATACTACTATCATGGAAGGGATCACAGTCCCCCAAAAAAACCCCATTGGCTGAAACTAGTCCGTGATTCTCTACCTTTGTATAAAATCACATTTGAGACTCCGAATAGAGCAAAAACATGGAACAGATGGATAGCTAGCCGTTTGACACATACTCCAAGGTCAATCTGATAGCTGTCTCTTTTTCTTTGGTTATGCTAGTCTCCCTATCTATTTCGAACATTGCTTACCTGGCTTGAAATTTAGTTGCCTATATAATTTACTGTGACCATGTATTATCATGTGAGAGGTGTGTAATGCCATTTTACTATTGCTTATTGTTTAGCGTTTGCGTGTGTAACTCTTTTCTGTACACCAAGTTGGGCCTAAAGTTTTTCTATGTTTGTTTGTCTTGAAATTCAATAAACTTATCTTTAAAAAAAAATGTAAAAATGAAAAAAATCACGTACATAAGTATTCAATCTCTGCCATGACACACAAAATTGAGCTCAGGTTTCCACTGATCATCCTTGAGATGTTTCTACAACTTCATTGGAGGCCACCTGTGGTAAATTCAGTTGATTGGACATGATTTCAAAAGGCACACACTTGTCTTTATTAGGTCCCACAGTTAACAGTGCATGTCAGAGCACAAACCAACCCATGAAGTCCAAGGAATTGTCTGTACACCTCCGAGACAGGCTTGTATCGAAGGCACAGATCTGGGGAAGGGTACAGAAAAGTTTCTGCATTATCGAAGGTCCCTATGAGCACAGTGGCCTCATAATCCATAAATGGAAGATGTTTGAAACCACCAGGACTCCTAGAGCCGGCTGCCTGGTCAAACTAAGCAATCGGGGGAGAAGGACCTTAGTCGGGGAGGTGACTAAGTACCCAATGGAACCCAACCTTCTAGAAGAAAAAACATCTCTGCAGCACTCCACCAATCAGGCCTGTATGGTAGAGTGGCCAGATGACCGCCACTCCTCAGTAAAAGGCACATGACAGCCTGTCTGGAGTTTGTCAAAAGGCACCTCAAGGACTCTTGGACCATGAGAAACAAAATTCTCTGGTCTGATGAAACAAAGATTAATCTCTTTGGCCTGAATTGGAAGCGTCGTGTCTGGAGGAAATCAGGCACAACTCATCACCTGGCGAATACCATCCTTACAGAGAAGCATGGTGGTGGCAGCATCATGCTGTGGGCAGGTTTTTCAGCGGCTGGGACTGTGAGACGAATCAGGGAAAGATGAATGCAGCAATGTACAGAGACCTCCTTGATGAAAACTTGCTCCAGAGTGTTCTGGTCCTCAGACTGGGGCGAAGGTTAAGCGGAGTTCCACCCATGTAAAGGTCAGCAGCTATAAAAAGTGTAGCTGCTGACTTTTAATAATCGGGCACTCACCTGTCCCTCGCTCCAGCGATGCGGTCGCCCGAGGGCTCGCTTTTCCTTTGCCCCCTTCCCTCGGCGGTGCCGGCATCATAAGTGTGGGCACCTGGCTTTGTCTTCAAAGCCGGGTGTGCACTGTGCATGCTCGAGTCGTGCTGCGCTTGTGACAGGCTGGTGTATCTTCTGGGACCTGTGACGTGTCCCAGAAGATCGGCAAGAGGGAGGGGGGAAGGTGGACTTCCTTCCCTGAGCCGCGGTGTCAGGGGAGGAAGTGTACCTGGGACCCTGTGAAAACAGGATCCCTGGTCACCCCCCAAAAAAGACATTCCAATTGTGGCATGTCGAGGGAGTCACCTTCCATTAAAGCGGAAGTTCCACTTTAGGGTGGAACTCCGCTTTAATTTTCCAACAGGACAACGACCCTAAGCACACAGCCAAGATGGCAAAGGAGTGACAACTCTGCGAATGTCCTTGAGTTGCCCAGCCAGAGCCCAGACTTGAACGCAATTGAACATCTCTGGAGAGATCTGAAAATGATTGTGCACCGATGCTTCCCATCCAACCTGATGGAGCTTGAGAGACCCTGCAAAAAAGAATGAGAGAAACTGCCCAAAAATAGCTGTGTCAAGCTTGTAGCATCATACTCAAAAAGACCTGAGGCTGTAATTGGTGCCAAAGGTGCTTCAACAAAGTATTGAGCAAAGGTTGTGAATACTTATGTACATGTGTTTTTTTTTTTTTCGTTCTTTATTTTTAAGAAATTTGCGAAGATTTAAAAAAAAACTTCTTTCACGTTGTCATTATGTGTTTTTTTTTTTTGTAGAATTTTGAGTTAAGTAATGAATTTAATCCATTTAGGAATAAGGCTGTAACATAACAGAATGCGGAAAAAGTGAAGCTCTGTGCATACTTTCTGGATGCACTGTACCTAAAGTTGATCTATCCTGCTGTTTTGCAGTGGGATATTTATATATGTCTGCAAAAGGAGCAGGCACCCTAGAGACTGCTTCTAAGGCTCTTTAATTCAGCACTACAGAAGCTAACACACATTTAAACGGCAAAAAATAGCTAAGGGATGGGAATGAAGGAGTTCATAAAAATAAGTGTTAACTAAAATTTTAGCTGCAAATTTTAGGATTCAAAAACTAATTATGGTTAACGACAAATTTGATTTTAAGATTTGTCCATTTTACAAAGGTGCTAGAACCATGTTTCTGGTGCAGAGCATTTGATTTTAATTTGGCGCTACAAATAAACACGGATTTCAAGTTTTATTTACAAATTTTAAAAAAAATTCTAAAGGAATGAAGGTGTTGATAAAAGCTAACTAGATTTTGCTATAACTGGCCATAGATGGGTTTGAATCTCGGCCCGTTCATCAGGGACCGGCCAAGATTTGAACCATCTATGGGCGGGCTCTTTATACCCAAGTTGATCCATTGATTCATTTGGGTACAACCAGCATGTCGGTTCTTTACATGCCATTTTTGCCAGCGACTATAGCTGCTAGCAATAATCACGGTGAGCAAAACAGCTCCACGTGGTTGCAGGAAAGAAAATCACAACATCTATGGCCTGCCTTAGTGTTAATAGGGGTTAAAAAGCAGAGCAGGACATGAACTGTCAAACTGATATCTATTGAAAGTCCTGGAGATTACATAGGGGGAACCCTCATCTGAGCTCAGTGACTGCCAGGCGGAGTGTTTAGATTGTCAGGAGCACTCAGATCTCCAAATACAGAGCAGGCGCTGTCACACTGACAGCAGAGCAAAGTTCCTTTGGTTACAGAGAGAGCTGCAAACTCTCAATATAATCTGCAGGACTGCGCTGTCAGGTTGACATAATGGTCAAGCACCTACAAGTTTTCTGTGAATATTTTTTCTGTAACTCTTTGCATTGTGCACAGATTCTGTGTGTGTGTATATATACGCAAACCACAGGAACATTTCAAAGATATTACAAAAACAGCGCAATCTTAATACATTTGACCTAGTTTTTGTGAAAGTATGAACAGGGAATGTTTATGAGCAAAGTTTGATTTAATAAAGAAAAATTTGGGTTAGAATGAACATTTTTGGTTTAAAAAAAAAAAACGCATGCTCTCTGACTCCACAGTGCAAACCAGAAATATCAGGATTGTCTTTTTTTTTTTTTTTTGGAAGCAGCCGATTAGAGGCATACACTTTTTAATTTTGGCTGGCATATTGAAGGAAATGTAATATTTTTTATGGCGCTGTCACTAGCTTCTCTATTTTTAATGAACCTTACTGATTAAAAATTGATGTAGTAAAAAAAAAAAAAAAAAAAGCTGTTCTGTTAACTAGCAATTTTGCATAATTTTTAAGATCAGTTCAGGGACAAAGTGGGACAGTAATGAGTGCAAAGCGTAGACTCTATGCTTATGATATGAATGTAGAACTAGCCCCTAACTGGAGAACATCTCATTTGCTAAAGCACCCTGTGCCATAAATAATTGTTATTTAGTTTTCTTAGAGTACTGTTTTAGCATTTTGGTGTTTAGCTATTTTTGTTTCTCTGTTTTGCTGATCTCCGCTAACCTCTTTCAGCCACATCTTGTCTACTTTGTCTTCTTTAACGCCTTTATAGTTCTGTGTGGGTTACTGCCAGTTTAAAGTGGTTGTCAAGTTATGACAACCACTTTAAACTACAGGTAAGCCTATATTCAGGCTTATCTGTATGTCCCGGGAACATCTCCTAAACTTGCACCGCTTAGGAGATATTCCCTGTATTTGCATGTGCCAACGTCATCGGCACATGCGCAGTGAAGAAATGGGCCGGCTGGGCTAGTTCTTCACTAAGTGTGCCGTAAATGACGGCTCCCGTGCGCATGCGCAGGAGTGACGTCAGCGTGGCTCCTGCCAATCACATCGCTGGAGTCTGCGCTGTGATTGGTCGACGCCCGGAATCCCGGAAGACGATGGACACAGCATGTCACCGATCACAGTGGTGTTCAGGGACCGCTGCTACATCGTCGATCTGAGGTAAGCATTTCTTAATGAGCTAGTATGCGATGCATACTAGCTCATTATGCCTTTCTCTTGCAGGTTTTTTTTTTAAATAGGCTTGACAACCACTTTAAAGCCATATAGTTCTGTGTGGGCTACTGCCAGTTTAACGCCATATAGTTCTGTGTCACTGTACGTTTGATGCATCATTTTGCAGTATATTATAGTGTATCTGTGGAGTGTGTCTGTGTAGTGTGAGTACTCAAATTAAAGTGTACCAAACACCACTTTACATTGATTAAAGTGCATCTACATACAGATTTCCACTTATTCTTTGCATTTTCTAATAATCACCGCCCCCTCCCTCCCAATAATGTTTGGGAGGACAACAAAGAGAGGCAGATGTTCACTTGGCACTGTAAGGGGGCCAGCAAAAAATGTGTCCACAGGCAAAGGTGGACGTGGTGGTCAGTCCTCAGGCAGGTCATAATTTCCTCTGTTTAGTGAGTTTGCCCGTGCTATCCAGCCACAGCATGCAGAGGAGGTGGTGGACTGGCTTACTAAACATTCCTCATCCCCTGTCACGCAAGCAGAGACAAGTGTGCAGTCCCCTGCAGTTGCCAGAGTGGATAAACTTGCCTCCTTGTCCACATCTCTTCCTGCCATAGTCCCAGCATCAGCCATGGAGGAGCCAGCTAAGTTTTTTGACCACAGGATCCCAGTCGCTACCACTTTTCACGTAAGGCCGTTACATCTCTCTACCGCCACGTGGAAGGGAATGTTCTTGCATTGTTGGGCAAGGCAGTCAGCCGTAAAATCCACCTTACTGCTAACATGTGGTCCAGTGAACCTATGAGCTCTACCTCCTCCTCCTCCGCCACCTCCATGCCCTCCTTTGCAGAATTGTCCTATGAACATCAGGTACCCACTAAGCGTTCTAAGGGCTATTCCATGAGGCAGGCTAAAAAGTGCCATGCAGTGCTTCAGCTGGTGTGTCTAGGGGACAGGAACCACACCGGAGCAGAGATTCTTGCAGCTCTGCAGGGACAGGCCCAGAAGTAGTTCACACCACACCAGCTGGAGCCAGAAATGGTGGTGTGCGATAATGGCTCAAACCTCCTGTACCCTCTTATACAGGGAAAGTTGACACGTGCCAAGCCTGGCACATGTCCTCAATGTGGTGGTGCAGTGTTTCCTAAATACGTACCCAGGGTTGGAAGATTTGCTAAAGCTGGCCAGAAGAGTCTGTACCCATTCCAGGTGGTCATACACAACCAGTGCTCGGTTGGCTTAAATTCAGCGAGAATTCCACCTGCCTATAAAGCGCCTGATTTGTGACATGCCCACCAGGTGGAACTCGACTTTGGCAATGCTGCAGCGGTCGTCAACGAGTACCTGTGCAAGTATGGCACGATGAAAGCTCAGGCCGCCTCAGCTTTTTTCCTCCACGCCAATGGCTGATCATTAAGGATGCATGCACTGTACTGTCACTATTTGAGGAGGCCACAAGGCTGGTGAGCCGTGACCGTGCATACATCAGTGACACAATCCCTGTTATGTTCCTGCTGGAGCAGACTCTGCATGGCATTATGAACAGGGCACTGGAGGCAGAGCAGCAGGAGGAAGAAGAGGAGTACTTCCTTTCCTCTCAAGGTCCATTTTATCCAAACACCATCATTCCTATGTCATAAAACACACAGGAGGAGAGAGGGGAGGAGGATTCTGGCACTTTCGTAGACTTCGAAGAAGAGGAAGACGTGCGTCAATCTGAAAGTGATGGCTTTCCAACCCCAGGACCCTTGGGAGTAGCACGTGGCTGGGAGGAGGACGTTCCAGATGCTGTCATCCTGAGTGACCCCGAAGGAGTCTGCTTCTCAAGCCTCGGCAAATTTGACTGGTTGGCAACCCTCCTTGACCACCGTTATAAGGGGAAGGTCTCAGAACTCATCTGGTCCCCGCAGAGCGTGCAGAAGATTAAATCTCTTGAGGACACGTTAAAGAAGATTTAATTGAACATTTTTCCCAACTCCAGTAGGTTACAGTGTCATGGAAAACGTAGTTTTGAGTCGTCTTTTGGTCAAGAGAGGAGCGTTGGAGAAGGCGTCTGCCTAAGTGATGCATTTCAGAATTTTTTTAGTCCTCGCACCCAGGGCGGTCAGCTTCCACATCCCATAGTGGACAATTTTCCTCTGCATCACATAGTGGACAATTTCCTCGGGACCAAAACCGAGCTGGAGAGATTTCCAGTTGAAGATCCACTGGCTTACTGGGTCATGAGAATAGACCACTGGCCAAAACGTGCTCAGTATGCTATTGAGTTGTTGGGCTGCCCTGCATCCAGCATGCTTTCAGAACGGGAATTCAGTGCTGCAGGAGGTTTTGTTACTGATCATAGAACGTGTCTGTCCACAGACTCCGTGGACCGTTGGACTTTTATCAAAATGAATCATTCCTGGATTAACAGCTATGAAGCCCCTGTTGCTGATGTCACTGATTAAGTGTTTTTGGGATGTAGAATCTCTGCAGGACTTCGATTGCCTAGCTTTGAAGGTGTTCTATTATTTCATCTGGAGGAATGTTTTTGGTATAGGTTTCATGGGCACAGGTAACACCCAGAGCCCAATTTTTCAGCACCTGTTTGGCAGGTGCATATCATTGCAATTTTTTACCACAAGGCCAATTCTTGCTGTCATCAAGAGTACCTCTATAGGGTTACGATAGGAAAGCGCCACTGACACCCAAAGCTCAATTTTTCCTGCAGACATTACTTCTATCCAAAGTCAAAGTGACACCAGAATATATCCAAAAAATCTCGAATCTTGTTCCCAGTGCACTACATTGTGGCCTCTAAATACACACTGGCTCCCCAGCTGTTGCTGAGAAAAATAAAGGCAGCTTGCAGGGAAAATGTCTTTTTTTTTTTTTTGGCATTATAAATGCAATTATTGGTGCTGCAGATTCCAGACATGATACAGATCTGCCACTTAACAGGTCCATTAAGGAACCCCCCCCCCCCAGGAACTATATTGGAAGGAATTTTTCATTTTTATGCTTTCACTTTAAAAATCAAAAAATCACCGCTCATTTTTCATTGATACGTGTCCCCAAGGCAGGACCAGGACCCCTATAACCATTGTATGTCCAATTACTTGCATATAAGCCTTCAAAATGGGCACTTTTAATTTTTGACGTTCGGGTCCCATTGATTTTAATGGGGTTCCTTATTCGGGTCCGAACTTTCGCAATGTCCGAAAGTTCTGGTGCGAACCATCCCTAGTTATAAGCTGACTGGGTCATGGGAGAAAAAATAAGCTTTGGCCATACTTATGTTTTTAAAAGGCCTTAAAAGATTTTGATTGGATTTCTCTTAAAATCATATTCACACACAGACACAAAGACCATTGCATTCATCATGAGTGCTATAGTGATGGAATGGCCTGCACTGTCTATTCAAAGCCAGCAACATTCTTCATCAGCACACCCTTGCTCCAGGGAAAAAAAACATTTTTTGGCATCAATAGAACTATCAACTCTGCCTAGATAAAAGGTTTCCTTGTGCCACCCCCAGATATTAATACTTTTTGGAGATGTGTTTATATTTATCTGTGGAACTTAATCAGTGCTTGGGTTATAGTGGCTCCTTCTCTGGACATGCAAAATTCTATCCATTTCACACTCCTAAACAGCAAGTACCTTTCTGGGGATTCCTTAACTAGCAATGGCAGATCATGGACACAAGGGAGCATGGACTAAAGGCCAGAACATGCTTTCTGCTGATGACCCAAAGAAACCACAGAACACTGCCTATATTGACACCGCTGTGCCCTCATCTGACTCTCACCCTCTAAAGCGCACACCATGCTGCCTGTCTGACAAAAGCAGATTTCGCTGACACTATGAATTCTTCCAGAAGACTTTCAGCTACATATTCTTTTTCCCTTGACCCTGTTCAAGAATCGGAAGCTATCGGCTTAACCCTGAAAAGGTTTATACTCCTAAGCTTTTTGCTGATCTCTGTCATATGGAAAATAATTTTCCAAAGAAGTGGACTATTCCGGTAGTGGATCCCTCCATTTCAGTTTTCAATAAATGTTTCACAGTTCCTATTGATGTTTCTTCCTTTTAAAGATCCTGTTGATAGGTGTGTGAAGCCCCTTTCAAGACCTTTTTTTCTCCTGCAGGTCCAGCCCTGCAGCCAAAAATTGCTGATATGTCTGTTAGCCAGATTATTGCTAACTTGATGAGACAAATGAACAGAGTTCAGGAACCTGTCTCGTAATTATGTCTTGTTATCCTGACTTCTGTAGTCATTATTTTCGTCCTAGTTTCTGTCCAAGGACTTGAGACAAGTAAACAGAGTAGTTCAATCGTTATTAGACCGATTGTCTGTATAGTCGTTAAAAACCGACGTCCCGACCTGGACGTCCTCTTTTTTTCCAGAACTTTCCCCGAAGTGTGTGGATAGTTGTCCTAGAAATTTTCCTTCTTTGTAGTTATCCTTGACACTTTGTAAATAACTTTTGACTTTACCTCCCTAGGTGATGGCCTTATCAGGTGAAGAAACCTTTTAATAAAAGGTATACTGTCTCTAGTCGTTTTTCGAATCCTCATATTTGGAAAAGTCCCAATTCGGCTATCGAAGGCTAAGAACTTGTCCCAGTTCCCTTTTTCTTATACATCGACTTTCAGAAGACCTTCTTAAGTATCACAGTCGCTTTAG
>BLSH010059482.1:821014-831863 GCA_018402905.1 Glandirana rugosa | reverse complement strand
TTTTTTTAAACACAGGTAAAACAAAGGAGGTGATATTAGACTTCAGGAAGAAAAACCCTAATTTGACGCCACTTCTTATAAAGGGGGAATTAGTCAAGCATTTTTAAGTTCTTAGGCGTTCACAACACGGAAAATCTAACTTGGTCAGCGAGTGAGAGCAACGCTTATATTTTCTGCGCCTTCTTAGGAAACATGGCCTGGATGAGAAGATCTTAGGGTCTTTTTACCAGTCATCTATTGAAAGTGTGCTGACATATTGTATGTTGGCCTGGTATCCTAACTGTACGGCAGCCGAGAAGGCTCCTCTACAGAGTATCATAAATTCTGCACAAAGGGTTGTAGGCTGTGAGTTTGTCACAATTGACCAAATTCACCAGTCCCGTTGCATTTGTAGAGCAAAAGGGATAGTAAGGGATCTGTCCCACCCTGATAATCTTGTTGAACTGCTGCCATCAGGCAGACGGTACAGGAATATAAGGCCAAATCGTTTTGAGAAAAGTTTTTATCTAAATGCCATTAGAGCGCTGGATGAAATTATTTTAAAATAGACGGATAGTGATGTTGCTGATCAGATATCCGCTGTGGTTGCTGCTGGGGGGGTTACAATGACAAATGAGGTATCTTATCGTAAACTGATGACCTATAGAAGATATAGGGTACTGAAGTATGTCGCTATTTCACGGCCGCACACAAATTTAAGGTTTGACATTTTTGGTATATACAGTATTTACTCTGTGCAACCTCTGCTTTTATATTGTACCAGAAATGTGGGTAGTTTATTGCGTTTATTTCCCCTAAAATGCTTTTCTATAAAATTTTACTTAAATTTGAAAACCTTTGTGGTAATTTATGAAGAAAAAAAAGATTTCTTCGACTTTAGACTCCTGAAATGTAAATCCGCCCCTGCCCGCATGAAAACCGCTGGTACGCTGAGCTGCATCCGCGCTGCAGTGGTGTGAAAGCATCCTTTTAACTCCATTGCCTTGATCATTTTATGTGATATGTACTGGGCAGTAGGCTCCTGCTTCAAAGTTGTGATTTTTAGGTAAATATGTTGCATAGGTTTGACACAATAAAAACAAATGATTAATACTTTGCATCTTACAGTATCAACAAACGATACAGCCTAGTCTTAGTCTATAATTTTCCTCTTTTTGGCAGATCCGTTATGACAGATCTCTACTACCTCAGTCAAACAGATGGCGCAGGAGACTGGCGAGAAAGAGAGGCCAAAGATTTAACAGAGCTTGTGCAAAGGAGGATTGCCTATATCCAGGTAACAATCTAACTTCTAGTTAAATATATTCCTTCTGATTTTGGATATGAAGTTGGGTCCATTTTCTCATATCTAAAACGATAAACATTGTTAAATAACTTTGAGTTTTATAGGTTATTAAGTAGATTGAAATTTAACTGTATTCTGTACATGGGCCTCCATATAATTCCAGACCGTTCTCAATACTTTTTACAGAAAATATTAAAGCTTTCTTCATCTTACTTGAAGTAACGTGAATTACTTGATTTCTCCCAACAATTATCATACTCCTGATGCATGCTCCACTTCGAACTCTGCTTTCCTTCACAATCCCTGTTTGCCCATTTTTGGCTTCAATTTTAAAGTTGGTTCTGCTCCTGTAAGCTGGTCCTCTCCCTCTTTTTATTACAATCTCAGTGTTCTACTCTTTTCCATTTTGAATTCCTTCCTCTTTCGTTTTTTTCTCCTAGATATGCATTTGCCTCTCTCTTCTCAGTGTTTTACTCCCTTACACTGTGGCTTATTCTCCCACTCTCACTGTTTGTTTTTCTTGCTTTGTGACTCTTTCGCTCCAAAGTCAAATCTGCACGGTGTTGATTTCTTCACTTTTTCCATTTCCTTCCGAGGCACTAACTGGAGGTTAACCCTCAAACCTTGAAATCAAACTTGTAATACACTACAGTTTGTTTGCAGTTCAATAATTATTGCCAAACAGTATCACATATAGCAGTTATCAGATACCAGGATCTCAAAATTTAACTAAAAGCAAACATTTTTTTTCTTGTTTTGGACATAGTGGAGAGGCATTAGAACATCTGTCACATTTTTATTGATGTCTGTGCCCTTGTTTGGGAGATTCGCCCTTTTTGTCATGTTTGCCAGTATGATTATAAAGATACCAGCACTCTATTGCAACTTCAGAACAGTGAGCTCACTTAAAAATAAATACAATTGTTTTATATAGTCCTTTTATATGTGTTGAGAGGTATTGGGATTGGGAGTGCTGGGTGCTAGATTTTTCTGTTTTAATGTTTTTGGTATGACGAGAGTGAAAGAAAATACCAAATGGTGTGTTGTCCCCAGAATGATAATAGACAGGAAATCTTGGATGGGGATAGTAATTGATGACTGTGGTGACAATTGTGGATCCGCTCACTTTTGTGGGCATTTTTCTGACTTCCTGTTTTGGCTATGGGAGAAGACGTGAAGGAAAGTCTCCCAAATGGAACACAAATGGCAGAAAAATCTGGCAGAAGTTATAACCCTCCCTTGCTCAATCCAAAATGAAAAGAACTTGCATTTAGTTTAGACTTTAACCTCAAAATAACTAAGTTTGAACATGTCCTCATATTTTAGGAGAATTATATAAGCAGATTGCATATTGTAAAAAAATAATGGGCTGCCATACTATTATGGACAGTTGTGTGTTTTGTTAGGTGTAAGGGAAAGAGATGAATGCAGAACTGGCGTGGACTGCTAAGAGGTCTGGATACATTTTTATTCCAGTAAAAGTCGGAGGACATTTCAAAGAGTAGCCAAAGCTTTTGTGGCTCCAAAAGCCCCCTCTTGATCAGGACTGGATTGAAAAACCTGTGAATGGACCTATAATTTCTCCCAGGGTTATTACAAGCATTGTTCTTGTCAACAGCTGGTTTAGCAATCCTGGCTACTCGTTGGATTGTCCCCCTGACATTTATTAGAATAAAGTTGTATCTGGACAAGTCAGCGGTGATGTGACTCTTCAGTTTGCAATTTTGGTGTGGAGTAAGGCTAGGTTCACATTATTGCGAGGGTTCCTTCATCCAATTTGCATGTCAGGAGACTCTGACTGGCTCTCAATGGAGCTGGTTCACACATCTCCGGAGCAGCTCCAGTGCAAATTGCACAGGAGTCCTGTGCATCTTCTGGTCCGTTTTCAGGTCCAAATTCAGCCAAAAATTCAGGCTGAAGTCGGACCTGAAATGGTGAACAGGGACACACCGGACCCCTGCTGTGAGCCGCTCCATTCTTCAGTGTGAACCTAGCCTAAAGGAAGGGTAGACAAGGGAGTCTACAAGGGAGATTGGGTGGAGGTGGAGAGCGAAGTGGTCAAGAAAAAAAGAAAAAGGATGGGGTGAGAGCGTGGGTAGAAATTAAGAGAGGGAAGGGTTTTTAAGGGTGGCAAGTCTCTCAAAGCCAGATGCTAGTCTAAATGTAGCAGTAAGTTCTGTTTGTCAAATCCCAGACTTACATTGTGCATACTGTGTGGGGAAATTAAAAAGATGCTTTAGAGGGAATGCACTCTCTGCAGCTTTGGGAAAGCTAAGTAAGAGCAGTGGGCACTGATGGCTCAGTGTTGACTGAAAAAGAGAAGATGGACAAATGGTTTACATGTAACCAGGAGATTAGGGTGTTAAAGGTAATGGTCTTGCAGGCATTCTTACAGGTGTGGAACCAACTGTTTATGGATCTGGGCCTGTCTTCCCTGTCAGGGATATACAGATCCAAATCTGCACTAAAAAATTTGTGGCAGCCTTGCATGGTACCAAACTGTAGTGCAGCATGTCTCAAACAAGTCCAGACCACTCTGAATACAACTGTCAATGCGAAAATAAAAACCTGCAAACTTGTTAATATAGAAAACTTAATTTGCCAATGTTAGGATACAAATTCGAGAACTAGAATATTTTGAATAAAGTGGGTGCGCATCATGACTACTAGATATATGATGTAGTTTCAAACCCCAATGGATGACACCCAGCAAGGGTCTTGGTTGTGGAACAAGGCTTTGGAACAGGCCTTCAACTCTCAAACACCCCCTACACCCTAATATATAGGCACAAAAAAGGGGGGGGGACTATAAACCTAAACCATGATATACCATTGGCATAAACTGTGCCAAAAAAAAAGATAGACCCCCCTAATGTCCGGTTTTAAACCGCAGGTCATATTGACTAGGCCTTCACATTAGGTAGGGGAGGCTTCCACAGCAAGGGTCAGATTATGGTAAATTTACATATGTGAGATGTGATGTCTGATATAGGTCCATTGTGTGACAAGTTGTATCAGTCTCCAGTAGTTGCCCTGTGGACAATGTTCTTCCTGCAGGGGAAAGGGAATGGGGTCCATCTCCAAGATTGTTGTAGTTCAGGCTAGTTAGTCTTCTCCTATGTGGAGTTGTAGCTGTCCTGTGTCAGCCGGTGATAGCTGGGCATGTGGGAATTACATCCCTGAAAGGAATGAAATGACCAGGCAAGTCCATATAGTGTTGAAAGATAGCAGGGTTAGATTGGAGGTTCTCACAGAATTTAATACAGTTCCAGTTGGACCCATTGTTATGTTAAAGCAGGTAGATTGAAGTTGAGTTCCAGGGGGATAACCTGGGATCCCAAATAAAAGTTACAGTGGAAATGTAGATGGTCTAGAGTTACCCCCTGTTTCCTATCAAAATGACAGTTTTTCATAGATTGAAAGTGAGCTGAAATCTAAATTTTATACAGTATGTCACAAAAGTGAGTACACCCCTCACATTTTTGTAAATATTTTATTATCTTTTCATGTGACAACACTGATGAAATTACACTTCGCTACAATGTAGTGAGTGTACAGCTTGTATAACAGTGTAAATGTTCTGTCCCCTCAAAATAACTCCACATACAGCCGTTGATGCCTAAACTGCTGGTGAGTACACCCCTAAGTGAAAATGTCCAAATTGAGCCCAATTAGCCATTTTCCTTCCCCGGTGTTGTGTGACTCATTAGTGTTACAAGGCCTCAGGTGTGAATGGGGAGCAGGTGTGTTAAATTTCTTGTTATCGCTCTCTCATACTGGTCACTGGAAGTTCAACATGGCACCTCATGGCAAAGAACTCTCTGAAGATCTGAAAAAAAGAATTGATGCTCTACATAAAGATGGCCTAGAATATAAGAAGACAGCCAAGACCCTGAAACTGAGCTGCAGCACAGTGGCCAAGACCATACAGCGGTTTAATAGGACAGGTTCCACTCAGAACATGCCTCACCATGGTCCACCAAAGCAGTTGAGTGCATGTGGTTGCATGTGGTGTCAGCAGTTGAAAGGGTGGGGGGGGGTCAACCTGTCACTGCTCAGACCATAAGCCCTACACTGCATCAAATTGGTCTGCATGGCTGTTGTCCCAGAAGGAAGCCTCTTCTAAAGATGATGCACAAGAAAGCCCGCAAACAGTTTGCAGAAGGCAAGCAGATTAAGGACATGGATTACTGGAACCATGTCCTGTGGTCTGATGACACCAAGATAAACTTATTTGGTTCGGATGGTGTCAAGCGTGTGTGGCAGCAACCAGGTGAGGAGTACAAAGACATGTGTGTCTTGCATATAGTAAAGCATGGTGATCGGAGTGTCATGGTCTGGGGCTGCATGTGTGCTGCCAGCACAGGGAAGCTGCAGTTCATTGAGCGAACCATGAATGCCAACATGTACTGTGACATACTGAAGCAGAGCATGATCTCCTCCCTTTGGAGACTGGGCTGCAGTCCCAGTAACGAACCCAAACACACATCCAAGATGACCACTGCCTTGCTAAAGAAGCTGAGGGTAAAGGTGATAGACTGACCAAGCATGTCTCCAGACCTAAACCCTATTGAGCAGCTGTGGGGCATGCTCAAATGCAGTGTGGAGGAGCGCAAGGTCTCTAACATCCACCAGCTCAGTGATGTCGTCATGGAGGAGTGGAAGGGGACTCCAGTGGCAACCTGGAAACTCTGGGGAACTCCATGCCCAAGAGGGTTAAGGCAGTGCTGTAAAATGGTGGCCAATCAAAATATTGACGCTTTGGGTCCAATTTGGACATTTTCACTTAGGGTCCTTTCACCCATACGGACCATTTGTTTGATCAGTTCAGTCACTTTATTTTCAAAGAAAAGAACGGATGAAGTTTACATCAGTTTTTCATCCTTTTTTTACATCTGCCAGCTAGACTCCTTAATTACTTGAGTCCTTTAGTCATTTTCTCATAAAAAAACAGACCGTCCGTTTACATCCGTTTTTCGTCCGAAAATAGGGCTTTCATCCGTTAAAAAAAATGGATGATGACGGAAGCGGATGAAAACGGATGGAAATAGATGATCATCCATTTTTCCATAGGAATGCATTGATGTCCATTTTCCATCCATCCGTTGAACGGTCCGTATGTGTGAAAGGGGCCTTAGGGTCACGGTCACGTCAAAACGGATGAAGTATTCATCCGTTTTTCATCCGTGGTCATCAATTTTTCATCAGTTTTATTTTACATCCACTACCAATGCAAGAACGGATGAAAAACTGACCATTTGTCAGTTTACATCTGTTTTTCGTCACATCTGTTTTTTAGACGGATGATAAATCGGGCTTTCATCCGTTCAAAAAAAACAGATGTTGACAAAAGCGGGTGAGAACAGATGGAAATGGATGATCATCTGTTGTCATCCGTATTTCCATAGACATGCATTGGTGTCCGTTTATCATCCCTCAACGGATGGATGAAAAACGGTCCGTATGTGTGAAAGGGGTCTTAGGAGTGTACTCACTTTTGTTGCCTGTGGTTTAGACATTAATGGCTGCGTGTTGATTTATTTTGAGGGGACAGCAAATTTACACTGTTATACAAGCCCTACACTCACTACTTTACATTGTAGCAAACTGTCATTTTTTTTTAGTGTTGTCACATGAAAAGATGCAATAAAATATTTACAAAAATTTGAGGGGTGTTCTCACTTTTGTGAGATACTGTATGTGCTACCCAAACAAGAAATGAGGAGAAATCCTCAAATTTTCTGCAGTACCCCCATAAATTAAATTTTAAAGCGGTTGTATCCCCTTAACCACTTGCCGACAAGGTGGCTCGATATCGCAAACCGCCGTCATACGACGGCGGCTGCGATATCATGCACTGTGAGCGTGCGCGCACTGCCGTATGTGCGCCCGCGCGCTCACTGTGTTCGGGGGGGCCAGGGAGCGGGTGCGGCGGACTGGATCTCCGCCGGCTACCTGCGATGCCCCCCCCCCCCCCCGCAGTGAAAGAACGGAGGTCTGTGTAAGTAAACACGGATCTCCGTTCTGTGAGAGGGGGGAAGGGCTGTGATCGCTCTCCTTCCCCTGCTAGGGCAGCCCACACACAGTTAGAACACGCCCAGGGAACACAGTTAACCCTTAGAGCACCCCCTCCAGTTTAACCTCTTCACTGCCAATGGCATCTACACAGTAATCAGTACATTTTCATAGCACTGATCGCTGTATAAATCCCCATGGTCCCAAAAAAGTGTCAAAATGGTCCAACATGTCCGCTGCAATGTCGCAGTACCGCTAAAAATCACAGATCGCCGCCATTACTAGTAAAAAAATTAAAAAAAATAAAAACCCCAGAAATGAATTCTCATCGTCCGTAAACGCGGCCACTTTTGCGCAAACCAATCAATAAACGCCGATTTTGTTTATCACAAATATGAGGAAGAATATAAATCGGCCAAAACCGATGAAAAAAATGTGTTTTTTTTTTTTATATTTTTTTTTTTTGGATTTGTATTTTAGCAAAAAGTAAGAAATTTAGGTTTTTTTTGCAAAATTGTCTCTCCTCTTTTGTTTATAGCGTCGATCAGAAATGACGCAGCGGTAATCAAATGCCACCAAAAGAAATCTCTATTTGTGGGAAAAAAAGGACGCAAATTTAATTTGGGTACAACGTCGCACGACCGCGCAATTGTCAGTTAAAGCGACGCAGTGCCTGATCGCAAAAAGGGCTCTGGTCCTAAAGTGTGAAATCCTTCCGGGGCTGAAGTGGTGAAATTACATTTTTACCTACAGGTAAGCCTATAAGGCTTACCTGTAGGTAAAAAGAATATCTCCTAAACCTGTACCTTTTAGGAGATATTCTCACTGCTAGCGCCGCTGACGTCAGCAGGCGCATGTGCAGTGATGTCCCGGCGAAGGCCTGGCGCACATCGCCGGACCCTGCCGGAAACCCCACTGTAAAAGACGGGCTCCTGCGCATGTGCTGAGTGGCCGGAACCACGTACCCGGAAGGATCCACGGAGGGAAGATGGCAGCTCCCTTCTCGGTAACCGAGCAGACCTGTGGGAACTTCGTTCTGAGGTAAGTACTTCATTATGCCTTTGCCGTGCAGGTGTGTTTTTTCGGAGGGGAGACAACTGCTTTAATTTGTGTTTATTGTTTATATAGTTCCTGTTATATGCAGTCAGTATGGTTTTCATTTTAGGGTTCTTAGCTAAATACCCGTTTATTCTGCCAGTTCCTCTTGGTTGGTGTTTCAAACTGAGCATGTTAGATGCAGAGCTGTCCTAGCATTATCAGTTTGTGTCCCTTCTCCTGACTCCTCCTGACTTTGTTGCTACAGGACACTGTGTCAGTGCAACATGTGCTGTAGTCCTGTAATCTGTTCAACTGCCACACCTCTGTCCAGCCTCCACAGTTTGATAGACCTGCAGAGCAGCTTAATATTAACATGTATTATGTCGGCGGAAACCGCTGAGCATCTTCTGCAAGCTCTGCTTACAGCCGTCTGAGCTTGCAGACAAGCAGCCACATGAAAAACAAACATATATAAGATATCTGATTATTTTTTTTCGTAATGAATATGGGCTAAATGTTAATGGTGCCTAGTGATACTGTGTGGCTTGTAAATCATTTGGATTCGTATACACCTCAAGTGCATTTTTTTTAGTTCATGAATGCTTTTTTCAAAGTGCATCTGAAAATGATTTTCTCTAATTTAACTACAGAACCCTAAAGATTGCAGTAAAGCCAAGAAACTAGTATGTAACATCAACAAGGGATGCGGATATGGTTGCCAATTACACCATGTTGTCTACTGTTTCATGATTGCCTTTGGCACTCAGAGAACTCTAATCTTGGAGTCACAGAGCTGGAGATATGCAACGGGTGGATGGGAAACTGTCTTTAAGCCAGTTAGCAACACATGTACAGATAGATCTGGCACGTCTACAGGGCATTGGTCAGGTGAGTACATTTTCAGTATTTGTAAAATTTGAAGATGGTGGCATTTTCTGCATTTGTATTTTATTGAGGTTGTTCTGATCTGCACTTGGTAAACTACTTCTAATATTTTTCTAATAGCGTAACCATTTTATTCTGCTTTAAAAATAGTTTTCCTTACTGCTGACTTTAGTGTAGTTTGACTAGTTGGTTCCCAGTGATCCTGGACTTTTAAAAAATGCATAAAGTGTTTAATGATTCTTTTAGAACAATCGTACTTCAGTGAGGACTGTGCTATGACTTTTCCTGGTTGCCATCTGCCATGACAATAGCTTCTTTATTATGCTCTTGCTTTGTACTTGATACCCTTTAGTAAATTACCTGCATGTTAAATGTTGCTTGTAGGATAAATATGGGGACCTCAACTAGGGGACATCACTCAGTGAAACTCATGCGTTCTTGCGCAGGTTCCAGGTGAAGACCGGATCTACCTTTTTGTATGACCACCTGCAACACCTATCTCACTGAGTTGAGTATCAAGAAGCTAAACAAGAACAGATAATTAAGGTACTTTGGGGCATACCTGTATATTTGGTTAGGCTCCAAGCTTCTGCACCTGTTGCAGAGCATATAACTTGCGCTGCAACTCGGCACGGCGGCCAGGCATTCCAACGTATGCATCCATTGTTAGATCTGTGAAGGGAAGCAATAAAATTTCCCTTTAGACCAAGACAGAATGGCTTATTTTATGAATTTGTCTGGAGTGGTTCATGTCCGGTCCTCCTCTTATGGTAGAAGAGTAACGTCTGTGACCTAATTCCTGGTGAGTTTAAAGCAGGATTTCAATGAGCCTTGCGGAGTTCCTTCAGTTGCTTCTCAAATCTCAACACTATGAAGAACATTTCCTCACTATAGCTTTGCAGAAAGGCTTGACCCTAAATTGTAACCATAACAGCTTAACTTACTTAGCCTTTGACCATAAAACTAACTGGTGTATCCGTTTTATATTGCGAACATAAAAAAGAATGTTACAAATACAAAAGAAATCACGTTTCATGAGAAAAACCAACATTCATCTCATGTTTTAAGGGCCAGTTCACACCAGAAAACGCATTAGGTGATTTAAATGCATTCTGAATATTAAATAGATTTTTCTCCATTTACCCTGGATTTGTATGATCCAGTACATCCAAAATACAGAGCATGTGGTATAATACATGGAAAAGCAAGCAGAACAGATGCACTGCATAACCTCTGACCAGAGATTGGGAGAAAACAATTCCAGATACAGTGGATAAATATATCCTTGACCACTTGGCTGTTGAAACAAGTATTCTTGTTAAAGGCGGTGAGGAGGTACATAATATGGTGTACGAGACATAAAACCTACATGACCTAGTATGTTTAGGTCCCATTTACCTCTTTTTAGATAAATTATAAGTCTTACGTAAATTTAGTGGATTACGCAAAAGACCACACTTGACCGGGAATTTTGTACTCTACTTACAACCAAAAAGAGTACTTTGCACTAAAGAAAACATAAACATTGTAAGAAAAAATACAAGCGTTATATTTTGCCTATGTGGTCAATCAAAATACCAGTTTCCGATTCATTCAATTCGACAATACCAATGTTAAATCCCAGTT
>BLSH010059482.1:770601-783724 GCA_018402905.1 Glandirana rugosa | reverse complement strand
CTTTACCCTAGCTGGCTTTGACGGCATGGCTATTGAGTCCCAGGTACTGAGGGATAGGGGGGTCTCTGAGTCAGTGATCCCCACTATGCTTAAGGCGCGCAAGTGCACTTCGCGCAAGATCTATCATCGCACGTGGAAGGCCTATATTGTCTGGTGTGAGGCGGGGGGTTGGAACCCCCGTTCTTTTTCGGTATCTCGGGTGCTGGCCTTCCTTCAACAAGGCCTGGATCAAAAGTTGGCTTTGAGCACACTCAAGGGTCAGATTTCTGCTCTGGCGATTCTTTTCCAGCGTCCTTTGGCAACGCATTCTTTGAACCGTACATTTGTACAGGGCGTACGTCATGTGGCTCCTCAGGTACGGTCGCCCCTGGCACCGTGGGATCTGAACTTGGTACTTTCTGTGCTGTAGAAACCGCCATATGAGCAGATCAGGGATATTCCCTTGCAATTGCTGTCTCAAAAGGTCGCCTTCTTGGTGGCCATTACATCGGCTAGGTGGGTGACTGAATTGGTAGCTGTGTCGTGTAGGTCTCCTTATTTGGTCCTACATAAGGATAAGGCGGTGCTGCGTCCGTCTCCTTCGTTCCTACCAAAGGTTGTTTCCTCTTTTCACATTAATGATGACATTGTCCTCCCTTCCTTGTGTCCACACCCGTCTCATCCTAAGGAGATTGCTCTGCATTCCTTGGACGTAGTGAGGGCCTTGCGGGTGTATTTGGCAGCCACAGCTCCTTTTCGGAGGTCGGATGCGCTGTTTGTGCTGACGGAAGGGCCGCGCAAAGGTTTGGCGGCTTCGTCGGCCACTGTATCCCGTTGGATCAGACAGACTGTGACCCATGCGTATGCTGTTCGGGGCCAAGAACCTCCCTTTCCGGTCACGGCTCATTCCACCAGGGCGATTAGCACTTCCTGGGCTTTCAGACACCAAGCGTTGGTGTCTCAGGTGTGCAAGGCAGCTACTTGGGCCTCGGTGCACACTTGTGTTAAATTTTACAAAGTTAATGTGTCAGCATCCGCGGATGCTGCTTTTTCCCGCGAAGTGTTGCAGGCGGCGGTGTGAGCGCGGCTGGTGCCTCCCAAGATCATTCTGTTTGCTACAGTTGTTATTGTTTACCCACCCCTCTTTGTTGACACCGCTTTGGGACGTCCCCACGTGTCATGAATAAGAGGCTGCATCTGTCAATGAACGTAAGAGAAAATAGGATTTTTTGACTTACCGTAAAATCCTTTTCTCTGAGTTCATTGACAGACGCAGCACCCACACCTCTGTGTTGTGTTTGTACGGCTTGTTATGAACTGATATGCTGTGCAGGGCTGAGGGGTTATATGCTGAGTGAGGACGGCCCCCTGGGAGGGGCCAGCTTTGCTTTCCTGAACTTTGTTCTGCCTAGTCTACTTCTGGTAAAAGGTGCATAAAACCCCACGTGTCATGAATAAGAGGCTGCGTCTGTCAATGAACTCAGAGAAAAGGATTTTATGGCAAGTCAAAAAATCCTATTTTTTTCCAGTCCATAGACCCCTTACAGAGACAATAAAGGAGTGTAAGGATCTGGAAGAGGGTCAATTTTTTCCAGATCTCTTAGAAGGAGATTTCCTTTTGATGATGACGAAGCCTGCATTTGGAATAAAAAGCCCAAAATTGACGCAGCTTTCTCCATTGCCTCAAGGCAGACTGACCTGGCTTTGAAGACATGGGGGTACTTAAAGATGTGATGGATAAGAGCGCAGATTCCCTCTTAAGAAAAGCATGGGACGACTCCTCATCCAACTTAAAGCCAGCTGTAATGGAACCGACCCACTCAGCTTGAGTACTTTCGTCAGAATACCACTTCGTTCAGTCTGAACCACAGAGCTCAGATGTTATAGCCGCCCGTACAAACTATACGACACTAGCTTGTAGGAACATGGACTGACTTTATTTGGCCAAACAACATTTTAGAAATACATCCCCCCCTCCTGCTCAGATTACCCTAACAATAAGCATAATTAACATGAACTAATTATCTAGTCCTTTAACCAGCCTAGGTGATATTCAAGGCCAGACGTTCCATTTTAGATCAGAAGACCAGAGCTGAGTCAATTAGCACAAGTAACAATGGATGGAAAGACTTAGAAGCCACACTAGACTTACAATACACACATTCTAGCAGACTGGTAGCTTACTGAGTCATCGGCATCTCCTTTGAGTCACACAGTGTGTCTTGGGGAGACATGGCATGGAATCCAAGGTAACCTTATTAAAGGGTCCCCAAGCATGCACCTTTAAAAAGAGTAGTGTTCCCTTAAAAGTCAGGCCCATAGTCAATGGGTAAGAGGCTAGCATTCAGTCCCCTCCAAAAGCCTCTGACCCAGGTGAGTCTGTCACACCAGCATTAGCATCCACAGTCGTGGCAAGAAATCTCGAGTGTTGGAAGGAGAAACTAAAGGGACATGTGGAATCGGGTACTTCTAGGAAAGATCTATTGGAGTCCTTCCCTACGTTATTGAACGCAGTCAAATACATGGCCGATGCGCCAGCTGAATCTTTTCAGTTGTTCGCAAGGTCATCTGCCTTAATTCAGCTAGGCGAGCCTTATGGCTCAAAACTTGGTCGGGCAATTCAGCTTCAAAGATTAAGTTGCATGGTATTCCTTTTACAGGGGATTTATTTTTTTGGGCCAGAATTAGAATCCGTGTTAGACAGAACAGCGGATAAAATAGAAGGGCTTCCCACAGAAAAAAAAGGCGATTCCATTAAAGAAATTTCATAATTTTCAGCAGCCTCATAACGAAAGGGAACAAGGCCAAAAGAAATCCTGGTTAACCAAGAGGGGAAGGGGTAGAGGAGTGCGCTTTAGAGCACCTGAGCAAAATACAAATTAACAATTAAGATCAACTTCCAGTAGGCCGAAGGCTTCAAACTTTCTTCAAGAGCTGGAAGGAAGTAACAGCAAGTCCATTTGTTTTGAGAACCATCAGACTTTGTTACCACCTAGAGTTTTCTCTGACCTCCCATGGCAGTTTTATGTAGCAAAACTGCAGAGGGATCAAGAAAAAACCTTGGCTATGACATCCCTACACAGGGATCTGATGCAACAGGGTGTCGTTATACAGGTTCCAAAAGAACAAATGGCGGAGGGATTCTATTCCAACATTTTTCTGGTCAAGAAACCGTCTGGAAAATTTCTCCAGATCCTGAATTTGAAGATTCTGAACAGGTCAATAATAATAATACAAAAGGTTCAGGATAGATACTATCTTTTCTGTGCGGAGTCTGCTCACGCCCAATTGTTTCATGGCAGTCAACCTGAGGGATGTGTACCTACACATTACCATGGCAGAGTCATCCCAAAAGTGCCTGCGTTTTGCAGTCAGCGGGGAAGGGAAAGTAAGTGTTAGAAGACTGTGCTAAGGGTTAAATGCATGTGCTTTGCTCTAATTCATTAAGCAGCAGCAGCAGCAGCCCTATTTAAGCTTCCTGTTTCCTGTAGCAGATGCTGTTCGTTCTACAGCGTGTGAGTGTTTCTGAGCGTCCTGATTTCCTGTTTATCTGATCCTGAGACCCGGCTTGACCTAGACCTTGTTGATTTCTGCCTGCACCGACCCCCAGCTTGCCCAGCGACCACTCTTCTGCCTGATCCTCTTGTACTTCTGCTGCCAGCCTGTTGACGACCCTGCCTGCACCTGACGACCCCTTTGCCTGCACCCTTTGTACCACATTGCCTGCCTGTTACCGACCCGGCCTGTACGACCATCCGCTACCTGCACGAGCTGCACCGGACCATCCTTATCACCACCAGGGATCCTGTCCAGCCCTCGTGCCCCCCTGAGCTCCTGGGCTCCCTGTCTGCTCTACCGGGGACCCTCGAACCAGGGCCGCAAGAGTGGTTGCTTCCTGCACAAGACAGACTCCACCGCCAGGTACGTGACAGTAAGTCGCTTCCAGTTCAAAGCTCTACCTTTCGGCCTCTCCTCCTCACCCAGAATATTCATGAAGGTGCTAGCAGAGGCACTGGGGCCATTGGGACTGAGGGGTATAACAATCCCTATCTCGACGATTGCTCTTTGCGCAGTCAAAGGAAAGACTATTGGACCATCTGCAGACAACCCAAGACCACTTGGTCTGTCTGGGGTAGCTGATAAATTATCAGAATTTATCAGATAAATTATCAGAAAACAAATCTAATTCCGACCCAAAGATTGAGGTTCCTGGGTTATCAGATAGGTTAGATACAACAAAAAAATCTTTCTTCCAGAGGAGAAGATAGAGAAAATCTTGCTGGCTCTAAAGTCTGTGCAATCCAACCAGGAATTATCGGTTTGGAGAGCCATGTCGGTGCTGGGACTATCTACAGCAGCCATCCCTGCAGTACAGTGGGCCAGACTTCATGCTCAAAGCTTTCAGTTGGACTTACTTCTAAAATGGTCACATCAGGAGTCATTAAAAAAAAGGATCAGGTTAGGCACAAAAGCAAGAAGGTCTCCCTGGTGGTGGGGAGATCAAAAGAACCTTTCAAAGGGTCATTTCAGCAGCCCATCACTTTACAACAGATGCAAGTGCGTGGGGGTGGGGAGCCCATCTGGGAGAACTAACAGCCCAGGGCGAATCATCCAAGGTAGACAGTAAAAGATCCTCCAACTGGAGGGAGTTAAAGGCAGTACACCTGAGTCTTATGACCTTTCGACAGTCCTTAAAAGGTCAGCATGTCCTGTATCTAAACAAGCAAGGAGGGCTTCTTCATCCGGATTCAACATACCTGAACCTCACGGCCTGGCTTCTGAAGAAGACTTATTAAGGAATAAAGGCTTATTGAAACCCTTTCGTTAAGGCGAAAGGAAGTAACCAGGTCAATCGATTATAAAGTCTGGAAGTGCTATAACACCTGGTGTTCCAGCAAGAAATTTGATTTCAATAGTTCAATTTCAGTTTTGGAGTTCCTCCATGAAGAAATGGAGCAGAACCTTGTGGTTAGCATCCTGGAGGCACAAGTTTCTGCCTTATCAGTTGGTGATTACGTTTCAGGCCATAACCAGAATCAGGCCAGCAACTGTTTGTTTTCCTGAGCTGGAATTTGTCCTTAGTTTTACAAGGTTTCGCAAGGGCACCGTTTCAACCTTTGTAGGAGTCAACAATAAGGTCCCCAACATTTGACAATCCTGTTAGTGGCAGTAACATCGGCAAGCAGGATTAGCGAAATGCAAGCTCTATCAATCTAGAAGCCTTTCTTCAGATGTTTTTCAGATAGGATCATTTTGATAACCGACCCAGGGTTTCTCCCAAATGTGGCTACGGCATTTCTTTGCTCACTGGAGATTGTTCTCCCGGCATTCTGTCCAGCGCCAGCAGGACCTGGAGAAGAGGCTTTTCATACTCTGGATGTTAAGAGGTGCCTTCTATGGTATCTACAGGCAACAGAGGGTTTTAGGAAGACATTGTCTTTATTTGTATTGACATTTGGAGCACATAAGGGACAAAAAGCCTCTAAGAGTACCTTAAGCAGGTGGCTAAAGCAGGCTATTAGGAAAGCCTACCTGGCTGCAGGGAAAGATCCTCCAGAAGGGGGTCATGCCCCATTCCACGCGGGCAGTAGCAGCTTCATGAGCAGAAAAGGCTGGGACATCGCCGGAGCAAATTTGCAAGGCAGCTACTTGGTCCAGCTTTTCTACATTTATTAGACACTACAGATTGGACCTCTTGTCGGCTTCGGATCAGGCCTTTGGCAGGAAGGTCTTACAAGCTGTGGTCCCGCCCTGAAGTAAGTTCTTGGTTATCTCCATAGTGCTGTCCTGAAAGGCGAAGGGAGAAAAAACTTAGTTAGACTTACCCCAGTAACTGCATTTCTATGAGCCTTTCAGGACAGCAGCTACTTCCCTCCCTAGGGTAATATATTATATTATGAATGTATCATCTCGGGTGCTCAATGTGCTATTTATATCTTCCAGCATGTCAGAGGAATTCTTTGAGGCAACTTTCTTTCTTTCTAAAAGTTTTACCTGCTAATCCTGCCATGAAGTCCTTGATAGGGCACTTGCTATTATCGGGTAACAATGCTTTTTCGTCTCCCAGGGCTGTGTCAAGATACAGAATGGAGCTTTTTTCCAGTATGGGGGATTGTGCTAACTGAGCACCTTTTTAAGGCTTCTGTTTCCAGACTGGTATCTGGATCTTCCACTTTTTTTTTCCACCAGTTTTTAAGTGCAATAATTTTTTTTAATTTGGCAAAAAAAAAGGCAGATGTGTTTATGGGAAAGTTTTTTGTGTTTTTAACCTTTTTTTTAAAGAGGGACTAAATCCTGATGGGCTTTACTTCCTCTTTATTGCCCTGCAATGTAAAAGCATAATGGGCTAGTATCCATCACATATTAGCCCATTATGTGGCACTTACCTGCATTGGAAGCCCACAATGTCCCTGCTCCAGGCCGCGTGCATGCGTGCGAGAGCCGCCAATCGTGGCACGATCTCGGTGAAGAAATGGAACGGAGGCAGTTTCTTCACTGCGCATGTGCCCGATGACATGGACACATGCGAGTACACGGTTTATCTCCTAAACCGTGCAGGTTTAGTAGATATGCAGGGAACCTACAGGTAAGCCTTATTATAGGCTTACCTGTAGGTTAAACTGGTTGTCAAGGGTTGACTTAAGCATTTTCAGTCCCGTACACAGAACTTACCTTTACTGCAATATTTCTGTGGAAAAGGGTAACAGACAACAACCATATATATTCAAGTAATGCAACTGGAGAGTAATTGAGAATAAGAGCAACATAGCTCAATACTGTATTCAGGCTACTCTTAGGGAATTCCAAACCTGAGAATGTCCCCAAGAGCAGAGGCACACTTAAATGGCAAATAAATCACAATATGGCACTTTACATTGGATTGGTCACCTCTACTCAAATTGGCTGAGGCAGGAAGAGAGTAGAGGAATGATCTTCTGTTATGTCAGTCCTCTCTTCTGTCCCCTGACACCACAGGCCCAGTTGCAAACGCTGTACTCAAATCAACATTCAATAGATTAGCCTCCAAGGTAAACTATCCCACACACCCACTACATATACAGAGCCCTGAGCGTTTGTGTGCATGCACGTATGGCTCCAGTAACTTCAGTCTCTGTAGCCTCCCTGGCGGTTAATTTTCATTACCAAAAGTGGTAACCCTGAGCCACACTCGGGATTGCATTGCAGGATCCAGGCAGCGTTACTTACCGGATCCTGCGATGTCGATGCCCTCTCACCCAATTTTGCAGTCAAAGCCCAAATGAACGTCCTGGAACAGGCAGGCTCTTCTAGTGACCCGACTAACTGGACACAACACTAGAACACTTTACACCGTCCATGCAGGTGCATCTGGATATGCACCTGGAATCCCCCTCTCAGACTGCATGGTCCCCCACCGGCTGTGGATGCCTGAAACAACGTGGTAGACTGACCTGGGAGGCAGCACCTCTCCCCTAAGTCCATTCTGTTCTCCTGCCACATGGTAATTGAAATTCCCTTATTTCAGCAAGATGGAGTCTCTCGTTTCTTTGCCCCCACAGCATGCTGGCTCTTGTAGTTCCTGCCCCCATACAAGGCTATGGGGCTGTTTGTGATAGGGACTACATATCCTAGCATCCTTTACAGCTTCTGCTAAAGTCCTTATGATTGGCTCCTGTACTGGCTTCTATAATTGGCTCAACTCCTGCCAGTAGGGACACAGGGGAAGGGTGCAGAGTGAGAAGCTCTGTGTGTGTCAGTGAGGAAAAAAAAAGAGGGGGGAAGAAATCCACCGCAGAAACTGATGTTTCCCTCAGTGGTGAGCCTGTGTACTCATGGCAGCCAGCTTGGCCAGGCGCGGGAGAAAAATGGGGCACCCGCTACAATGGCCTAGGCCTCCCCTATTCATATCCAAGTGACCCTGTTGGACTGGTTTATGAGCTCAACACAGGGAGTGAGGCTACATGATATGATGTAGCAGGAAATAAGATTTGGAACCACGTGCTCAAGACAAAGGAGCAGTTTGACAGTTGCTCTGAGAACTTTGGAGAAGCAAGAAACAGTCTGGAAGATCCTGGATCCTAGAAGATGACTCCATCATATAGAAAGATCCAAGTTAAGTAACTGTTTAGTTTAGTTTATGCCCATCACATACATTGTACATTCTTCTTTGCTAGGAAGATAGTCCACTTGTACATGTTGTAGGCATATTTTGTTATACTTTGCATGCCATGAATTGTGTATCCTACAGTTGTATGTGCAGCTTTTCTGTTAAGTAAAGCACATTAATACACTACAAAGTTTTAATTGCTTTCTTGGCTTATACCGCAAAGAACCTTAATAGACACCAAGCAAAACACAGAGTATCAGCAGGTCTTAGCTGATTCTTCCAGTCACAGACAACAGGAACAACTGGACCACTTGCAGCCAATATGGCACCTTTATTTGCTTCATCACACCATGAGGATGTAATGCACTGAACAGAAGACGCTTCTCTAGTGTACCCAGTCGGCCTGCAGGGGTAAGAGCACCTTCTCACATTGTGACTCCTCATTTGAGCACCTTGGCTTCTCCTGCTAGGCCAGAAAACTTGGATGTCTCAGACAGGCATTGTACCATTAGAGGCTTTAAGACCTATAGCAGCCATGCCTTTCTCCACACTAGAACGGAGCTGGAGCACTGGGAGCTCCAAATTGAGACCTCACTGAAACGGGTGGTAGATGAGATTAGAGTGCAGGTTGTCGCTACTGACACCCAGGTCTCTACTGTAGAATCCACCCAAGCTGCACAGGGGGCCTGCATAACTGCTCTGGAAATTGCTGTGCAGCAATACCACAACCATCTTATCCAGCTACAATTATGGGTGGAAGACTCAGAACCACAGCAGAAGAAATCACATACAACTTAGAGGTATACCTGAGGCAACCTGCACAGCAGGTCTTACAGCTACCACGACAGCAATCTTTAACAAAAACCTGGATTTTGCACCTATCATGCAAATTGTGCGCAAGATGTTCTTTTTAAAGTGCATTTTTTTTTCAAGAAAAGGATTCGATATTAGAGAGAGCCTGTGCCAGGACCCCATAGAGTTCAATGGGGCGACTATTCATCCAGACCACTACTAGAAGTGATTAGAGATGCAGGCGCCACCTACAGATAGGTATACCCCTTTCACATCATTATTATGAAAGAACTTCCAGTTTATTCTGCATGCCCTAAACCAGCTTTGAGAGCTTTTTGGTTTCTTCGGGACCGAACTGGTTCCTGCTTCTGACTGGCTGGACTTTGTGAGAGAGGATTCTCCACTGGCTTTTATATCTAACGCCTTACCAGGATGAAAAAGCTACCGCGGTCTAGGAATGCAAATGCATGACCTTCCAGCCTCGTCCTTCAAACCCTGAGCGGGGTGTCCTATGTTGTGTGATGCTTGCTATCCACGGAACAGGTGATGGCGACATAATCTCCAAAAGGGGCTACCTCTCTGTTGTTTTGCAACGTGTTATATTCTATGCAGATATGCTGTCCATGGTGTATTCTGGGCACATTCATTTTAATATGGTCCAGTATTAGCTGTTTTTGGACTTTTAAAGGCTAAATTCACCTTTTGGGAAAAAATAATAAATGCACAGTCTTCTGCAGGAAACAAATATGTGCATTTACTGTTTTTCCCGTGTGGACCTGGAAAGCATTGCATCTGTGATCATTAGATCACGGGTGCAGTGCCATTCTCCTGTCTGCCTGTACCTCACATGTGGGCAGACAGTTACTAAATTCCAGGAAGATCCATGAACTACGAGAGCACTCACCAACACCCTCGCAGTTTGTTGGAAACTACAAGCCATCTGCTGCAATGGAAGACAGTAGTTGTACTTCATTCACCCTCATTTTGTTTTCAGGTTTCGGACATCACTTCTGTGTACCATGCTTGCTGTAGTTAATGGATAAAGTTAGTTTCTCGCAAGAAAAATGTTTCTGGATAAAAAAAGTTTTCCTGATTCCCCCCCCCCCCTTTCTGAACTGAGCGGGCCCTGGAGTCTTTAGGGCCTGGACCCATCTCCATTGACCTTTGCATCCGAGGGGGATTAGTAGTCAGGTCTGAGTACTACTTTACTTCTGGTGGTGGGGCTATGGGCCCCATAGCCAGAAAGACATTGAGAAACCGAGAATACCAAAAGCAAACCTTTTGAGTAACACTTTGCTGTAAGTTACATTGCGGACAGGCGGTCATGGTGTTCCGTGATAGGATGGGAATGAGCATCAGTCATGACCTCCAGATGGCAGGATTGCCATTGCAATCCCCTCTATATGCATTGGTGTATAATGGCTTTGTCAGCCCAGCCCACCCTATCCACAGAACCCCTGATAACCGATCTTATCGGCTCTCCAGATCAACTCTTTGTGAGTCTCATGCACCCGACCTTACTTGTTTGATGGGATGTGCTAAGGGGACAATGTTTGGAGCATCTATAGCTGTTGATTATTGAACTGTCTGGAATACTTATATTGCTGTTGCATCCCCTTTATGGGTGGCAGGATTGAACTCCAGACCAGAATTCATCTAGATTCTTGCATGAATATTTTGCTCTTTATCTTTAAAGCTTTTTGCTTTTGATGTTAAAAAAAGTGGAAGACTATATTGGATTTTTATTACACATTTTGGACTGCTATCTTCATGCCCTCAGCTGTCCCCTTCCAGATTTGAGAATTTCTATTCCAACAAACTGGTATGGAAACTTTTGATTTTACACTACTAGGTTTTCCTATTCAGATACTGTTCACATGTTTGAAGATGCTTGAAACATTAGAAACGTGTTGAGCTGTAAGTGTGGATGTTGAATTGAAATAAAATTGGTGAACTTCACTTTGCAAACACTGAATATGGTGCTATATACAATTTTAATATTTGTGTAATAAACATTATTCTTTTATGAATTTACTTTTTGGTACCATTTTCTATATGGCCAGAAAAAAATCCATTGTTACAATTATGTATCCGTTTTATGCACCCCTGCCATTACACTGGCTATAGTATGTGTCACTCATACCTGTTCTATGCAGTTTACTTAACTCCTTCACCCGCCCCCCTGCAGGAAGTTAGGTCCAGGAGTTTCTTTATCTGGCTTTTAAACCATTTAAGATATTGGGAGCTTTGACGAGGGAACCCTGGTTGCTAATTTTATGAGTAACGTGCCATAGTGTTGTATCTCTAATAATTTTGCAAGCTGAATGCAGCTGTGTCTGTGTTTTAGCATACTAGGGCATACTTCTTTATAATTTCAGCAGACCGCACTGACAGGGCAGTACTGCAGTCTAGGCAGAGCACTACAATCTTATACTTTAGCTGGATACACACTGTACAACCTTTGTTGTTAGATTTCCTTTAATTTACCTTTTAACTATGCATTATTGCAAGGCCCTGCCCGATTGCATACAAATTGAAAGTGTTGACCTAATTGTATATGGTTTTTGCTAATGAAAAAATCTAAAGCAAATTTGTAGTGTGTATCCAGCTTAAGTGGGTGATCCCAGGCTCCGTACTATGGGCATTATCAAATGGTCCTGATGAAGTTCTGGGCCTCACCATAGCTTTTATTGTTGTTTTTTTTTCCCCCCACATAGGCCTTGCTCTTAAACAAAAATTAGTTGGTTGAACTAGTGTTGCTTATCTGTTGTATTTTCTGATGTTATTTCTTCTGCTGTGGTCCCCTGCCCACAAAGATTCACTTTTTTCATCAGTCTTTATTTCACTTACTCTTCCCCTCTCCCGTTTTTCTTTCTAGAGGTTGGGAG
This sequence comes from Glandirana rugosa, assembly GCA_018402905.1. Taxonomy (NCBI): domain Eukaryota; kingdom Metazoa; phylum Chordata; class Amphibia; order Anura; family Ranidae; genus Glandirana; species Glandirana rugosa. The sequence continues at coordinate 771,979 of BLSH010059482.1, read as the reverse complement.
ACTTGGGGTACAGCTGTTAAGGACATAGCCATGCCTGTTGTGAAACTCCTCTCTCTTTAATGTGAAGGAGCTGAACCTGCCTAAGAAGAGATCCCAGATACTGAGTAAGGTATGGCAAAATTGTGCCCATGTTGCGTTCTTTCAGGAGACCCATTTTAAGGAATCAAAACTCCCAAGATTTGGTAATGCAAGATCCGAAACATGTCTGCGTTGGGGGATTGCCAGGTGCAAGTCTGCTATTTTGCTTTAACAAGAAGCTGCACTGATTTGTTTTGAGTATGAGGGACCTGACAGCGGATTGGCCTTTTCATAGTCTGATATGGTGACTTTGTTATGGCAGAAGTCGAGGACCGCTGGCTATCTGTTATCCCAAGGATCAGACTTCCACCTTGCTTTTCTATTGCTGATTTGACGACTTGGCTTTTAAACCCAAGTTCGGCACTTCAAATTCTGTTTTCCTGACTAAGCTTAAAACACATAAATCTACATCCTGCTAGATTCATTGTTTTCACTTACGTGATACCTTGGGGACTCCTCATGTGCATTTTCAGACGGTTGTGTTCTTCATTTATATCTAGTGTAGCCATATTTGCCCCATAATGGGTCGTTTGTCTGCCTTGTCTGTTGTTTTTTAATGTCCTCTACCAATTCAAGGGATTGCAAGTGGTGTCCCCGCCTGTTCACTCCCATTCCAGTTGTGAGACTTAAAATTAGTGGCAACAGTGTTAAAAAAAAAAAACAACCCTGCTCAAGCCTATTCTGGACTTTTCCTTGCCATTGTTATCTAATTACCTTTTTGTGGTTGTCACTTCATCTAGAAGGGGCTCCTTGTTATTGACATTGTCTTGTCCAGATCCACTATTTCTAAGTAGATTATACAAGTTTTTGTAAAGGCCTGTTCTGAGATAAAGTGCTCATAATCATGTTAAAGCTCACTCCCCTCGTCCTCCCTTGGGCTGGACTCCGAGCCTGCCTCGATGGGCGGGGGCGTTCGGGCTGACGGATGTGTGGCGCCACCTGCATCCCTCGGACCGAGCCTTTACCTGCCATTCGTGCGGGGGCGGGTAGCTCCGTCCGAGCCTCAGGTCGGGTTCCCTCCTGCTCCCCTCACTCGAAATTGTACTAATACTCGTGAAATAGAGTCTTGTCCGGAAATGTTTTTGAACATATTAGATGAATCTTTATCACCTAGACCTGTTCTGTTACAGTTATTGTTCCTCGGGGAAGATCTACTTCACTGTTGGTGTTTTTCCATTAATCTATTGTTACCGTTCCTTTTCAGGTCTTATCCGAACTCGTCCCAACAAAAAAAAAAAATTGTGACAACGGTGATTAAAATTCAGAGTGTTGACCTTACCCTCACTTGTCCGCCCCTGTG
>BLSH010059482.1:735450-746746 GCA_018402905.1 Glandirana rugosa | reverse complement strand
AGATAAAGACCCAAAGCACACCTCCAAAAGCACGCAGGAATGGTTGAAAGGGAAAACATTTACTGTTTTAAAATGGCCAGCAATGAGTCCTGATCTCAATCCAATTGAAAATCTTTGGGGGGAGCTGAAAACTGCCATTGGAGAAAGGAACCCTGCAAATGTTCAAGAGCTTGAGCATATTGCAAAGGAAGTGTGGGAGAAAATGCCACCCGAGAAGTGCAAGAAGCTTATCGATGGATATAAGAAACGTTTGGAGGCTGTCATCGCTGCCAAAGGGTGTGCAACCAAATATTAAGGAGGGGTGCCAATATTAGTGCACATGCTGGTTTTCTGTTTTTTCTTTATAATTACAATATCTATGTTGAAATAACAATTGTCTTTGTTAAATTACTTTGGACCTCCAATTAAAAGATCCTGCTGATATAAATTTGGTACATTTCCATTTATTTCTGAAGACATTCACTCAGTTATGCAAAACATGAAGGGGTGCCAATAATGGTGAGCAGGACTGTATATATAATTTTTTTTTTTTTTTTTTTTTTTGCAGCTGCAGGCTATGTCCCGGTATCATTTTTTTAGAGCGGACGTTCGACTATCTGGGGATAATGACCGATTCGGCTCGGGAGCCGCTCGCTCGTTATCCCAGGGGGCAGGAGGGGACATCCCCTCCGCCTTCCGCCGCTCTTCTCCGCCCTCCCGTCCAACCGGGAGACCGGAGCGACGATCCGGCTAGAAGGAGCCCTGATAGAAGCCGGGATCGGCTCCGATCAGGTCTCCTTCAGCCAATTCTGGAAGCGATGTCACAAAGTCCCTTCCGGTTTACTCGGCGGCTAATGGCACCAATTTAAAAAAAATGATAGTATTCAGAATTGCTGTTTTTGCCGATCTGAATACTGTGAAGTGCAAAGCAGGGATGGGGGGTCTTTTAGACCCCCCAGCCCTCCAAAAAGTGTACCTGTCACCATCTATTACTATCACAAGGGATGTTTATATTCCTTGTGATAGCAATAAAAGTGATCAGAATTTTTTTTTTCAAAGGAACAGTGTTAAAAATAAATAAATAAAATGAAAAAAATAAATAAATAAAGCGCCACCGTCCCCGCAAGCTCGCGCAGCAAAGAAAATGCATACGCAAGTCGCGCCCGCACATGAAAACGGTGTTCAAACCACACATGAGGTATCGCTGCAATCGCCAGAGTGTGAGCAATAATTCTAGTAAAAGACCTCCTCTGCACCTCTTACCTGGTAACCGCTAAAAATTTTTATAGCGTCGCCTATGGAAATTTTTAAGTACCGGACTTTGTCGCCATTCCACGAGTGCGCGCAATTTTCAACCGTGTCTTGTATGGTATCTATTTACGCGGCGTAACATCCTCTTACACAATATACCAAAAAAATGGGCTAACTTTACCGTTGTCTTATTTTTTTTAACTCAAAAAAGTGAAATGTTTCCAAAAAAATTGCGCTTGAAAGACCGCTGCGCAAATACCGTTTGACAAAAAGTATTGCAACGATCGCCATTTTATTCTCTAGGGTGTTTGGGAAAAAAAATATAGAATGTTTGGGGTTTCTAAGTAGTTTTCTTTCTAGCAAGAAAAACTGTTTTTAGCTTGTAACAACAAATGTAAAAAAGGGGCCCGGTTGGTAAGTGGTTAAAAAGTGTGATTTTACTGCACTTATGTCTTGATCTGATTCATGGTTCCTGACAGTAGGCGAAGGCCATGAATTCAGAAGATGCAGGCAATCCACTTGGTAATATTTTTTCCAGATTGGATGAGCAGGATCATTGCATGGATCAGTTTGCCATAGCATTACAGATGCTCCTGAATCGCACTGCTCACCTGGTTCCTCCTACGGTGTCCGTTCTGGCACAACCTCTGTTGCAGGCCACTCCCACTGATGCTCAAGTCTCTGTGCAGGCACCACCTCTATAAGGGGTATGTCTGGTTCCGCTCTGCTTTCCCAGAGATTTGGTGGTGATCCAGTTCAATGCAGAGGGTTTCTCAACAAGGTTGGGATATACTTTGAGATGCTGCCCCAGGCGTTCCCCACAGGCAGAAGCAAGTATGCTTTGTGATTTCTTTTGCTTTCTGACAGAGCCTTGGCCTGGGCCCATTGTCCAGAGTTTGTGGCCTCCTTTAAAAGGGTATTTGCCGTTCCCGCACACTCCACTACTGCTGCCAAAAGCCTCATGTCCATCAAGCAGGGTACGAGAAGATTTGCAGATTACGCCGTTGCATTCCGTACTCTGGCAGCAGAGGTTGCTTGGAACAATGAGGCTCTCGTGGCTGCTTTTTCTCATGTCTCTCGGATATCATGATATATGAGATAGCCGGGGTCATACCTACTGAGCTGGAGAGGTTGATCACGTTTGCCTTTCTCATTGACTCCAGTTTCCGAGAGAGATCTTCCTTTAAAGGAGCACTTGCGGAAGCCTCCTGTACGTTTTGGCTCCGAGCTTTGTAGTCCCATTCGTGCCTCCCTCATCTCCTGGTTACGAGCCTGTCAGTGGAGTAAAACCCATGCTGTTGGGCTTCACACATCCCTCTGTGGATGAGAGAACCTTGAGGAGGGAGAGATTGTGCCTTTATTGTGGCCAGGCAGGTCACTTTTTGAAGTCTTGTCCTACCCGTCCAGAAAACGCCTGCACCTGAGGTCCTGTAGGGGACAGACATTAGGTGGCGTTATTGCATCCCCAGTTATTCAGAAGGATAAGCCCCTGGTTCCGGTTACCCTTTCTTGGCCTGAGTCGTCCATCGATATACAGGCTCTAATAGACTCTGGGGCTGCAGGCCTGTTCATAGATAATGTCTTTGTGTCTAGGCACTCAATCCTGCTGCAGCTTCGGGCTACTCCACTTGCCATTGAGGCTATTGATGGGAGACCTCTACAGCCTGCCCAAGTGACTCAGGAGACTGCTCCGTTGACCATGGCCATAGGGGCTCTTCACCATGAGATAATCCAAATCCAAGTCATTTCCTCTCCTCACTTTCCCGTGGTTATTGGTTATCCTAGGATACAGAGGCACAACCCCTTTTTTGATTGGCTTGTGCTAGTGCTGAAGGTTCTTTCCTGGTCACCACAATCCAGTAAGAAATGTTTTCAGAAAGTGGCTAAGGTTTTGTGTACCTCTTCACTCTGCTCCCTGCTGGAGGAATACTGTGAATTTAGCGATGTCTTTGATAAAGGTCAAGCCAGTAGTTTGCCTCCAAACTGGCCGCATGATTGCGCAATTGACCATCAACCTAGTGCCATACCCCCTCGTGGCCGGGTTTACTCTTTTGTCTGTCTCAGAGGATAAAGCCATGGAGGAGTATGTTGCAGATGCACTTTCTAGAGGGTTCATCTGCAAATCTTCATCTCCTGCTGGTGCTGGCTTCTAATTTGTGCAAAAGAAGAGTGGCGAACTGAGACCTTGTATTAATTATAGGGGTCTCAATCGCTTCACGATTAAGAATGCTTATCCGATTCCTTTGATTACGGAGTTATTTGACCGCCTCAAGGGAGCAGCGGTTTTCTCAAAGCTTGATCTGAGAGGGGCATACAATCTCGAGGAGGGCGATGAGTGGAAAACTGCGATTAATACCAGGACAGGCCATTACAAATACCTCATAATGCCGTTTGGTCTTTGCAACGCTCCGGCAGTTTTTCAGGAATTCATCAACAATGTCCTCTGAGATATGTTGCAGCAATGTGTGGTGGTTTATCTCGACGATATCCTCATATATTCCAATCCCTAGAGAGCCACCACATAGATGTCTGTCATGTGCTTCAGAGGCTGAGAGATAATAACCTGTATTGTAAATTGGAGAAGTGCGAGTTCCAGTGTGAACAGGTTAAATTTCCTGGGTTATGTCATTTTCACTGCTGGTTTTTTGATGGACCCAGAGAAGCTATTGGCAGTTCTACAGTGGCCCCAACCCATGGGTTTACGTCTACTAAAACGTTTTCTTGGCTTTATCAATTATTATCGGAAGTTTATTCATAACTTCTCGTCTCTGAGCAAGCTCCTGACTGATCTGACCAGAGAGAACAGTGACCCACAGAATTGGTCTCCAGAGTCCATTAAGGCCTTTGAAAGTCTTAAGGCTGCCTTTGTTTCTGCTCCTGTATTGGAATATCCCGATCCTACATTACCCTTCATCCTTGAGGTTGAGGCATCTGAAACTGGAGTTGGTGCCCTTCTGTCCCAACATCCCACCTCCGAGAGCGCTATGCATCCTTGTGGCTACTTATCCAAGAAGTTGTCTCCTGCGCAATGCAATTATGAGATTGGGGACAGAGAGTTGTTAGCGATGATTTTAGCCCTTAACGATTGGAGGCATCTCCTCGAGGGTACCACTGTTCCGGGTTCTCATTTTCACTGACCACAAGAATTTCACATTCTTGTCTGAGGCTAAACGCCTCTCCCCCAGGAGGACGCGATGGGCTCTGTTCTTTCAAGCTTCAATAACATAGTCTCATTCTTATCCAGTGTTAACAATGTAAAGGGCTGATGCATTGTCGCTACAGTTTTCCTCCGCTTCTAAGATGGAGTCTGTTCCTGTGATACCTCGTAATTGTATTCTGGCTACGGTTCGTACCAGTCTCACTTCACCTTTGGGTAACAAGATCCTTGCTGCTCTGATCCATGCTCCTCATGAGGAACCTTGTGACCGCTGCTTTGAGAGTTTCCGTACTGCTGTGCTCCAGACTTACCATTCTCCCAAGGCTGCTAGTCACCCAGGGAAGAATCAACTAATTTTGGCTATTTCCCAACTGTTATGGTGGCCTAGTCTCTGCACTGATGTAGCTGCCTTTGTAGCAGCCTGTTCCTTGTGTGCTCAGAACAAAACACCAGGATATCTTCCAGTGGGTCTTCTACAACCCATACCCGATGAAGAGAGGCCTTGGACCCACCTGTCTATGGATTTTATTCTGGAGTTACTTTCAGGATAACCGTTATCCTTATGGTAGTTGACCGAGTCTCAAGATGTCACATTGTATTCCACTTAAGAAGTTGTCCACGTCCAAAGAACTGGCATCCATTTTTGCTTGTGAGATCTTTCGCTTACATGGGCTTGCCAAGGTGATCGTCTTGGACAGGGGTAGCCAGTTTGTGTACAGGTTTTGGCGAGCCATTTGTGCACAGTTGGGAATTCAGCTTTCCTTCTCTTCTGCGTGTCACCCGCAGTCCAATGGGGCCGCAGAACAAGCCAACGAGTCCTTGGAACAGTTTTTACGTTGCTATATTTCTGACCACCATAACAACTGGTCTGACCTGTTACCTTGGGCGGAGTTTGCTCAAAATAGTGCCGTCAATACCGCTTCCCGATTGTCTCCGTTTATGGCAATTTATGGTTTCCAACCAGACATGTTGCCTGACTCTGACTGTCAGCTCTGTGTCTGCCACACCCCCTCTCCCTTCCTGCTGCTCAAATTAGGGTACAATTTACATGATCCTCTTGGTTGAATCGAATGTCCCCCTGTGACTGTGCTTTATTAAAAGTGCGGCTATATAACCTTGTTTACTGAGCGCAGATCGGCGATCACGTGACACGCCATCCCTCTCCTCTCTCGCATGACAGCTACGGCGGGCGGGGGCATCCTCCTCCCCTCCTGAATTACTTCAGCAGGGGATCCTCAGCCACTTCATCTGTTGGGCTGAGAGAGGCAGTCTGTCACGTGATTGCCCATCTGCACCCTGTAAACAAGGTATATAGCTGCATAAAGCACAGTCGCAGGGGGACATTAGATTCATCAACCAAGAGGATAATGTAAAGTTAACCCTGTGGGTTAACAAACACTTCAACTATTTTTTGTTTACATTTCTTCAGTTTCTTCCTGGTTTTCAGGCCTAGGCAAATGTCATACATCTCAGGAGGGGAGTAGGGTTCTTCTCAGCTAAGCACACGCTCCTGCCTGCATGCCCGAGCTAAGGGCAGATGGATTCCAGGAAATAAATGCTACATGAAATATCTGCCCTTACTCAAGATGGCCACGACGAGAAATGCTAAAGGCCTATTCTGCAAAGTGTTGTTTTTTCAGCAAAATAAAGCCTGGAGAAATGGAGGGATGGGGGAGTTTGATTTGATTGTTATTTCAAAAATGAATTAAACCGCATTTTTGGTTTGTCATGCTCCGATGCCCTGTAGTTCCGCTTTTATTTTCTCAAGGGAGAATACATTGTTAGTGTTAGTAAACCCACGACGGTAAAATCAGTCTGTATATGCAGTAAAGCATGCTTGTTATACTCACTGTGGAACCTAAGGAGTTAATCCTCTGTATTGTGTAACACGGCTGCTTGATCTTGCAGGGACATATCCTCCCCTCCCTGCACTGTCTCCCTGGACAAGTCCAGATAAGAGTCTTTGGAGTCAGGCTGCACATGCTCAGTTTGGTGTGTATTTCTAGAGAGGTTTTTTTTTTCTTGGAATTGTGCATGTGATCATCACAGTGCCAATTGGCACTGTCCAGACCTGTCCAGACAGAGGGTCAGGAGCCTTGTCTCATAGGACAGCTCAGTGCAGTATGAAAACTCCTACAAGCTTCACCAGGAACTGATAGAGGTCACAAGACTGCTATATACTGCTGATGAGAAAAGGTATTTAGCTGTTTATATTTACTAAAATAATTGCAGTTTCATTTTCTGTGTACTGTGGGAAACCAGATGAAGTGAATACAGGGTCCTGGGTTTAGTAACACTTGAATATTTCCTTGTAGCTGAGCTCCTCCATGACTCTTATCAGTTTGATTGCCCTTATCTGCGCTTTCGCTAGTTCCTCAATATCCTTTTTGTGAACTGGTGCCCAAAACTGAACTGCAATGCCAGGTGAGGTTTTACTAATCCTTTTGTACAGGGGCACAATTATGTTTCTTTTTCTCCCTCTCTGGAGTCTATACCTCTTTTAATACAAAAAAGTATTTTGTATGCTTTAGAAATTGGAGTTTGGCATTGCATGCCGTTAAGCCTATGACAGCATACAGCACCCAGATCCTTCTCAACCATAGACCCTACTAGTTCTACTCATCTTAGAATGTATGATTCATGCATGTTTTAGTCCCCAAGTGCATTTACATTTGTCAACCTTAAACTTAATTTGCCACATTGTTGCCCAATCAAACAGTGCTTTAAAGTGGTAGTAAACTCAAAAAAAAAACAAATACACTAAAATCATACTAGAATTAAATGCAATTTCAAACACATAATCCAGAGTATCATGTCATTGTTCTTAAAATTTCTGCAGTCTATCATTATTGCTACCCATTTTTCCTGAAACCGCCATCATCTTTGTGGGGTTCTCTTGCTCCCTTCCCCACCCCAACCTCCGCCCTTCTGGTACGTCGGTGCAGTAATCTTGCACATGCGCAGTGACGTTAAACCAAGGAACTGGTGAATGGCCAGCAATCTCACAGAATTACCATGTAATGGCGTGGAGTAATGCTGATGGAGACACGGCACACAGCTGTATTGATTGACAGCACGCTCAAAGCTGTCTCATACATCCAGTTTCACTCCAGAGATTTGCCGCTTAAAATTCTGGTAGCATGGGATAAGGATATCTGTTTGAGAACCAAAACATTTATCTGCACCCTAAAACCAGTCTTGCTGTGATGGTGGTGGGGATGGGGTCATTAGTGCAGCTCTGGAATTAGGGACATCTTTACTGCACCTCTGTTGGAAGGATGTCAGTATGTCGGGCTTTGTTGAAGTCCTGGACCCAACAGAATTTGGAGCTTTCCAGAGTTTAGAGTGATTCAATTATCCCTGCAATGCTGGACCTCCCTACTGCAAGCACCTGACCTGGATTCAGTCAGACAGCGTCACAGCAGTGATGTACATTAACTATATGATCTATGGTTTTTCTCCTCTAAAATGCCTTCCTCTTCTGCTACAGAGGATAGAAGCATAGGGCAGTCTGGCAACTCTCATAGCACCGAACTGGCCAAGGCTGACATGGTACTGTTTTTTTTTTTTTTTTTTATATACTAAAAACACAGTGCTTATTTGATAGCACCAAGGGGGACCTCACTAGATTATACCATAGTCCAAACAGAATCGAACCTTCCCAGGTCCTAAACCCTTTTATACAAACATATCTTTGCTTCCATAGACCTAAGCCTTCCTAGGCCATCACTTCTTCTTTGAACACACATGTTCTCACACTCTGCAGATCTCATCTTAATGCTCTATTCCTCACTGGTCTCCAAATATTTGCCTCAGCCCCTATCTCATGCCAATAAATGGACCAACGACTTCTTCTTTATCAGCTTACCAGTACTTAGGTGAGGTGGCTGCATAACTTTTTTTGGTAACCAAATCAATTTTTGCAGTGGGATTACAAGAACAAATCTAATTTGTAGAACTACAGTATAGTGAGGGGAAAAAAGTATTTGACCCCCTGCTGATTTTGTACGTTTGCCCACTGACAAAGAAATGATCAGTCTATAATTTTAATGGCATGTTTATTTTAGCAGTGAGAGACAGAATAACAAAAATATCCAGAAAAACGCATTTAGAAAAAGTTATAAATTGATTTGCATTTTAATGCGTGAAATAAGTATTTAATCCCCTATCAATCAGCAATAATTGCCGGCTCCTAGGTGTCTTCTATACAGGTAATGAGCTGAGATTAGGAGCACTCTCTTAAACGGAGTGCTCCTAATCTCAGCTTGTTACCTGTATAAAAGACACCTGTCCACAGAAGTAATCAATCAGATTCCAATCTCTCCACCATGGCCAAGACCAAAGAGCTGTCCAAGGATGTCAGGGACAAGATTGTAGACCTACACAGGGCTGGAATGGGCTACAAGACCATTGCCAAGCAGCCTGGTGAGAGGGTGACAACAGTTTGCGATTATTCGCAAATGGAAGAAACACAAAATAACGGTCAATCTCCCTTGGTCTGAAGTGACCAATTGTCAGCGCAGATACTATGGTAACAACCAAAACTGTAAATAAATGCACAGACCGAAAAGGGGGTGAGGATCCCCTACAAATGCATGGATGTATGGTAATGGCTACTTATCTAATACAATGGGAGGGATCAAGTCCAGATAAGTTCACACCAAGGCTGCGCTGGCCAGAAGTAGAAAGTGCTTCTGAAGAGACAAAAAGGAGAAGGCAGGCGCGCCTCTAAGTGTAAACCGTAAATTTTTATTATAACAAGAAGTGCAAAGGTACTCACAAAGGTAGTAGTGCAAATCGCATTGCAGTGTCAGCCACTGCGGGCTTAGTGTCCATAAAGTTTGTTGCTGTCACAAAGGAAAGAGTGAAGGCTGTCTCCAGAGTATGCAAGGAAAGAACGGTGGTTTCCGCCACTTCCTGGTCTTCGTCTGGAGGAGCGTGTCGTCCCTTCCAGTTCCGGTGGGCAACTTCCGGTGACGCGTCGTCGGGGACTCCGCCCCTTCCTCAGGCCGTGTATGCACCATTGTTGGTGTGGGCAAATTTATGGGCAGATTCACAGGTGACGTGGAACAAGGGTGCACGCCCCTTCAACAAACCTCCCAGCACATATGCAAATGTAGGACACTAATTGAAAGCTGAATGACCATGTGGAAAATAAATAGCATAGCAGTACACCAATGAACTAAATCAACAAAGACCATAGAATAAAAAATGTGGGAATGTATATAAAATGTATAATAAAAAAACAAAAAAAAAAAAAGGTTTAAAATGCAACAGCGACCCCTAGAGGGGTCTGAGGATATAGGAAGTGTTCCCTTAGCAGATCTGGTTTCTAATAATACATAAAAATGATAAAATTCATAAAATATGTAAGGGGATTTTAAAAATTAAAAATAGTATATACATATGGGTCAGGTTATCTCCGAGGTTGTGAGAGGGATAAATTGTGTAGATTTTGTTGTTAATGGGACCGTATTTGATTATGATAAAAATAATAATAATAAAAAAATAATATAAATTCAGAAATAAAGGAAAGAATCTTATATATATTACTACTGGATTGGGGTATTTCACACCCTGAGGGAAAGTGATCATTAGTGTATGTCTCAAACCCAGTATATCAAAACCAGTATTAGATTAGAGGTATAGTTATGAATGGTTTAAATTAACACATTGGTTTCCAGTTCTTCGTTTAGGCCGCCCGGCGAGAGGAGGTTGAGATGATAAATCCAATAGACCTCACTAGCACAACCGTTTAAATCTCTCAGCTGCGGGGAGAGTGGGCGGTATGGATTCAATGATCCACACCCGCAGACCCTAGGAGGATTGGTCATGAAGCTCAAAGTGTCTGGGTACACTGTGTTTATCACAGCCTCCCTCAACAAACCACCTGTGCTCACCAAATCTTTTTCTAAGTGGTCTCATTCTCCCAATATAATATAGGCCACAGGGACACGAGAGACAGTAGACCACATGATCGGTAGAGCAATTGAAAAATTCCGAAATGTTGTACGTTTTCCCCTTTATGGAGAAACTTTTTTGCCCGTGTGTAACATGTTTACACGTGAGACCGAGTTTTACGACATTGAAACATACTTACTAATGGTATTAGACAAAGCGGATTAGGGCCAGTAGAGTGGGACTGTTTAAGTTTACTAGGGTTGCTCTACCGATCATGTGGTCTACTGTCTCTCGTGTCCCTGTGGCCTAGATTATGTTGGGAGAACAATTAGACCACTGAGAAAAAGATTTGGTGAGCACAGGAGGTTTGTTGAGGGAGGATGTGATAAACACAGTGTACCCAGACACTTTCTTGAGTTTCATGACCAATCCTCAGAGGGTCTGCGGGTGTGGATCATTGAATCTATACCGCCCACCCTCCCCTCAGCTGAGAGATTTAAACAGTTGTGCCAGCGAGAGGTCTATTGGATTTATCACCTCAACCTCCTCTCGCCGGGCGGCCTAAACGAAGAACTGGAAACCAATGTGTTAATTTAAACCATTCATAATTATACCTCTAATCTAATACTGGTTTTGATATACTGGGTTTGAGACATACACTAATGATCACTTTCCCTCAGGGTGTGAAATACCCCAATCCAATAGTAATATATATATGATTCCTTTCCTTTATTTCTGAATTTATATTTATTATTATTTTCCCATTAACAACAAAATCGACACAATTCATCCCTCTCACAACCTCGGAGATAACCTGACCCATATGTATATACTATTTTTAATGTTTAAAATCCCCTTACATATTTTATGAATTTTATCATTTTTATGCATTATTAGAAACCAGATCTGCTAAGGGAACACTTCCTATATCCTCAGACCCCTCTAGGGGTCGCTGGGCGGGCCGCTCTCCTCCAACTCCACTATTTAGGTTATCTGGAGAGCGACCGT
>BLSH010059482.1:710997-724098 GCA_018402905.1 Glandirana rugosa | reverse complement strand
TTTCACTTCACCCCCCCCTCCGGTGCTGCGCTGTCGCTGTGCCCCCCCCACCCCTCCGGGGCACCCAGGAGGGTGTCCAGGGCTTTTGCTGTCCCCCTCCTCCTTGCCTCATGCTGCTGGGCAATCGGTGCGGTCGGAGATCAATTGGTGGCCATTTTCCCATGGCGCAATGGCAGCCGATGCGGGTGCTTCTGCACCAGACCTCTGTGGTTGCAGCCAGTGTCTCAGGGACTGCGATCCCTATTGACGCTTTGTCGGCGGTCCTAGAGTCCTTGGTCTCCCGGGTAGAGACAGCATGTGGGCGTAAGGCGGCCTCCCCCTCCTCTGGTGAGGACTCTGACCCTGACGGGGGCTCCACCATGACGGGGACCCCTCTTGAGCTGTCGGATGGCGAGGCCCCTGTTTCCACTGATAGTGAGGAGGAATCTGCGGCGGCCACTGCTGTGCACGAGAAGGCACTAGTCATCGCCCTGATCACAGCGGTGCGTGAAACCCTGAAGTTGGATAATACGGTGGGACCCTCGCAGGAGGTCCCCGTCCCCTTCATGTCGCATAAACCGGCCCGTGTGGCTAAGGTTTTCCCCTATGTGTCTTACCTGGATAAATTTGTTTACAGAGACTGGGAACGGCCTCAGAGCTCCCTTCCCATACCCAAAGTTTCTCTGTGCGCTATCCCTTCAAGGACAGCCTGTTAAAGAAGTGGGCATCACCCCTTGTGGATGATCCCCCTGTGATCTCCAAATTGTCCATGTCTTTGGTGGTGGTCAGACGTTTGCTCTGGCTAAAATGTTGGTCGGCGGACCAAACATCTAAGAAGGCCCTGATGGACTTGCCTTTTCAGGGTGGGCAGCTCTTTCGAGCCTCCTTGGATGAGATTATTAAGGATCTCACGGGAGGGAAGAGTACCTTTTTCCCAGAGTCCTGGAAGAGTACACCAACTGGGTCCCTCCTTTAAGGCCCGTAGGCGTTTTTTTTCGTCCCTCCTGCTCCTCGGACAAGGGCTCGAAGCCCGCCAAGGCCCCCTGCAGGTGGACAGAAGCGTCCCTGGCAGCGTAAGCGCGACAAGCCGGGGGACAAGTCCACCTCCGCATGAAGAACGTCTTCTGGGGTTTGCGGACCGGTGGACTTCCCGCATTTCGGACCGCTGGGTGCACGAGGTGATCTCTTCAGGGTACAGAATAGAATTTCGTTCCCGTTCTCCGGACAGGTTCTTCGCCTCCAACTTGCAACTGCCCACGGGCAGGCTGCAGGCCCTAATTGGGGCCGTGCAGGACCTACTTTATCAAGGGGTAGTGGTCCCCATTCCAGGTGCGGAACGTTTCCATGGGTTTTACTCCAACCTGTTTGTGGTCCCGAAGAAGGATGGGGTTTGCCTGATTTTTGACCTGAAGGCCCTCAACTGCTTCATGCGTGTACTAAGGTTCAGGATGGTGTTGGTTCGCTCTGTGGTAGCGGCTTTGCACCAGGGTGATTTCCTGGCCTCCCTCGACATCAAAGATGCATATTTGCACGTTCCCATATGCACTCAGCACCAGCGCTTCCTGCGCTTTGCGGTCGGGAAAAATCACTATCAGTTTGTTGCTCTCATGTTTGGCCTGGCCTCTGCGCCTTGGGTCTTCACCAAGCTGTTGGCCCCGGTTCTTGCTCTGCTGAGACAGAGGGGCATCACAAGTGGTGGCGTATTGGACGACCTTCTCTTGCGAGCAGAGTCAGCTCCAGCTCTCAGGGACAATGTGACGATCACCTTGCACACTCTGCAGGAGTTCGGCTGGGTGATCAATCGCCCGAAGTCGGTGATGACTCCGTCTCACCGCTTGGAGTATCTGGGTCTGATTCTGGATGCGGCCCAGGAGAAGGTCTTCCTTCCACCATCTAAGCGACAGACGCTCCAGTCGGCAGTTCGGTCCCTGCTGTCCCGGAGGCGGTTCTCCCTATGCTATTGTATGCGAGTCTTGGGCCTCATGGTGTCCACCTTCGAGGCGGTGCCGTACACCCAGTGTCACACTCGTGTTCTGCAGCGGGAGATTCTGCGAAATTGGGACAAGTCCCCCTCATCCCTGGATCGGTTGATCATGGTGGACCACCGGACCAGGACTTCACTGCTCTGGTGGATACGGGCCCCCAGCCCTGCGGTTGGGGAAGTCATTCTTTCCCCTCCTATTGGACGGTGGTCACGACGGACACCAGCCAGCCAGTGGGAGGCGTCCTGGGGCTGTTGTCAGCCCAGGGACGGTGGTCTCCGGAGGAGTCCCGTCTTCCGATCAATGTCCTGGAATTGCAGGCCATCAGGTGTTGCCTCTCCCATTGGACGAGGAGGCTGCACGGGTGCCCTGTCCGGATTCAGTCGGACAATGCCACAGCCGTGGCTTACATGAATCACCAGGGTGGGACTAGAAGCTCGGCTGCGGCCTCAGAAGTAGCTCACATTCTGTGGTGGACAGAACTCCACATACCAGCAATCTCCGCCGTCCACATTCCGGGCGTCAAGAATTGGCAAGCGGACTACCTCAGTCGTCAGGGATTGGACCAGGGAGAGTGGTCCCTGCACCTGGACGTATTCCATCAGATTTGTCTGAGGTGGGGTACTCCAGATGTGGACCTTCTGGCGTCTTGTCTCAATCAGAAGGTGCAGACCTTCATGAGCAGGACAAGGAATCCCCTAGCAGACGCGGCCGATGCCTTAGTAGCTCTGTGGGCTCGGTACTGGCTCCTCTACGCCTTTCCCCCTCTCAAGTTGCTTCCACGCCTTCTGCTCGGAATAGAAACTGAGGGCATACCGACCATTCTCATAGCTCCAGATTGGCCAAGGCGTCCTTGATATGCCGACGTAGTTCAAATGGTGGTGGACGTCCCCTGGTGGCTCCTGCTTCGCGAGGACCTGCTGTCTCAGGGGCCCCTCTTGCACCCTGCTTTACCCTCACTGGCTTTAATGGCCTGGCTATTGAATCCCAGGTGTTGAGGGATCGGGATGTCTCAGA
This sequence comes from Glandirana rugosa, assembly GCA_018402905.1. NCBI lineage: Eukaryota > Metazoa > Chordata > Amphibia > Anura > Ranidae > Glandirana > Glandirana rugosa. The sequence goes on along the minus strand of BLSH010059482.1, from coordinate 721,120 downwards.
CTCTGTGATCCCCACCATGCTTAAGGCACGTAAGGCCACTTCCAGGAAGATTTATCACCGCACCTGGAGGGCTTATATCGCCTGGTGCGAGAATGGGGGGTGGAATCGCCTATCTTTTTTGGTATCTCAGGTTCTGGCTTTTCTGCAGAAGGGTCTCAACCAGAAGTTGGCGTTGAGTATGATCAAGGGTCAGGTTTCTTCCCTGGCGATCTTTTTTCAGCGGCCTTTGGTGACGCATTCTTTGATCCGTACTTTCATGCAGGGGGTTCGACATGTCGCCCCCCAGGTACTCTGGTGCCATGGGACCTCAATTTTGTCCCCTAAGCCCTTCAGAAGCCGCCCTGGCGACCACGGCCTCTTTTCGGAGGTCGGATGCGCTTTTTGTAGTGGTGGATGGTCCACGCAAGGGTCTGGCGGCCTCGTCGGCCACTATTTCACATTGGACTAGACAGACTGTGACCCGAGCCTATGCTGTTCGAGGTCTGGGGCCTCCTTTCCTGGTCACTGCTTACTTTACCAGGGCAGTTAGCACTTCCTGGGCTTTCCGACATCAGGCGTACTGTGTCTCAGGTGTGCAAGGCAGCTACTTGGTCCTCAGTGCACACCTTCTCAAAGTTTTACAAAGTTTATGTTTTAGCATCCTCGGATGCTGCGTTTGGCCGCAAAGTTTTGCAGGCGGCTGTGTGAGACACGTCTGGTTCCTCACAGAGGGTTCTGTTGGGTGAAGTTCTTTTGCTGTTCTGTTACCAACCCCTCATGTTTTAGCACTGCATTTGGATGTCCCACGTGTCCATGAAGCTACTGTGCCCGTCAATGAACGAATGAACAAAAGAAAAAACTGGATTTTTTACTTACCGTAAAATCCCTTTCTCTGAGTTCATTGACGGGCACAGCACCCACCCCTCTATTAAGTTGCACTGCTTGTTACGAACTCAGCTAGCGGTAGCAGGGCAGAGGGTTATCTGCCAGTGGGGACTGCCCCTTGGGAGGGGCTGTGTCTGTCTGTTCTTTTGCTGTTAGAACTGCCTGTTCTGCCTCGTCACTCCTGAAGAGAGGGCAGTATAACCCACTTGTCCATGAAGCTGCTGTGCCCGTCAATGAACTCAGAGAAAGGGATTTTATAGTAAGTAAAAAAAATCCTGTTTTTTTTTTTTTTTCTTTCTGCTATAATACATAACCAAAAAAAAAATGTAATAAAACAAATTTATTCATCAGTTCAGGCCGATATATTCTAATACATGTTTTTTGTATAAAAAAAATTGCAATAAATTGGGTTGCGCAAAAGTTATCACGCCCACAAACTATGGGATGGATTTAGGGACACTTTTTTTTTTTTATTGTTTTTACTGGCAATGGCGGTGATCTGCGATTTTTAGCGGGACTGCAACATTGTGACGGACAAATCTGTCCCCCAGATAACACTTTTTGGGGACTAGTCACATTATTACTTTGATCAGTGCTATAAAAATGCATTGATCAATGTATAAATGACACTGGCAGGGAAGAGGTTAACACTAGGGGGTGATCAAGTGGTTAACTGTGTTCCCTGGGTGTGTTTTAACTGTAGGGGGGATGGGCTGCCTGGAACACCATAGAGATCGCTGTTCCCGTTACTGGGAACAGCAGATCTCTGAGATGTCCCCTGTCAGAACTGGGATTCTTCTTATTTACATAGGCAGATCCCCGTTTTGCCTCTGTATACCGCAATTGCGGGTCGCCAGCAGACAGTCTGCCAGACCCCTTGCCGCACCCGCTATATCACATGCACGAACCGACGTACACCTACGGCGATTCACGCTATCCAGCCACCTTGCTACAGTATAACTGCGATGGGTGGTCGGGAAGCAGTTAAAGAATAACGCAGGAAATATGTCACTTTAAAAACTTACTGTGGCCCAGCTTGGATAAAGTGAAATCACTGTATTTGCTACATAACGGTAAACTGTATGCTCTTTCGGAGGAGTAGGACTGACTTCCACTCTGCAGCCGGAAACTGCTGGTGCAGTACCTCGACTATTCAGGAAGTGCCTTGTATTTTTGTCAGTGATCGTGATGTTATCTGCCAGCCTCTACACCTGAATGTCTGAGGTATCATATTAGTGACAGACAGGCCATTATTGCATGTGGAGAATTCACTTTATCCAAGCTGGCCCAGAGTAAGTACAGAAGCCAACAGGGCTGTTTGTTGTCCCTCCTCTCCATGCAGCAATAAAGCACTGCTATGGTGATATTGCTGATTGTAGTCACTGACCAGATCCATACCACAAAAAAAATAAAAGTTTTAAAGAAGAATGTGTGTATGTGTGTGTGTGTGCGCGTGCATTTGTACAAAGGAACATTTTTGGAAACCACATAAAACAATTCCTTATAAATTTACACCACAATTTACAACAAAATTTAGTCTACCATTGACCGTCATTTTGTGCGTATACCCCACCTAGCCTCTTAAATACCCACCTCTAGATACAGGTATCCCATGCATACAATAACCATATACTATACATTGTTTACCATTGTATATTCATTTTCAGAGCCCATCTCACTAACCTAACCGCAGCAAATCCTAAATGTATAGGTGTACACTGACACATAGGCTTTTATGAGGTTGAGTTTAGGAGCTTTGGCAAAAAAAACACCAAAAGCTCCTAAACTCACGTAAGCCAAAAAGAGCCCAACATTTTCAGATATTTGTAAAAAAATTTGAAAACATTTATCTTTTTCCTTCCACCAAACAATTATGTGCCACTTTGTGTTGGTCTATCAGATAAAATCCCAATAAAATACATTTACGTTTTTGGCTGTAACGTGACAAAATGTGATAAAACTTTTTCTAGACACTGTATATACAGTATAAGTATGTGTATTCCCAACACCTTTTGCTGTACACGTCTTTGGGAGATCAAGGCGATCTAGATCCTAATATGTAAATATTCCATATACTTGTTAATCTCAGATTATTCACAATCAGTATAAAATAAAAATAATATAGCCCAATAGAAACTGGATATCACATGTAGGACAAACACTTCCCCCATGCAAGGGCTGTTGAGGGTGAGAAACAGCACACCATCCTCCGCACATCCAAACAACCTCCACAAATTCACAGCAAAGAGGAAAAAGCAGATCTCATTCAAACCTTTCTACGGGGCTAAATACAGCCAATATAGGTTTGTGCATTGTAGAATCAAGTTGAATTTCAAAATCAAATACATTGAACATAATGTGTTTTACTGCGTAACATTACCCATGACAAGATGGACCATTCTGTTTGAATTACTTATCTTTACCCTGAGGCGTATACAAACCCAATTCCAAAAAAGTTAGTAAACTATGTAAAATCTATTTAAAAACAGAATGCAATGATTTGCAAATCTCATAAACCCATATTTTATAAATGGTACAGAACATGTCAAATGTTTAAACTGAGAACTATGTACCATTTTAAGAAAAAAACGGGAAAAAAGTTGGGACAGGGCAACAAAAAGCTGGCTGCTAAGTAAGCAGCACTATCAAGGAAGAGCTGGAAGAGCATTTTGCAGCCAATTAATTGGCTACAGGTCCGTAATCATTGGGTATAAAAAGGCCATCTTGCAGAGTCAGAGTGTCTCAGAAGTAAAGATGGCAGAGATTCACCAATCTATGTCTAAAAAATGTTGAACAACTTCAGAATCCTGTTTCTCCATGTAAAATTGCAAATACTTTAAATATATCATTTACAGCAATCTCTTTTCACAAGGGACAAGGCCAAAACGCAATATTGGATGCCCATGATCTTCAGATCTTTAGATGGCACTGCATTAAAAACAGGCATGATTCTGTGGTGGGCATCACTGCATGGGTTTAGGAATAGTTCCAAAAATCACAGTTTGTGATGCCATCCAAACATGCAAGTTAAAACTCCATACTAAAGAGGAGAGGAACCTACTGGCTTATCAACGCTCAGTTTAAGTCTGTATCTCTAATGGAATGGGGTGCATTAGTGTGTATGGCATGGGCAGCTTGCACATCTGGAAAGGCAGCATCAATGCTAAAAGTCCAGGTTTTAGAGCAACATATGCTCAGGCAAGGATGGAACAACTTTCCTCTCCCAAAAATCCAGCAATTGGTCTCCTCAGTTCCCAGACATTTACATAGGGAGAGATTTACTAAAACTGGAGCCCAAAGAATGTAGTGCACCTGTGCATAGTAAACAGTCAGCTTCTAGGTTTTATTTTCAAACCATAACTGAACAAGCTGAAGTTAAAAGCCAACTGATTACTATGCACAGCTGCACCAGATTCTGTGTGCTCCAGTTTTAGTGAATTTCCCCATCAGAGTGGTGTTAAAAGAGTGCACGCTAAATCGTGCTAAACATGACCCTGTCCCAGTGGTTCTCAACTCCGGTCCTCAGGACCCCCCAACAGGCCAGATTTTCAGTATTACCTTGGGGAGATGCAGACTAGAATACTGCAATCCCTGAGCAGCCAATGATATCACCTGTTATGTATTTTAGTTATCCTGCAAACCTGGCTTGTTGGGGGGTCCCGATGACCGGATTTGAGAATCACTGCCCTGTCCCAACATTTTTTTTAGAATTGTGGTTTTACTTTGCCAGCTTTTTGTTGCTCTGTCCCAACTTTTGAGACGTGTTGCTGCCATTCAATTTATTGCCTTATTTGGTTATTAAAATGGTACATTTTCCCAACTGAAGCATTTGATATGTTTTCTATTGTGAATAAAATATGGGTTTATGAAATAAGCAGATCATTGCATTCTGTTTTTATGTAGATTTTACAGTGTTGTACACAACTTTTTGAAGAATTGGGGTTGTATCTGGGTATTATTTGGGATGCAGACAATTTCTCTTAATTTATCAGATCGCAAAAACATTATGCAACTAATTTCCAAACCATTTTGCATTTTCCAATTAAGCCTTTCGCTGTCAGAGCGGTTTTTGCATTTTTTGCACACCTGTTTAAAAAATCCTTTTAGTCTTGAAGATTACACAAAACCCCCAAACATTATATATAGACTGAAAGCAGACACCCTAGAGAATAAAATAGTGGTAGTTCCAATTTGTCTCATGATATTACCGCAAAGATCTAGGAAAGTCAAAATTTCAGTAAAAAACACACTAACGTGAATTTTAGGGCAAACGCAATAAATTACCCACGTTTTTGGTAAAATATAAAAGACGAGGTTGTGCCGAGTAACAGAACCTGCATGTCTCCCCTGTACTCCACTAAAGGTTTTGCAATGCAGAACGAATTGCAAAACATTATTTTCCGGCTCAGCTAGCCAGGGACATGGAGAGCTTGACCCGGAAGTGACATCAGAGATGTTGCTTTCCGGGTCACACAAATAAGGGGAGGACAGCGGACATGTATCCCCTATTCTCCTTCCCCTCCAGCCGCCGCCACCCGCCATGACTGTCCTGGGGCCGATGGGAAACGGAGCCTGGTAAACGTGGCAGGGGCGCCGGTACCGGGTGTGCGTGAGAGCGATTGGGCGGCAGCGGCGCCACCCAACCGCTGCAGCCACCACATTGTGTGTAATGCCCTCCGCCGTTGGGTCTATACGACATACGGACCTGGCGGCGAAAGGCTTAAATGGCCTCCCTCCATATATCTCAATAAGGATTTAAGGCCCATTATATTATTGAACATTATTCAATAAAAGTTTAATTATTTTGGGGTTTTCTTTTGTTTTGTTTTTTTACCTGTTACTCTTGGCAGTGGCCATATAAAGGTTTCCTCCTGGCAACTGCAGTATGGTTTGCCCTCCTACTGGTATCCTTGGCAACAGAAATGTAAATAGTTTGATGTCTTCTTTTTGTTTTCCCCTTCCTCTTAGTGACCTATAGCAATGGAAATATATATATATATATATATATATTTTTTTTTCTTTCTCTTAACCTATGCGACTGTAATATGTTTAGCTTTGTGTTTACTCCTTGGTTTTCACGAGTGGCATGTGCCTGTGACTTTACTCTTGGTCTTTGGATCTCTCGCCACAGCTGCAGTGTCCTTTCCCTTTTGCTTTTCATCCTTTGCCTGTGGCCAGAGCATATGTGGTAGAGACTGGAAGGCTTGTTCCTTTGCAATCAGTGCATTCTGTGAATGCTCTACTGCTGGAACCTGTCCATAGTTCTCCACATACAAAGCAATACAAAGTAACTCTTTATTCATCCATCAAGGGCAACATATTTTCAAATCTGTTAATTGTATCGCTATCCCATGTTCATCAAACTTTTTAGCCATTCCCAAAATTGATCCACCCTTGTCGGCAGGCTTGATGATAAAGTCCTGTCTAGCCAACAAGGATGCCAATGCCTCTCTGTCTTGTCTGGTAAGATTATTACTGGTATAATCCACAGATCTGGTTTGCAAAAGTTAGCAATAACCTTGTCCACATTTTAAACAAATAATCTCCACTGGTGCAAACATTGTGGGTGTGGGTATATTACTTTTTATGCTAAAATATAGATACCCCAGTGTATGTCCTCATCACTGAGATTTGTGGACACATTGCATACAATGTCCTTAAAATCTTATAGAATTATAGAAGCGGTATAAATCTTTCAGTTTGAAAGGATCCGTTCTTGTGGACAAAATCCTAAACCTTTATTACAGATATCTCTTGTGATATTAATTGAACAGGAAAAGGTGTGCACTACACTCACTGCAGGTTTGATTGCTGTGCTAACGTGCCCTTCTGATGTCTTCTAAGCTGTCTCTGACTACCTCTTCTGATACTAGATCAGCTGATGTTTGTTGTGTATTTTAAAAGGGTGATGCTGTTCCAGAAGATATAGAAGAGGCTGTGTGTGTATGTATATTTATACAGTACTGTGCAAGTGTCTTAGGCCCGTGGTCTGACCTCGCGGGAAGATGGCAGCATAGAGCCAGAGCAACCGCCACTACAGAGCCTTTTTAGCTTACACTGGAGTTAAACATCTGCTGCAGCACCCCAGGACGATGGGTACAGCCTCCCAGAATTCCTCTGCTTCTCGGTCTCGGTCCCCCCGCGAACCGAACAGCAGCATGAGTCAGACGCTGCCCAAGCTCTTTTGCTCACAGAGAAGCAATATGGCAACGCTGCGCCAGGATCCCTCACAGGCCGCTCAGCCTCCGTCCGTGGGTATCTCCCTCACACTGTTCGGACAGGACACGGCAACAGCCCTCCCCAACCGCTCCTGGGTCTGCTGGACTTCAAGCTCATTGCGGCTGACATCCAGGACACTCTATCCGCAGCCATAGCAGACCTGCAGGTAGATATCCATACACTGGCAGGCAGAGTTCAGGAGGTTGAGAAGACAGCTGCACACCATGACACCGTCCTCCACCGGGTGACCCATACTCTAGATACCCACACCCTACAGATGAGACCTCCAGCGCCACGTAGAGGATCTCGATAATAGGGGCAGGAGACACAACTTGCGGATCCGAGGCCTACCAGAGCTAATCGAGCCTGATCAGCTATCCCCAACAGATCGTCATTTTTAAAGAATTGCTTGACCACCCTGCCCACATGACCATTGAAATGGAGAGGATCCATAGAGCCCTAAGGCATAGGGGACGGGACTCCGACCCCCCCAGGGATATCATTTGCTGCATAGTGGATTTCAAAACAAAAGAAGATATCTTGAGAAAGGCCAGGAATAAGATCAGGGTCACACACCGAGGAGCAGAGATCCAGATATACCAGGACCTCTGTGGTATTACGCTTCAGCGCCGTAAAGATCTCGGGCCATTCTTGGAAACACTGCGCTGCAGGAACATACCGTATCGCTGGAAATTCCCTTTCTGTCTCATTGCTTCTACACAGGGCCGCACTCCGTGGCTGACAGTCCCAGAGGAACTACAGGCTTTCTGTGACACCCTAGGTATTCCGGTGATAGAAGTTCCAATTGGTACCCGGAATTCTATGGCACCCCACCCAGACAAACAGGCCGGGAGACCCCCATGGATACTCAGGAGACAAGACTCCGCAGACGTCAATCCGCCTCAGGAGCCAGGCATTAGACACCATCGGCAGGCGCGCTACCAGGGGCAAGCCCCACCAAGGCCCCGCATCCCTGGAGAGCCAGGCGAGACAACTAAAACAGCGGAGACCACACCCGGTAACTTCGCTATCCGAAGGATAAAACTGACAATCTGTTTTTGTGCCCACAGTTCAGTTATGATAGACTTATGTTTGAAAATAGACACCCCTTATGAATACACAAACCCACTCAGTGATGACGATTGTACCTAGACCACGGTAAGCCTATCTCATACTGCTATGCAATCCCCTTTCCCAGGCACCTGAAGGCTGGGACGAGAACTAACTGTTACACATAGAGATTTGCCTCTGAATACTACATATCCCTCCTAATCTATGGAGCCTCATGAACCCCCAGTTAGATCTGGGGAACGATGCCCACAGACCAACCCAACCGTCCCATGGGCGTCACAGCTCTTGGCTGCAAACGAAATCTACTTTATGCAGCCCGGGGTATGAATCAGAGAGCAGAGACAAATGAGGAACAGGGGGGGGGGGTTCCAGCCCCAAAGACTTTTTTGGAGGGAGTACACGCAAAAAGCTTCGCTCTACATAACCCCACGGTTTGTTGTCTATATGCACAGTTAATCACAAAGGAGGGCACAGGAATGTAGGAATGTCAGAACTGTTGATGTGATCAGTATGCATTATTTCTCTGCTGATATAAGTGTATACATGATATTGGGCTGCGGGCACAGGGGCGCTTTTGCAGCACGAGCAGCAACTCACTGGGCCATTTGGCCTCGCGCGGGAAGTGGCCTTAAGCACAGCAATAATGGCCCCTATGTAGAGAGAAGGGGAGAGGTGGTACGAATAAGGGAACGTACAATCATATCTATGGAGTGGTTGGCTAGTCTGGGGGTTGGAAAGAAAGGCACCATCAATCTGTTAGTCCTCGTCCCGAAATGGAGGTAGGACTCCCTCTCTGTAATGGCCGAGACCCCATAGTTGAAGGGGCTTTGGTACAGGAGGGGACGGCTCCTTCCCTCCCAGAACATGATCGAGTCGACGCTAGATCCAGGTACTTGTTCACATGTATGACAGAGTAAGAGGGCACCCCGACGACCCCCTCCCTATACACCGCTGATCGCAAATGAGGTACAGTGGGCTTTCCCACAGCCCCAACCCCACCTACAGGCTAAGACAACAGATAAGACTTTAGGACCGAATGACGTAATACACTCATTGAATGAACATTACAGAGCTAGGACTAGTGCAGCTCCCTGCACCCCGCTGATTACGGTCCACTCGGCAATCGAGGATGATCACAGGAAGGGCATTCCCCGCAGGCCACAGGGACATTGCCATGTCAGAGGCGTGACAGACAACCCTTTCCAGCAGCCTAAGAGGGACCATTAAGCCCGGATGCAGTCTTAAGCCACACAGACGGTGCACTCATTTAAGCATGAGGGATGACACACTCTACCATGCGCTCTGGTTAGATATGACAAAAGAGACTTTAACACTCTAACCGGCAGACTCCTAGAGACACCAGGTCATCTCACCCAGCCCATAGGCAACATTGATACAGGCAGGTTCGTATTACATTGGGCGGAAGGACTGCTAGCAGTGGTTAAACAGTATGCGCCCGGAAGACATACCAGGCTTGGGTTCAAAAGTCTTCTATCTATAGAACAGAGTAATTGTGTTTATACTGTTTATATTGTTTGTTAATGGTTCGTCTACTGTTATCCTCTGGTGGGGCAGATTAAGAAAAAAACATATGTTAATGAGTTTGATACTTATCTGCAAGTCTGTAGAGGTGGGCAGGCGGATAGGGACTTTCCTTCCTTCCTACCAGGGCTTTACCAACCCCCAAACAGTGACACGGACCATTGCTGGAATTTGCAAGACCCACTCACTGTACACTACTACTCCTGATTACCTCAGGACTGACGGTAAAACCCATTCCTTGCACTGTCTCATATTCTAGTAAACCTTCGGCTGCCCCCTGTCCCAGCTGAGAACCACTCTTGGCGCTTACAACACCCCTATTCTCAGGCCATCTCTCCTCCCAACCAGCCCTTTTACACTCACTTTACCTGAATATGACACACCCTGAAACCAATAACCCCCCCCCCACACACACAACTTACTCTAT
>BLSH010059482.1:700810-710987 GCA_018402905.1 Glandirana rugosa | reverse complement strand
TTGTTAATGGTTCGTCTACTGTTATCCTCTGGTGGGGCAGATTAAGAAAAAAACATATGTTAATGAGTTTGATACTTATCTGCAAGTCTGTAGAGGTGGGCAGGCGGATAGGGACTTTCCTTCCTTCCTACCAGGGCTTTACCAACCCCCAAACAGTGACACGGACCATTGCTGGAATTTGCAAGACCCACTCACTGTACACTACTACTCCTGATTACCTCAGGACTGACGGTAAAACCCATTCCTTGCACTGTCTCATATTCTAGTAAACCTTCGGCTGCCCCCTGTCCCAGCTGAGAACCACTCTTGGCGCTTACAACACCCCTATTCTCAGGCCATCTCTCCTCCCAACCAGCCCTTTTACACTCACTTTACCTGAATATGACACACCCTGAAACTAATAACCCCCCCCCCCCACAACTTACTCTATACTCCCTTAACATTAGGGGGCTCAACACCCCCGAAAAACGCTCCAAACTCTTACTAACCAAAAGCGGACGTGGTGTTTCTTCAGGAGACACATTTCTGCACAGATTGTGTCCCCAAACTACACAGCGTATCCTTCCCCACAGTCTACCATGCCCCAAATAAAACCGCAAAATCAAAGGGGGTGTCCATCCTGATATCCAGGCACTGTCCAATTCAAATCCAAGACCCACTAAAAGGCGAATTAGGCCGTTCTCTATTCCTTAAGGGATTTATATATGGCAGACCCATCACGCTAGTCAACCTTTATGCACCTAACAAACTTCACATTCCCTTCTTTAGGAATACTCTACACCTTCTTACAACCTTTCAGTCTGGAATGGTGATAGTTGGAGGGGACTTTAATTTACTTCTCACCCCAGCACAGGATGCATCAACAGGCACATCCTCTATTACCTACAGGGCCCTGAAAAGTCAAATCCCTTTTAAACGAGCTGACTCTCCACGACACATGGCGTATGCTCAACCCTAACGCCAAAGATTATACCTTTTGTTCTCGACCCCATAACCGTTATACCAGGATCAATTACTTCTTCCTCACACAAGCCGACCTGACCTGTCTCACTAACGCGTCCATAGATCCTATGCTACTTTCTGACCACAACCCAATTTCGATGACCCTCAACCTCCAGACGGGTCACAGTAGATCTAACATTTGGAGGTTGGACAATTCCCTGCTTTCAGTTCCATAAAACTTAAATTTACAAACGCGACTGCAGCAATACTTTCAAGAGAACAGTTCCACTGAGACTTCACTAACAGCACAACGGGCAGCACACAAATGTGTGATCAGAGGTGAACTCATAGCCATTGCAGCTAGACGTAAGATATTGCGACACGCTCAAATCTCTGAACTTTCAGTCAAAATACACTCCCTAAACATAAACAATCATTAGCGGCCCAGGCCCTGACCGACCTCCTAAAGACCAGACAACTTATGAAAGTGCTAGAGAAATCAATAAAACTTAAGTACACCTTTACACATAAACTGTATTACGAACATGGCAACAAAGCAGGAAGGCTTCTGGCCAGAGCCCTTCAAGCCAAAAAAGCAGCAGCCACGGTCCATTCCATCACAGACCCCAAAGGCAATAAACGAGTCCCTTCTGAAGACATAGCGGCACAATTTGTCACCTTCAACTCCAGACTAAAACTCCCCCCCAACACTCCCCAGATGAGAGAACAAAGACAGCAGACCCTCAAAAACTTCTTGGAGCAGTATTGCACCCATCTCAGCAGAAGATCAGGCAGACCTAAACAGACCCATCAGCCTAGATGAAGCCAAGAAAGCTTTAAAACAACTAAAGACAGGCAAGAGCCTGGGCCTAGATGGTCTCATGGTCGGATACTATAAGACCTTTGCAGATGTATTGATTCCACATTTTGTGCAAACGTTTAATTCACTAGCGGATACACCATATGCGAACCAGGAGGAGTTTAAAGCCCACATTTCAGTGATACCGAAGGGAGACAAGGACCCAACCCTGATTTCAAACTATAGGCCCATATCCCTTCTCAATGTGGACCTGAAGCTTTATGCGAAGCTCATAGCCAATAGAATACTCCGCATTCTTCCAAGCCTAGTCTCTCTGGACCAGGTAGGCTTTATACCTAGCAGGGAGGCTAGGGACAATACTATAAAAGCTATTAACGTTCTCCACTGGCTTTCAACATCCTCTAAACCTGGCTTTTTTCTTTCCCTTGATGCGGAGAAGGCGTTCGACAGGGTAGCATGGGACTACATGGAGATGGCTTTATGGGCAATGGGATTCCAAGACCGTATTCTTCAGCTTATTCTAGCTCTATACTCTTGCCCCTCTGCATGGGTACGGGTCAACGGCCACCTGTCGGACTCCTTCTCTATCACCAACTGAACCAGCAGGATCAGGATGAATCCAGATATCCAAGGAGTTGAGGCGAGGGGCAGGACTTATAAACTTGCTGCATATGCAGACGACATATTGCTCTAACTGTCTGACCCTACCATCACCATTCCCAACCTGTTACAGGACCTTGCCCTTTTCAAGGAGTTGGCACATCTCCAGATTAACCTAACTAAGTCCAAATCCATGAACGTCTCCCTCCCAGAGCCTCTGGTCATGCAATGTAAGACTAATTTCCCATTCGACTGGGAACCACATAATCTCACATACCTAGGCATCAAACTATCCAGAAAGCTCGTAGACCTTTATAATGTACCTACCTGCGCATCTTAAAAAACATCCGACAGGACCCTCCACAACTGGCATAACAACTCCCTCTCGTAGTTTGGGAGAGCTGCAGTGGTTAAAATGAACGTTTTACCCAGACACTCCTACCTCTTCCAAACTGTACCTATTCAGCCCCCCCAATCATTCTTCACCACCTGCAAACGCATATGCTGTGACTTTATTTGGTCCCGAAAGTGCCCACAATTTAAGCTGGGCTAAGCTAACCACCCCAAAACTGAAGGGAGGAATTGGCCTTCCAGACATGCGTCAGTATCATTGGGCCTGTCAGCTAGCCAGGGTGGTGGACTGGCATGTGAACCAATCCACGAAAGACTGGGTAACTCTAAAGGGGTTCTTCGTCCCGGCCCCCTTAAACTTCCTGCCATGGTTTAATCGATACCTCACCCCAGGGGACAGCTCATCCCCTCACAGGTCCAACGCTTCGAACCTTCAAAACCGTCAGCAGTCAAAATTGCCATGTCTTCAGGCCCCATAACCACTCTTAGGGAAAATCCGGAGCTCCCACCAGACATTCTGAAACCTAGTGTTCTCGAAACACCACACCCAACCATGCTGAGGACAGAATCCTTCTTTGAGAAGGGCGTCCGTATACAATTTCGAACTCTGACATCCCGCTTTCCAGACATTAAAATTCCGTTCCAATATTTACAAATAAGACATTATCTGAACACTACTAAACCGCTGTCGACTTGGTGCAGGGAATGTACACCCTTTGAGGCACTGTGTATGAGACCAGAACCTCAAAGGCATGTCATCGCAGAGATATACTCAATGCTTTTCGCAGACTGCGACCCCAAAGACAATGCGATAAGAAAAAAAATGGGAAGAGGAACTCTCGTTCGACCTTTCGACAGAAGATTGGGAACACATTTACACACACATCCATAAGGGCTCCATAAATGCTTCCACACAAGAAAAAAACTTCAAAATTTACTCGAGATGGTATATCACGCCGGTAAAATTGTACAAGTGTTACCCTACTGTTTCCCCCATGTGCTGACGATGTGGCAATTGGACAGGGACAATGATTCATATTTGGTTGGAAAGCCCACTGCTACAACCGTTCTGGTTGGAAATTCATCGCCTAATCACTCAGATCACGACTTACACCTTGGAATACACCCCGGCCCAGTATCTCCTACACCACACTTCATTACCTCAATCAGCATATTCAAAATCTCTGACTCTACATCTTATTAATGCGGCCAAACGGTGCATCCCTCAGAACTGGAAAAGCAAATCCCCCCCCCCCCCAACCATTGCAGACTGGATTAGACAGGTACAACAAGTCTCAGAAATGGAAAATTTGATTCACCAATCCAACGAGACCCCTGACAAATTTCCCAAGATCTGGGCATGCTGGAGACATTTCTCAGAGTCACAGGAATTTCATGATGCACTCAAACAGAACACATTGCTTCCCACCCATTAAACACTCTTAGAACAACCCTATCCTAGTGAAATACCCCATCAAACGGTAGAGGAATGGCCACACGCCTGATGCAACACAACATACAAACGCAACACCCTAGAATACACGGATGGTGGCGGTTGCCCGAGCACCCACGAGTCGTGCTGCTCTTTTCCCACACCCGCTCACAGCATGTACCCATTAAGGGTGGGCGGCTGTGGAGTAAGGGAGCCGAATGAGCCCACACTGGTTTCAAAGGTTGACCCCACAAGTATAATTATTGACATCATAGCATAGATAAAGATGCTGAAGCCTGGGAGCCTAGTCGCCAAGTCACAAGGACGAACAATAGGCCTAATCTAGTATGACTCGTCTCCCGATGAACGTTCGATATACCTACTTACAGGCATTAATAACCAGAGTGGTGGGGAGAAAGATGGGAAAGGAAGAGAGGCCACCGGGAGAGAGACCCTCTTACATAACCAGTACGGAGCAACTTTACTCATCGAGATATAGATTTTTAGGTGATAGAATTCCTCATTACGGTTTTACATCGGAGAATGACATGCTATGATTCAATGTAGTCCAATGCAATGTATCATATCTCATAGATTAGGGATAGCTGACTCTCCTCCTGAACTAGGTTTCCCAGGGGGATATGCCTTCCACAAATGAAGAGGGATGTGTTGGCAGCCGTCCCTAAAGCACGTAATCCACCCAACCATAGGTAGCCGTCGGCTTCCAAAGCGCAGTTTGCTCCCGGATGAGGCGCTTTGGGAATGGCGTTTCCTTTGGCAACAAACACATCAGGGGTGACCCTACGGATGGTGGTGGTTTAGGCTGCTCTGGATATAATGTCCACCAGGCATCTGCCTTGTGGATACCACAAGAGAAAATGTTATTCAAATGCATGTGAATTAACGATTTGATACACTGCCAAACTGTAATTCACCATTACCTGATGTATTTCCTGATAACAATTGTTGATATATACTTAATATTCAATAAAAACTATTTGAAACAAAAAAAAAATTCAGCTTTTAGATGCGGATAGATGAAGTTCTCTACTGCAGCTAAACTCAGACAATGCTTTCCTATGGCCCCATTCACACACTGCATTTAGCGACAGTTTAGTTCAATGGGGTTGTGTGCCGTTAGAAAAAAATTAATTTGACTGCATCCTGGAATGATTTATCGCAGCTATCTGCATATAACTGCAGTTAATTGCAGTGTACTATTTCACCTGCAGATAGCAGCAGTAACAAGGAAAGAAAAACAGGAAGCACATTAGAAATGGCAAGAATGTTCCACCGCAGCTAAACGCAGCCACATGTAAACGCAAGTAATCACTGCTAATCGCTATGTACAACTGCAAGTGATTGCTGTGCATGGAGTCTTGAAATTTCAAAATAACAAAACATGCTTTTAAAAGCGGCAGGACAGCTGTCCATGTGAAAGAGGCCTTAGGCTGGTGTGAAAACATGCTGTAAATCAAGAATGCTTTCGGAAATAGAACTGTTAGTAGTTTATTTTTATCAAAAAACAAAATTGAAAGTAAATGAACAGAAGAGAAATCCAAATCAAATTCGTATTGGTGTAAGCACACTTTGCCTTCACAACAGCATTAATTCTTCTAGGTACACTTAGACATGTTTTTAATACACTTGGCAGACAGGATGTTTCAAACATTGTGTAGAACGAACCACAGATATTCTGTGGTTCAAAGGTATATGAGTGAGGGCGCTCCGATGTAGTCACATCTGGAGTAATAGCAGGATAAGTGGTCCTTAGGATAGCTCTTTGAAGAGGAGAAGCAGCTCTGGAGGTCAGGAAAAATAGAGAGAAAGGCACCTCTAAGTGCAGTAGGTAAGGGTTTATTCAGCACACACATGGTTAAAAATCACTTACAGAGGAACAGGTAATGCAAGCATGTGTAGCAGGTATAGTAGGGTCCTTATTCCTTCATCTGATGGAAAGGCAGTTAATCTGAGAAAGCAGAAAACAAGCGCCTCTAAGTGCAGACTTAGTGAATAATCGTTGCGCACAAAGCGTTAACACTTAGTAGAATTAAGAAATGTGCAAGTACTACAATCATGTAGACTAGATCTCTTGTTCTTCTTTCTGTGTGTGGGTGGTGAAGGAAAGCCGGCCCGCAGCTGTCACTTAATCCAATGCATATTGGTATGTGAGGAATGTAGAGAATCTGCCTGTCTCCCTGTTCCTGGTTCCCGCTGGAACGCACTAGACTGATGGCTGGCATCACTACAGGGCACTGGGTGGTTACATGTTTCGGAGCATGCGCGGCTCCTTCAGACGCGTCAGAGATAAATATATATATATATATATATATATCTATATATATATATCTATATATATATATATATATATATATATATATCATATATATATAGCATATCAAGATGCTGATTAGACAGCATGATTATTGCACAGGTGTGCTTTAGGCTGGCCACAATAAAAGGCCACTCTAAAATGTGCACTTTTATCACACAGCACAATGCCATAGATGTTGCAAGTTTTGAGGGAGCGTGCAATTGGAATGCTGACTGCAGGATTGCCCACCAGAGCTGTTGCCCTTGAATTGAATGTTCATTTATCTCCCATAAGCCATCTCCAAAGGCATTTCAGAGAATTTGGCAGTACATCCAACCGGCCTCACAATCGCAGGCCACGTGTAATCACACCAGTCCAGGACCTCCACATCCAGCATCTTCACCTCCAAGATCATCTGGGACAGCTGCTGCAACAATCGGTTTGCATAACCAAAGAATTTCTGCACAAACTGTCAGAAACCGTCTCAGGGAAGCTCATCTGCATGCTCGTCGTCCTCATCAGGGTCACGATGACAGACAGCGTGTATGGCGTCGTATGGATGAGCAGTTTGCTGATGTCAATTTTGTGGTTTGAGTGGCCCATGGTGGAGTTTGGGTTATGGCATGGGCAGGCATATGGTATGGGCAGGCGTATGCTATGGACAACAAACACAGGTGCATTTTATTGATGGCATTTTGAATGCACAGAAATACCGTGATGAGATCCTGAGGCCATTGTGCCATTCATCCACGACATCACCTCATGTTGCAGCATAATGCATGGCCCCATGTTGCAAGGATCTGTACACAAAACTGGAAGCTGAAAACATCCCAGTTCCTGCATGGCCAGCATACTTACCAGACATGTCACCCATCGTGCATGTTTGGAATGCTCTGGATCGGCGTATAAAACAGCGTGTTCCAGTTCCTGCCAATATCCAGCAAACTTTGCACAGCCATTGAAGAGGAATGGACCAACATTCCACGGTCAACAACCTGATCAACTCTATGCGAAGGAGATGTGTTGCACTAGGTGAGGCAAATGGTGGCCTGGTCACACCAGATACTGACTGGTTTTCGGACCCCCCCCCCCCCATTAGAGTAAAACTGTACATTTTAGAGTGGCCTTTTTTTGTGGCCAGCCTAGGGCACACCCATGCAATAATCATGCTGTTTAATCAGCATCTTGATATGCCACACCTGTGAGGTATATGGATTATCTTGGTAAAGAAGTGCTCACCAAACTAGATTTAGACATTTTTGTGAACAATATTTGAGAGAAATAGGCCTGTTGTGTACATTGAAAAAGTTGTAGATCTTTGAGTTCAGCTCATGATACATGGGGGGCAAATATATATATATATTGGGTAGGGAAAGTATTCAGACCCCCTTAAATTTTTCGCTTTGTCATATTGCAGCCATTTGCTAAAATCATTTAAGTTAATTTTTTTCTCTCAATGTACACACAGCACCCCATATTGACAGATTGACAGAAATACACAGAATTGTTGCCATTTATCACATACACAATATCACATGGTCCTAAGTATTCAGACCCTTTGCTGTGACACTCATATATTTAACTCAGGTGCTGTCCATTTCTTCTGATCATCCTTGAGATGGTTCTACACCTTCATTTGAGTCCAGCTGTGTTTGATTATACTGATTGGACTTGATTAGGAAAGCCACATACCTGTCTATATAAGACCTTACAGCTCACAGTGCATGTCAGAGTAAATGAGAATCATGAGGTCAAAGGAACTGCCTGAAGAGCTCAGAGACAGAATTGTGGCAAGGCACAGATCTGGCCAAGGTTACAAAAAAATTTCTGCTGCACTTAAGGTTCCTAAGAGCGCAGTGGCCTCCATAATCCTTAAATGGAAGACGTTTGGGACAACCAGAACCCTTCCTAGAGCTGTCCGCCCAGCCAAACTGAGCTATCGGAGGAGAAGAGCCTTGGTGAGAGAGGTAAAGAAGAACCCAAAGATCACTGTTGCTGAGCTCCAGAGATGCAGTCGGGAGATGGGAGAAAGTTGTAGAAAGTCAACCATCACTGCAGCCCTCTACCAGTCGGGGCTTTATGGCAGAGTGGCCCGACGGAAGCCTCTCCTCAGTGCAAGACGCATGAAAGCCCGCATGGAGTTTGCTAAAAAAAAAACACCTGAAGGACTCCAAGATGGTGAGAAATAAGATTCTCTGGTCTGATGAGACCAAGGTGGAACTTTTTGGCCTTAATTCTAAGTGGTATGTGTGGCGAAAACCAGGCACTGCTCATCACCTGTCCAATACAGTCCCTACAGTGAAGCATGGTGGTGGCAGCATCATGCTGTGGGGGTGTTTTTCAGCTGCAGGGACAGGACGACTGGTGGCAATCGAGGGAAAAGATGAATGTGGCCAAGTACAGGGATATCCTGGACGAAAACCTCCAGAGTGCTCAGGACCTCAGACTGGGCCGAAGGTTTACCTTCCAACAAGACAATGACCCTAAGCACACAGCTAAAATAACGAAGGAGTGGTTTCACAACAACTCTGTGACTGTTCTTGAATGGCCCAGCCAGAGCCCTGACTTAAACCCAATTGAGCAACTCTGGAGAGACCTAAAAAATGGCTGTCCACCAACGTTCACCATCCAACCTGACAGGACTGGAGAGGATCTGCAAGGAGGAATGGCAGAGGATCCCCAAATCCAGGTGTGAAAAACTTGTTGCATCTTTCCCAAAAAGACTCATGGCTGTATTAGATCAAAAGGGTGCTTCTACTAAATACCGAGCAAAGGGTCTGAATACTTAGGACCATGTGATATTTCAGTTTTTCTTTTTAATAAATCTGCAAAAATGTCAACAATTCTGTGTTTTTATGTCAATATGGGGTGCTGTGTGTACATTAACCAGTTCCCTACCGAGTCATTGTAAAATGACGTCGTCGGGAACTGCTTGTGGATCCGGGCGGACGTCCTATGACGTCCGCTGCTTCTCGCCGCTACTGCAGGCCCCCAGGGGCCCGCAGAGCGGCGATCACGGATCGCTCGTCTGCCGGGGGGTTGTGTCCACCCAGATCGGGGTAAAGAGCCAATAAAATTGGCTCTTTACCACGTGACCGGCTGTGTCCAATCACAGCTGGTCACTAACACTCCTCTCGTGCACGCCCCTGGGGCGCGCAACGCGGCGATCGGAGCCGAGGCTTGTCCCTCGGACAAAGCCCAGCTCCGATCCGTGTAAAGAGCCAATAGATTTGGCTCTTTACCACATGACCGGCTGTGTCAATCACCCCAGCAAAGTACCTGTCACCTGCCCATCAAAGTACCCGAGTACCTGTCACCTGTCCATCAAAGTACCCGAGTACCTGTCACCTGTCCATCAAAGTACCCGAGTACCTGTCACCTGTCCATCAAAGTACCCGAGTACCTGTCACCTGCCCATCAAAGTTCCCGAGTACTTGTCACCTGTCCATCAGAGTATCCGAGTACCTGTCACCTGCCCATCAGAGTACTCGAGTACCTGTCACCTGCCCATCTGACTACCCGAGTACCTGTCACCTGCCCATCTGAGTACCCGAGTACCTGTCACCAGCCCATCAGAGTACGTGAGTACCTGTCACCTGCCCATCAGAGTACCCGAGTACCTGTCACCTGCCCATCAGCGTACCCGAGTACCTGTCACCTGCCCACCTGAGTACCCGAGTACCTGCATAAACTACCTGTCCACTGTCCATGAGCCCAT
>BLSH010059482.1:668539-682610 GCA_018402905.1 Glandirana rugosa | reverse complement strand
TTACATCATAGTCCCCCATCTATACTTAGCAGCCCCCCTCTTTTACATTGCAGTCTCCCATTTACATCGCAGGTGACCCTTTACATTACAGCCCCCTTCACATAAAAGCCCCCTCCTTTTACAATACAGTGCCCCCTTTACATTATAGCACCCATTTTACATCACAGGCATCCCTTGCTGTCCCCTTAAAGTCAAAGTCCCCCCTTTATTTAGCAGCCCCCCTTTTATATTTTAGCACCCCCCCCTTTACATTGCAGTACCTTAATTACATGTCATTCCCTTTCCATAGCATTCCACTCTTTACATAGCTCACCTTAACACAGTCTCTTAACCTTTACATCAGTGTGATCATCCCTCCCCTCCCCTTCCAGTCCTACATTTCCTAGCAGGGGGAGTGATCGGTCTGGATGAAGGGCGGGTGCCTCCTAACGTCTTTTGATTGGTTGCTATGACCGCCCCGTGTTATAGTAACCAATCAGCCGCTTGTTAACTTGAAAAGTGGGGCAGCTCCCACCCTCCATTCAGACTCATTCCGCCTCCCGCCCTCTGCCCTGCTGTGAAGAAGACACGCAGGCAGCTAAATGCTGTGGCGGTCCGGACAAGACTGTCACTTAGTTTGGATCTGGACCGCAGTACACCATTTAGTGATGCCTGCCCTAGAAGAACAAAACAACTTGGCTATTGTTATAGGCACTCCAGCTAAATCAACAGTTTCTCTTTGGGTCAAACGAGTCACCTATTTTACTAACCGCTCATGGGGAGTGCTGATGAATGAATGTTTAACACACTCATACAACTTAGAATATAGACAGTAAAAATAAACGAAAGATCACAACTTTTTGTGCTTTTTTTCGGTGCATTCTACAAAATTAAGCCCTATAAGACTGGTGTTCCCAAGATTTGTTTAACCCCCCTATGTGTTTTCTGAGGACATTTATTTCAGTTTTAGTGCTCCATGAAAGGTCATTCAAATGTTCAAGAAAAAATTGTGTCATGATTAACCTAAAATGTATGCACAGCCAAAGCTTTGTTTTTGGTTGTGGATGCATGCATGAAGGATTTATCAGGTTATTTTTCTTCTTGGTCCTGCTGGGGAGCTTTTCCTTCACTTCCTATTTTGGAGTTGCAACAGTGAGATGAATGCCCCTCTTAGACAGTTGTTAAAGTGGTTGTAAACACTGAAGGTTTCTATGCATTAATGTAAAATAACCTTCAGCATGCAGCTCCCCCCACAGCCCCCTCTAATACTTGCCCGATCTAGATCCAGTGATGTGCACAAGAGTGGCTGCTTTCTCAGCTCTCTGCCTCCTCACTGGCCATTGGCTCCCACTACTGTCAGTCACAGCCAGTGAGGCAAAGGCGAGGCCAAGCAGGGCTCGAGAGCAAGCACAAACAAGTGCCAGTAGCAGGAGGCTTGCTATGGGTGTGCTCAGCAGAGCCCAGAGCGCCAGCGGAGGACCCAAGAAGAGGAGGGTTGAGGCTTAGTACAAACCACTGCACAGAGCAGGTAAGAAGAACATATCACTTTAACAGCACATTTGTCCCCATTGAAAGATTTTCTTTCACTCTAATCACAACTCTAGATATAAGACTTCCCTCTTCTGTCTCGGTGACTGTAGAACAGAAAAAGAACAGCGCCAATCTAAGTGCAGCAGTATAAAAATCTCTTTATTAAAAAGACAAATGGCAACTCACAAGATAAAAGCGGCGTCAGCGCATGTGTAGCAATAAGCCTTATGTAGAGGTTCATCCACTCCTTCAGAAGGAAGGGCTGCAGGCGGTTAACACGGGTGGCCGCGGGTACTGGCTGAGCTGGTGGCTTCAAGCACTTCCAGAGACTCAGATGGTGCTCAAGAACCGCCGCTGATGTCACTACAGCATGCAGGGTGCAGTGGGAGGTACTCGCGTTTGGAGCATTCGTGCTCCCTCCTCAGTTTGCCCCGTCTGCAGCCCATCCTTCTGAAGGAGTGGATGAACCTCTACATAAGGCTTATTGCTACGCTTTTATCTTGTGAGTTGCTATTTGTCTTTTTAATAAAGAGATTTTTATACTGCTGCACTTAGATTGGCGCTGCTCTTTTTCTGTTCTATGTCCGCACAGAGTTCCTTCTAGCTCTTTTCAGAGCCTGCAGCCATCTAAAGCCAGCATTTTACCTTCTGAGACCTCAATAGACACCTTGGACTTTCCACCCATGGTCCATGTATGACAGATCAATCCAGTGCCCCCACATTCTCTCCATCTAGCTCCCAGGGCACATGAGAGGTTACATGTTTGTCTTGTGTCTCAGTGACTGTGGTCATCAGAACAAAGAGAGATGCATTCCCCCAATGGGGTCTCCAGACTGTAGTTAAAAATTGGCAAAGGGTGTAACTCCCACTCCAAACTAAAAGAAAAAATGTTTTCCTTTGTATACAGTACAATGTAATCATCTATTGCAGTGATGGCGAACCTTGGCACCCCAGATGTTTTGGAACTACATTTCCCATGATGCTCAACTACACTGCAAAGTGCATGAGCATCATGGGAAATGTAGTTCCAAAACATCTGGAGTGCCAAGGTTAGCCATCACTGATCTATTGCAATTGTGAGACTGTTGGGCCATATAGGAGTTGAGTAAAGGATGACAAACTATTTTTTTAAGTGGCATTAGCTTTCTTATTGGTCACAGAGATTTCACAGCGTGTTGTAAATGCTTTAAATGAGTGCCAATTATGTTTAGAAGCTCCCTGGTTATTACTAGTGATGGCTGGAGCATTACTTTTGATTATCATCTCGATTATGGTCACTCTTAGATGTTGGACACATTTAATGTCTTATTTATAACTTTAGTGAAAGTAAGTGGATAATGGCAATACCCCAGTTGTGTGAGTCCAAAAGCATTCATTTAATTTTAGAAATATGAAGTAACAAGCTGACAGGGGTCAAAATGTGTATATTCCTTACATTAGGGCTTACAATACTGGATGGAGGAAAAGGGATTTGGTTAAAACTATAAATGATGAGGTATGTATTAGTGGAAACCCTTCAGCAGCTAGTGTTTTTTTTTTTTTTTTTTTTTTTTTTTTTTTTTAATGAATTATTCCAGTGAAGCCCATTTTTGTTTAACTTTTACAGTATTGTAAGCCCTGATGACAAGGATAAGTGTTAACTTGTTACTGTGGATATCTGCAAATGAATAAATGCTTTCTGATTCTAGTATCATTGGTGTGGCTTTGTTCAATCGCTTTCCTCTGGTTTATCGGAGTTATCCAAATTGGTCAACTCATGCCTGAAAGCAGCCTAATCAGGGCCATTGCACTCTTTAAATACAACCCCGATTCCCAGAAAGTTGGAGCGCTGTGTAAATCTGCATAAAAACGGAATGCAATGATTTGCAAATTTTATAAACCCATATTTTATTCACAATAGAAAATATAGCAAATGTTTAAATTGAGAAAATGTACAATTTTAAGGAAACAAAATAAGGTAATTTTGAAATTGGCAGCAATACGTCTCAAAAAAGTTGGTACAAGGCAACAAAGAGCTAAGAAGGTAAGTGGTGCTAACAAGAAAGAGCTGGAAGAACAGTTTGCAACTAATTAGGTTAACTGACACCAAGTCAGTAACATGGTTGGGTATAAAAAAGTGTATCTAAAGCCTCGTACACACGGGACGACAATCGTACGTACGATCGTCGCAAATCATATGTTGCATAATGTAACTTGCATACTGACTGCACTACACGATCGTACGACCACAGAAAGAACGTTCAGGTGCATGTAATTAGCATCCGGCCGTTCCTGACTTGGAGCATGCGTGTTTTGCACAATACAACTTGTACCAACTGCTCTGTACACACGATACAACAGTCGTATGAGCGCTTGTTGGTACGACCAAGTTTTCTAGTCTGCTCATTCAACTCCCTTGTACGACCGTCGTATGTTCGACTGTTCTAATCGCGCATGCGAACGATCGATATCGCATACAACGGTCGTTAGTACAACCTGTTGTATACGATCGTCATCCCGTGTGTACGAGGCTTTAGAGAGTCAGAGGGTCTCAGAAGTAAAGGTCAGAGGTTCCCCAATATGTGAAAAGCTGCATCTAAAAATTGTTGAACAATTTCAGAATAATGTTCTTCAATGTAAACTCGCAAAGACTTTATAGTGCATAATAACAAAAGATTCTGGGAATCTGGAGAAGGACGAAATGCAATATTGGATCATGACTGCATTGGCCTAGAAATACTTCCAAAAATCACTGTCAATGAACACCGTTCATCATGCCATCCAATAATAAAAGTTAAAGTTCTATCAGCAAAGAAGAAGCCATATCTGAACATGATCTAGAAATACCTCTATGTTCTCTGGGCCAAAGCTCATTTAACATGGTCTGTTGCAAAGTGGAAAAAGTTCTGTGGTCAGGTGAATTGAAATTTCACTTTCTTTTTGGCAACCATGGGCTCTGCAACCTTTGGACTAAAGAGAATAGGGATTTTCCAGCTTATCAGTGCTCAGTTCAAAATCCTGCATCTCTGATGGTAATGGGTGCATTCGTGTGTATGGAGCGGGCAGCTTGGACATCTGGAAAAGCACCATCAATGCTGAAAGATATATCCTGGTTTTAAAGCAGCATATACTCCCATCCAGGTGACGTGTTTTTCAGGAAAAGCCTCGCATATGGCAGGACAGTGCTAAACCGCATACTGCATCTGTGACAATAGCTTGGCTTTGCAGTAGAGTCCGGGTGCTTAACTGGCCAGCCTGTGTTTCAGATGCTTCACCAATTGAAAATATTTGGCGCATCTTGAAATAAAAATACAACCATGAATGACTGTTGGGCAGTTAGAATCCTATATCAGGCAAGAATGGGACAACATTCCTCTCTCAAACTCCAGCAACTGGTCTCCTCAGTTCAGACATTTACAGAGTGTTGTTAAAAGAAGAGTGGATGCTCCATCGTGCTGCCATCAATTTCAAAATTACTTTTATTTTTCTTAAAATAGTACATTTCTCTCTGATTTCTATTGTGAATAAAGTTTGGGTTCATGAAATTTGCAAATCACAGCTTTGTTTTTATGTCGATTTCACACAGCATCCCAACGTTTTTGAAATTGGGGTTGTAAGAGACTATATTTTGTATGCTTTAATGAAGTAACCCTAGACCCAGCGCCTCTTATCCACATGTACATAGAATTTTAGCCTACTAAAACAATGTAAACATTAGAAACATGGCACTACATACAAAAAAAAAATCGCTTTTTTGCCTTTTGAGACCTTGAGAAATTTTTTGTCATTGTTGAGGAATGACATCTTAAAAAATTCTAACTATATTCATTGTGTAAATACAATTTTCTTTTACTATTCTGTACTTTTTAGTGCACATATTTCAGGCCATGATAGACCTACTTCCACTTTTACATTATTTATTGTGCTTCCACCTGTAAATGAGGTAAAGAGTGCCTGTACATTTTATTAACTTAATGTAATCAACTGTACTCCTTAAGTGATGGTCACACACCCTAAAGGTTTCCTTTGTTCTAGCTGACCACAAAACTGTGTGTTATAAAATATTGCCTTTAACGCTGTTTATAGTGTACATTCTGACTAAATTCAATTGTTTTACACATTTCTTTCTACAGCCACTTATTTCAATAGCAGTTTTATTGGCATTGTTTTCAGTAGAAAAATGTGTATTGACGATACTAAACTAAATGCGGATGCCTTTTATTACATTGTTCTATACTAATGGTGCAGTGGTCATAATATGGGCTTTGAAATGACTAAATTGGGCATTATGGATCATGCCACATGACCCTACACTGGCATACTCTACTGTTTCAGAGATTTGGCCTACACAATTATGACCATATTTTACCTGTTTAGGTTTTCCTGATTCTGGGAGGAAAAAAGTCAGCTTTACCTTTACTTTCTATGGGAAAAAGGCAATAGGGCTGTCCTCAATTTTTCATGTCTGAAGTAACAACTGTGTTTTCTAAATAAATTTAAGACCACACTAAGAAAAAGGGTATATTCACTTGGATGTATGAGTTATTTAACTGGTCATTGCACATTCATAAATAGTGCACAAGCGAGGAATTGTGTTTTTTTCCCCTCACATTTGTACTGAAAGTAATGCAAAAGTGGGCTTAAAAGAATATATAAACCCAACATTTCATATTCCTGATATGTGCCTGCTATACCATGTACTTGTATGAAAAAGTATCCTGTTTTCTCTGTATTGTTTCCTTTTGTGTGGAATTCCTGGTGTTCCTCCCAGTCCCTCTGCTTTCCTAACTCCTCCAATGATCAGTTTTTTGCTGATGCCCCCCCCACACACACAGCCATTCACTGGGAAGCTCGGTGTGCTGTTGCTTCTCCTCCTCCCAGCTCTTTTGCAGCTGAGAACAGAGGGTATGTAATTCATTACAAAAAAAGGGGGAGAAAATGTATTACAAATGTTTTAACTTGCATTTCTATTTTAAAAGGAATGGGTAGTTTTATGGTGAGGGTTTAAAATCACTTTAACTTTTTTACACTTTATTTAAAATTTTAATTTTCAAATACTGGTAGAGTAACTTATTTCTCTATAGTAACTTTTTTAATCTTTTTCATTGCAGGTAAATAATGGATTCCAAGCAGAAGCAACATGCCACTGGTCTTGATGGAGGGGTGCAGACTGTTAAACAGAAGAACAAGAAGGTTACAGAATGTTTACATCAATGACATTGGCAAGAGTCACTAATGGCAAGAAATTGCTCTGTTCAATGATGACATCTCTGTTAACATTCTGCAGCCTTCTGTGATTGCCAGACAGCCGGCATCCCTCCTTTGTCAAGAACTCAATGACAGCACAATGCTTCTGCCTGGAATTCATTATTTACCTAAAAAAAAAAAAGAAGAGCTACTATAAAGAGTGTTAATCTACCAACATGTTAAATTTGTCCAACTTATGTAAGTTGGTAAAAGAAAAGTTATGCCCATTCTTGCATTACTTTTGGTACTTTGGTATTTTACCACTGTGGGGATTTTATTTTTGTCTAATATTGTCTTATATTGTGAAGTGTTTGGTACCTCTAACACAAATGGCTCAATTTTTCTGTTCTCAATAAATACATCATAGAACCTCACAATTTATTCCAAGCCGTTATTTTAAAGAGTGATAACCTGAACAATCTTTTTATGAATTTTTGAAAACGAACGCTGTAAAGATGTTAAGAAATTGTGTATCCAGTAAATTTTACTTTACCTGTTCAATTAAATCGTTTTTGGATTGAATACATAATTATTCAATTGTAAAAATGATCAATTTAGCTATGCTGATTAAACTGCCACATTCCCTGTGTGTTTAGCGAATTCACTCTGACGCTTGAAGAATGAAAATTAAAAATGGTTGCTGTGTGAGTCTAAAGACAGTTCTTATTTCAGACACTTTTGTAAATGATGTCTCTTGACTACTTCACAAATCTGTGCCTTTTTATTATTTTCTGAAAAAAGAAAACCAAGCAGTTTTATATGTATCTAAACAATTGGGGAGACTATTGTCCCTCTCCTAAGATTGTCTCTAGGTAGAAGGTGGTTTACTTTTTATTTTTCCTGAAGAATGGCAATTTTGATGTGGGTGAAACAAATCCATTATCAACAGGTTAATGTAAGAGCTGTCATTAAATGAATACACACATTTATTGCCTGTTTATATTTCTACATTTGTTGCAGTTGATGTGTGTGGAGGTTCTTGATCAGAGGCTGCTTATGACCACCTGTAACTCACTCACAAACACTATGATTTATCCTTGAGGCCCTTTCACACAGGCGTTCTGATCAATTTTTACCTGGCATTTTTTCAGGCAGACATGATCAGAAGCTCCAAGCGATGGATAGGCGGATATAAACTTGACTTGTGTTTATCCAGGTCTGGGGGGAAAAAAATGAAAAAGGACTGCATCATTTTCTGTTTTTCCAGACCTAAACTTAATAAATTGGAGGTAGCCTGACACCGGAGTCCATTTACAGCTGGCCACCCTTAGAACTATCATGGTTCCATCCGTGTCTGCTGGGCAGGAACTGAATAGCCACAGATGTGAAAAATAAAAAAACTAACATCCGTGATATTCGGCTCCCATTTAGCAGGGGATCTGCTCATGGATCCCTTGCTGATCGGACCAGACCACTTCCTTAAATGGGTAAAAGAGCCCTTAGGGATAAATATTAAACCCATAGAAAAACTATACATGATTTTGAGGAAATCCCAGATTGTTTTCACAGAGCACCTTCCATAGACTATATGTTTTTAGAACAATGTTTTCAGATTAGTTCTAGAAGTCAACATTTTACTTTTACTTTGATAGAATCTTTTATTTAGAATGTAATCAAAAGCACAAAAACACAGATGCAGTAATTGTTTTACTGAACTTCGCCATGGGAAAACCTCTGTTAAGAAGTAGGTGAAGCCTTAAAATGTATTTAAACCCAAAAACAAAAATGAAATATATTGGAGTTTACTAATCCTTAGATGTAGCAGTTGCATTTGTTTTTTTAAGGGCCAAAACACTTTCAAGTCCAGAAAATACCCATTGATCTTGCTAGAACGTTCATCCCTTCCACACGGAGTCACTTTACAGGCACAATTTAGCTAAAAATAGCGCCTGTAAAGCGCCTCAGAAGTCACTCCCCATCCACCCTACTGTGAAAGCTGGAGTGCTTTCACACAGGGGCGATGCGCTTGCAGAACGTTACAAAAAGTCCTGCAAGCCGCATCTTTGGAGCGGTGCGGTGAGCGATAATATACTGCTCCTCCACCTACCCTGTCCATTGAAAACAATGGGGTAGTGCTTACGAAGCGGCTGCACACTGCCTCGGAAACCCGATGATTTAACCTCTTGTGGGGGGTTAAAAGCACAACGCTACCGCCGCTGTAACAGATGCAGCCATCTCATCCAAGGACAGATGAGCTGCAAGCATTTTTTGTTTTGGGGTTTTGAGAACGGTTTAACCACTTGACCACTGGGCACTTAAACCCCCTTCCTAACCAGACCAATTTTCAGCTTTCAGTGCTCTCGCATTTTGAATGACAATTACTCAGTCATACTACACTGTACCCATATGACATTTTTGTCCTTTTTTTCACACAAATAGAGCTTTCTTTTGGTGGTATTTAATCACCATTGGGGTGTTTATTTTTTTAGCAATAAATGGAAAAAGACCAAAAATTTTGTAAAAAAAAAATGCATTTTTCTTTATTTCTGTTATAACATTTTGCAAATTAGTAATTTTTGGCCAAAATTTATACTGCTATATATCTTTGGGAAAAATAACCCAAATTAGTGGATATTTGGTCTTTGTGGAAGTTATAGAGTCTACAATCTATGGTGCCAATCACTGAAAATTGATCACACCTGATGCACTGACGGCCTATCTCATTTCTTGAGGCCCTAACAAGACAGAAAGTACAAATACCCCCCAAATTACCCCTTTTTGGAAAGTGGACAGTCCAACGTATTTACTAAGAGGCATGGCAAATTTTTTGAAGTTGTCATTTTTTCCCACAATTCTTTGCAAAATGAAGATTTATTTTTCATTTTTTTTTCTTTTTTTTTTTTACAAAATTGTCATATTAACAGATTATTTCTCACACGCAGCATATGCATACCACCAATTACACCCCAAAACACATTCTGCTACTCCTCCTGAGTATGGCGATACCACATGTGTGAGACTTTTACACAGCCTGGCCACATACAGAGGCCTAACATGCAGGGAGCACCATCAGGCGTTCTAAGGACATAAATTACACATATAATTTCCTGACTACCTCTTGCACTTTTGAAGGTCCTGGAGCACCAGGGCAATGGAAACGCCCAAAAAATGACCCCATTTTGGAAAGTAAACACCCCAACATATATTCTATGAGGCATAATGAGTCTTTTGAACAGTTCATTTTTTCCACAAGTTTTTGGAAAATGTGGAAAGAAAATGAAAACGCATTTTTTTTTTTACACAAGGTTGTTCATTTATACAATATTTCTAGCATGTACCCAGAAAAAATTTCACCCTAAAATATATTCTGCTACTTGTCCCGAGTATGGTGATAGCACATGTGTGACACTTTCACACAGCCTGGCCACATACAGAGGCCCAACATGCAGGGTGCACCATCAGGCATTCTAGGGACATACATTTCAAATCTAATTTGACTACCTATTACATTATTGTGAGGCACTGATGGGCGCTGTAGTGGCACTGATGGGCGCTGTAGTGGCACGGATGGGTACTGTAGTGGCATGGATCTGTCATGGATGAGAACCTCATGAATGAGGCATAAATGAGCACGAATGGGGATGAATAAGCCATAGATGGGGGTGACTGAGCATGGATGGATGGGTGAGCATGCATGCATGGGTGAGCACGCATGCATGGGTGAGTACAGATGGATGGATGGGTGAGCACGGATGGTTGGCGGAGCATAGATGCATGGGTGAGCATGTATGAGGCTGCATGGGTGAGCATGACTGGATTGGTGAGCAGGGCTGGATGGGTAAACACGGATGCATGGGTGAGCACAGATGCATGGCAGAGCACGGATGCATGGTTGAGCACGGATGCATGGCTGAGCACGGATGCATGGGTGAGCACAAATGCATGGGTGAGCACGGATGGATGGGTGAGCACGGATGCAAGGGTGAGCTCAGATGGATAGCGGAGCATGGGTGAACACGGGTGAGGCTGGATGGGTAAGCACGGATGAGGCTGCATGGGTGAGCGCGATTGGATTGGTGAGCATGGCTGGATAGGTGAGCACGGATGCATGGGTGATGGATGAGTGAGCACGGATGGGTGAGCGCGAAAGCATGGGTGACGGATGAGTGAGCACAGATGCATGGGTGACGGATGGGTGAGCACGGATGCATAGGTGACAGATGAGTGAGCACGGATGGGTGACGAATGAGTGAGCACGGATGCATGGGTGGGCGTGGATGCATGGGTGACGGATGAGTGAGCATGGATGCATAGGTGACAGATGAGTGAGCATGGATGAGTGAGCACGGATGCATGGGTGAGTACGGATGGGTGAGCATGGATGGGTGGGCGTGGATGCATGGGTGACGGATGGGTGAGCTCGGACGCATGGGTGATAGATGGGTGAGCACAGATGCATGGGTGACGGATGGGTGGGCACGGATGGGTGACGGATGAGTGAGCACGGACGCATGGGTGATGGATGGGTGAGCACAGATGCATGGGTGGGCACGGATGGGTGAGCACAGATGCATGGGTGACAGATGGGTGAGCACGGATGTATGGGTAATGGATTGGTGGACACAGATGGGTGAGCACGGATGCATGGGTGACGGATGGGTGAGCACGGATGAGGCTGGATGGGGGTCCCTGCCTGGCACATAGCGGTGCTGTGGGCACTTCAGATCCTGCCCACAGCACCACTGCATCTCCTCTCTCCCCTCTCCTGTCACACTGCACCGATCGGAGAGGGTAGAGACAAGCCAGCACTTCCACCGGCTTGTTTACATGTGATCGCTCCATCATTTGACGGAGCGATCACGTGGTAAACAGCCGCTGCAAGCAGCCATTTACCGTGATCCGTGATGCGCTGGGTCTCACGGACCCGGCGGTCAAGGATGCTCCCAGGTGCACGCCCGATTCTGGGGGGACGTAATAGTACGCCCTCCCAGAATAATGGATCCCACTTGCGGCCGTGTATTTACATTACACGGTCGGCAAGTGGTTGATATGCAAAATTACTCAGTGCACTAAAACACTTAAAAAGTAAGGGAATCACATGACTGTGTTTCCTAAAATTATGACTGTGATAGCTGGGAGTGAAGACTTATGACAATAACAGCTGGTGTGACTACTGTTATGCTATACTGTAGAGCTGCACGATTAATCGTTAAAAAAATTGTGATCTTCATATAGCATTTACATGATTCATTCATGTAAGGGCAGAGCTTCTCTGCTCACTCAGCTGTCAAAAAAAAAAAAAAGCCAGCAAATGTTTATCGACATTATTAGCGCTGGGAGATAACTAAACCAGAGTATCATTTAGTTCTTTTAGATCAAACGGATGAACTCCGGTCTGTAAATGAGGTTTAACCACTTAGACTAAACCTTTTTCTGATACTTGTTGCTTACAAGTTAAAATCAGTATTTTGTGCTCGAGAACTACTTTGAACCTCCAAACATTTTATATATTGTTTTAGCAGAGACCCTAGAGAATAAAATGGCAGTTGCAATATTATATGTCACATTGTATTCACGCAGTGGTCTTTCAAATGCAATTTTTTGGGAAAAAAAATTACACTATAATGAATTTAAAAAAAAAACTAAACAGTAAAGTTAGCCCAGTTTTTTTTGTATAATGTGAAGTATGATGTTAGTAAATCTATAAAAACTATTTGTGCCGTGGAAATGTATTTATTTTTTTGGTGCTAAAAAGAAATCATAAATACAAAGAATGAACTGTATGAATATAATGTGTATAATTACCACACATATAAATTGTTTAGTTTGCTGGTATATAGGTGGAAAAAAAATGTATATCCCCTATAACACAGCCAGGGGGCTGCTGTTACTGAGGTAAACCTGCTGTGATAATATAGAAACAATCTAAAGCGCCAACCCTGTACAAATAAAGCAATAGTCTTAAAAGTGTGCAAAACTGTCCATAAGTGTCCACAAATAAATACATAAACTCATAAACGTCCTTATTAAAGGTGATAAAAAGTGACAGAAAGTGCTCTTCAGTGCTTCATATGACTTTTGTGCAAAAAGTGCCAATTGCCAGGATCCCTCTCGTGTCCCCACTCACCAGAGAAAATGGACCTACTGCTTTGCAGTCAGAAGGTCAAAAGGGCCGAGTGATGGTGGAGGTGATTCTTGGCCATACACTGGAGTAGATGAGCAGAGAGGTATTCCCAAGGTGCAAAGATCCTTTGTAGCTCAGAGAAACAGAGGAATACTCATAGTGTATACTGTATGAATAAGCTGGTTTATTGCGCATAAAAAACCGTACTTGCAGGAACTCCAAGTAGTAATCGCATTGTATAAAAACAAACACGGCGTGGTGACTGGCCTGCGTTCCACCACCTCTCTCCCACCGCTGGCGGACGTGATGCAATCGGCTGTGACAAACCGGAAATGACGTCAACGTGTTTCGCTCCGAAGTTAGAGCGTCATCACGGACTTCTGACTGCAAAGCAATGTCCATTTTCTCTGGTGAGTGGGGACACGAGAGGGATCCTGGCACTTGGCACTTTTTGCACAAAAGTCATATGAAGCACTGATGAGCACTTTCTGTCACTTTTTATCACCTTTAACCACTTCCCGCCCTGCGCATTGACAAATGACGTCCGGGCGGGTGGCTCATTATCCTGACTGGACGTCTATTGACGTCCTCAGGATAATCCGCGATCGCGCGCCGATCGGTGGTGCCGTGGGTCAGTCTGACCCACCGCGTTACCGACCAAGGTAAAAGGCTTCGATCCGAAGCCTTTTACCATGTGATCAGCCGTGACCAATCACGGCTGATCACAGTGTAAATCGGAAGAGCCATTTATCGGCTTTTCCTCTGCTCAGGTCTGCAGACCTGAGCAGCGGAGAGCCGATCGGCTGCTCTCCTGACGGGGGGGGGGGGCTGCACTGAACGTTTATCAGCGCAGCCACCCTCAGGATCACCCCCACTGGACCACCAGGGAGCCGGATCAGCACCACCAGGGAGCCCCCCTCCCAGGCATCACAATGAGGCCGCCCAGGACCACCAGGGAAGGACACCCGTGACCACGTTGTTCGTGACAATCCCTACCGTGACCGTCCGTGGTATGTACCCGTGTCACGGTAGGGATGTCACGTATTATAACGGGAATGGACCACCAGATCACCCCCGAGGGACCACCAGGACCCGCCGGAGACACGTGGAAGGGACCACCAGGACCCGCCGGAGTAACACTACGGACCCTCCCCCCGAGGGACCACCACGACTAGGCCGAGGGACCACCAGGTCACCCCCACTAGGACTCCCACCGACGCGACTATTTGCAAGTCACGTCGGGGGGGGGGGGCAGTCCTCTCGTCGGCTAGC
>BLSH010059482.1:654705-668220 GCA_018402905.1 Glandirana rugosa | reverse complement strand
TTTTTTTTGCTATAGCCCAAAAAATAAAAACCGCAGGGGTGATCAAATACCACCAAAAGAAAGCTCTATTTGTGGGAACAAAATGATAAAAATGTTGTTTGGGTACAACGTCGCACGACCGCGCAATTCTCATTCGAATCGCAACAGCACTGAAAACTGAAAATTGGTCTGGGCAGGAAGTGTTCTAAGTGCATAGTATTGAAGTGGTTAATAAGGACCTTTGTGAGTTTATTTATTTGTTGACACTTATGGACAGTTTTGCACACTTTTAAGACTATTGCTTTATTTGTACAGGGTTGGCGCTGAAGATTGTTTCTATAAGTGTGATGTTACACAGAGAATCGTGATCTTTATTCTATGAAAAAAAAGTGATTCTCCTTTTATCCAGAATTGTGCAGCTCTACTATACAGCAAGTCAGGACACAGGAGACACAGTCACTCCCTGTAGAATGGGCAGGATTATGGGCATGTCAGCCTGTGACAAAAAAGGCAGAGTAAGGCTGGCCATACATTATACAATTTTCTTTTAGATTTACCAAAACCATAAAATATGAGGTCAAACCTAAATACTTTTACATACATAAATTTGTATGCAATCGGGCAATCCCTTGCACTACATAGTTAAACGTAAATCTAAAGGAAATATAATAACAAAATTGTATAATGTATGGCCAGCCTAAGACCCCATATACACTATTAGATTTTCTGCAGCTTTTCGTCTTCAGATTTACCAAAACCATATAATATGAGGTCAAACCTTAAGCGTTTCAATTTGTATGCAATCAGGCAGGCCCTTACACTACATGGTTTTGGTAAATCTGAAAGAAAAAATCTGCAGAAAATAGAATAGTGTGTATGGGGTCTTAGAAACTAGGCGTATCATGAAAAAGTCCTGCCCCTCCTGTGGAGGTGAAGGATGCGTGTCTGCCAATGCTACCATGAGTCTGATCCCGTGAAAACATTGACAGAATCCAGCAGATTTGCAGGTATTTGTCCATCTTTTAACCACTTCAGCCCCGGAAGGATTTCCAGCTTTAGGACCGGAGCCCTTTTTGCGATTCGGCACTGCGTCGCTTTAACTGACAATTGCGCGGTCGTGCGACGTTGTACCCAAATGACATTTGCGTCCTTTTTTTCCCACAAATAGAGCTTTATTTTGGTGGTATTTGATCACCGCTGCGTCATTTCTGATCGCCGCTATAAACAAAAGAGCGACAATTTTGAAAAAAAAAACAAATTTCTTACTTTTTGCTAACATACAAATCCAAAAAAATATATAAAAAAACATTTTTTTTCATCGATTTTGGCCGATTTATATTCTTCCTCATATTTGTGATAAAAAAAAATCGCAATCGGCGTTCATTGATTGGTTTGCGCAAAAGTGGTCGCGTTTACGGATGATGAGAATTCATTTTTGGGGTTTTTATTTTTTTTTTTACTAATAATGGCGGCGATCTGCGATTTTTAGCGGTACTGCGATATTTCAGCCGACATGTCGGACCATTTTGACACTTTTTTGGGACCATTGGCATTTATACAGCGATCAGTGCTATAAAAATGCACTGATTACTGTGTAAATGCCATTGGCAGTGAAGGGGTTACCCTGCAAGGGGCGCTCTAAGGGTTAAATATGTTCCCTGGGCGTGTTCTAACTGTGGGGGGACTGCCCTAGCTGGGAAAGGGAAGTGGTCACAGCCTCCGTATACAGGAAGGCTGTGATCACAGCCCTTCCCCCTTCACAGAACGGAGGTCCGTGTGTACATACACGGACCTCCGTTCCTTCGCTCCGGGGGGGCCATCGCGGGTAGCCGGCAGCAATCTAAGCCGCCGCACCCGCTCCCTGGCCCTCCCCAAACACAGTGAGCGCGCGGGTGCGCTCACTAGGCTCGGTCTCGCAGCCGTCGTCATATGACGGCGATTTGCGCTCACCAGCCACCTTGTCGCCGTCAGATGCCGATCGGCGGTCGGCAAGGGGTTAAAGTAAAATAAAATAAAATGGCATAATAAAAATACAGAAGAGTTTTCCTATAAAGTTTTTAATTTACACACACTTTAAGAATCCAGCCGACGTTTGTCAGGGCACTGTGACTCTACTTATACAAATAATAACGAGCAGGCCCCTCTGATTCCTCTTGGTACCAAATTGTGATGTAACTGTACTGTCTGTCTTCATTTTGTAAAGCGCTGCCCAAACTGTTGGTGCTATATAAATCCTGTATAATAAAAAGGAATCTCCGCGCTTAGGAATAATAATTTCTCTGCATGCTGCAGCCTCCCTGCGCCTCCTGTAGGTGGAGTAATGAAGGTATATTGATCTTTAAAGGGAAATGGTGCTGCCCTAAAAAGACTAAGTGTAAACACCACCTATTAAAAGTGCTAAGTGCAATTATTAATAATAATTTTAGTGCTAAGTTAATTATTGTAATACACTTCCTCTTAATGTGTAACCAAAATTTCAATAAATATACTTTTCCATAATAAATTATTCTCAGAATTAATCCAATAAAGTATACATAGTGATGAATTTCATATAAATTTATGTGCAAACATAATTAAATAAATAGTTAAAGTGAATAAGAACAGATATTTGGTATTAATAAATATTGAATGTGGAATAAACAGTCCCAAAACCAGTCCTAATGGACACTTATGTGTCCTTCATAACCAACTTGTCCGGTGATAATCCTTTCAGTGTGACTTTGTGCAGACCAGCAATGAGTGATCACAGATGGGCAGTAGGTGAAAATCACGCGTGATCCTCTATGGTCCCCTACTCACCAGATGGCGACACCCCTACAGGGTTAAGTCGCATGTACGCCAATCTGTCAATGAATGTTTATTTCCCAATCTTCAACATGGTAAAACAAACAGGCAAACCACCATTACATGGATGTGGAAGCTTGTGCCTGTGGCTAGTTTCCCTGTTCGGGATAGCGTGCGTTCCACGAGCAGAGTATCATTAACCGGAAATGACATGATGCGTACCAATAGCCTCGGCTTGTGTGTTTCGTCATAGGACATCTAATAAAGCGGCACACTATCCCAAACAGGGAAACTAGCCACAGGCGCAAGCTTCCACATTCATGTAATGGTGGTTTACCTATGTTTGTTTTACCATGTTGAAGATTGGAAAATCTTAAACGGAATTACACTATTAGTTCCCCTTTTTTTTTCCATACATCCACATGAGGATTTCTATGAGGTTTTGAAAATCACTGGGGAGGAGGCTCACCCACAGAATGCAGGGATCCCTGACAGATTAGCGTACATGCGACTTACCCCTGTATGGGTGTCGCCATCTGATGAGTAGGGGAGCAAGCGTGATTTTCACCTCCTGCACATATGTGATCACTCATTGCTGGTCTGCACAAAGTCACACTGAAAGGATTATCACCGGACAAGTTGGTTATGAAGGACACATAAGTGTCTATTAGGACAGGTTTTGGGACTGTTTATACCACATTCAATATTTATTAATATGTAATATCATCTGTTCGTATTCACTTTTTAAACCATTTAATTATGCTTGCACAGCATTTTATATTAAATTCATCACTATGTACACTTTATTGGATTCATTCTGAGAATTTATTATGGAAAAGTATATTAATTGAAATTTTAGTTACACATTATTTAAGAGGAAGTGTATTACAATAATTTAGCACTAAAATTATTTATTGTTTATTGATTACACTTAGCACTTTTAATAGGTGGTGTTTACACTTAGTTCTTTTAGGGCAGCGCCATTTCCCTTTAAAAATCAATATACCGTGACTCTACTTTCTTTGCTACCGCTTTTTTATATTTGAAATGCTTTGGTGAAATCATTCACTGTCGTCATCACTGACAGTGCTGAAATTGTCAGAGTGACAGTTCACAGCCACTAATATTTTGACTTCTGGAGATTACTCACGATTTCACAATATTTACCTCCTTTATGACTTCCCAAACAGTGTTTGCAGGCACTTTCATGTGATTGTCATGCATATACTTGACTTTACTTAATTTACAAACTCACATTTGTTTTGTTTTTTCCTTCAAATTGTCAGTTCATTTACCTGAGACCTTAAAATGTGTCTAGTTTGTTGTATCTACCACTTTTATTGACAAGTTTACTTTTGGTAATTGTTCTTTAGGTAAACCCCTATCCATTTGAGAGCAGTCTGCCTGGTAAAATACCTTCCTCCCTGTCCCTGCAATCTTCATTGCCCAACACCTTGCAGCCTTTGCAAGAAAAACATACTGGCTGCTATCTCTGGCCCCATTATGGATGTACCATACTCAACTTTAGAGTAGAGGACACAATTCCAAGTTTAAGGGCTTGTTCACACTTGACTAAATGTCTAACGCTTAACAAACACTATTGAGTCGTTAATATGGGCATTTAGACTTGTGTTAATGAGCTTTAGTATGGTCTATGGACTTGTGTCAGTGAGGATTAGTATGGGCGTTAGACTGGCATTTTAAAGCATTAGTGAAAAGTTAAAAACGCTCCCCAAATGCCCTATGCACAGTTTTGAAGCGTTTGAGAGTTAAGGCATGTTAAAATAACTCCACAAATGCCTATTTTTAAATGGCACATTAGAGGAAATGAACTAATTTGAATGCCACGCAACAGCACTGCAAATGCCTGCCAGAACATTTGCGAAGCGTTACCATAGACTTGAATCGGAGGCATTGAAAGGCCTCCTGACTTAATATGAGGCTTTAATTTTTATGCAATGTGACATTAACGCTTTATGTTTTAATAATGTGAACAGCACTTTGTGCTGTTTGTTGTATCATTTGCATAGACATTTGAGGGGCGTTTTAATGCCCCTTAAACACCTGCTTTCAGTGCCAGTGGGCACTTGGCCTTATTTGCAAAGAAGCAATGTAAAGATTTTCAGGGTTGACAAGGGAACTTTTTAACCACCTAGAACAATTGATGTATGTTCTGGTCATTTGTTCTGAATGTATTTTTTTTTTGTTCCCACTATTTCAAAAACATTGTTTTATGTCTCCAAGTAAGATAGAAATGCAGTGGGGGCGTGTCCAAGATGGCCACTGGAGCCGACGTGCTGTAGGTGAGCTCCAATCATACCTCCAGGATTTTATCTGCTTCCCTGCATCCCAAGCTTTACTAACCCCTGGGATCAGGCACAGCACATATGAAGAAGGGAGCGAACAAAAACAAGAACTCCTCTTCCTCCCGCAAGTCTCAAAGCAAGGCTCATACTGTTGGCGGCACAGGAACCCCCGCTAAGAAGAGCAATATGGCATCCCAGAAGGAAGACACGGACCATGTGCTGGGGGACCAAGCCAGGTTTGATGTCCTCATGCAGGCTATCACCACCTGCCAGACTACCCTTACTGGGAAGATAGAAACCATGCAGCTTGAAATAGGATTGATTAGGAGAGACATGGATAATTTCCGAATCAGACTGACTGAAGCAAAGCGCCGCGTGGGTGACTCGGAAGATACCCTCCAAGACCATACAGGATCTCTCCGCGTATTGCAGACTAAAATGAAATCACTAGAAGCCTGTGCAGAAGATGATGAAAATTGCAATAGGAGAAATAATCTTCGTATCATGGGCCTTCTGGAGGGTGCCGAGGGGACTGACCCTACAGCATACATGGATCGCTTCCTCCGCACCTAACTGCCACGTGCACAATTCTCTGATTGCTTTGTAGTGGAGAGGGCACAGAATGCCTGCTACCCGGGAGCTCCTCCACGTACATTAATTTTCAGGCTCCTAAACAACAAAGACTGCGACCTGGTACTGAGGGAGGCCAGAAAGCTGGAGGAGCTGTGCCACGAGGGAGCAAAGATTATGATATTCCCTGATTACACAATTGAAACCCAGAAGCTTCGCCACTCCTTCGACCAAGTGCGCTTCAATACCCAGTGGGTGCCTCCCAGCAGATTGATCATACAGGTCGTTAGGCTGCACCTGATGGGTCTGCTGGGATTATATAAGCCCGCCTTGCACCCAGTCCCAGCGCTTCAGTATTTTCTCTGCAAGCCTGTCCCTGCCTGTGTCTGATCCGTCCTGGTCCTGTATCCGTGATTCTGTATCCTGACTCTGTGACCTGATCCCTGGAATCTACTCCCTGCTTCCTTACTCTCCTGCTCCCAGTTACCGGGCTCCCTGTTCCCCTGATCTGTTGTCCCCTATTTGCTTAAATGTATGTTTTCTACATTGTATTTAGTTAGATGGATAGTTAGGGGTCATTTTGGGGTTTTCTGTGTTCACTATCTTTTACTTGCTTGTTAATGTTTGCTGGTGTTTGGTGTTGGTAGCGTGACAAGATAACTCAGACTTTTTTTTTTTGAACACTACTCAGCATGTTCCCAATAGGTGCTAACCGAATGTATTACTTCTGTGCAATCTCTGGTCAGACAGGCAGTATGCAAATTAAATTTTGTGCAACCATTATTACAAGCATGGTCAAAAATA
Organism: Glandirana rugosa; assembly: GCA_018402905.1. Lineage (NCBI taxonomy): Eukaryota > Metazoa > Chordata > Amphibia > Anura > Ranidae > Glandirana > Glandirana rugosa. The sequence goes on along the minus strand of BLSH010059482.1, from coordinate 661,777 downwards.
TTACACTCTGTCAGCCTGCAACCACCCAGTCCTGTGGCCAGAAACCTGGCTTCTGAAATGTCTTTCTCTCCATCGCCCATAGCAACCACAGTTGCAGCCCAATATGCCCTGCTACCAACTAAATATCAGTACCCTGTTTCCACCTGCTGCACCTACCCTGCCTTTAACCCACCTACCTTCTCTCCGCTGCCTGCAACAATTCCATAAAAATCCCCCTCAACAACTGCTCCCTCTTTTTTACCATCCTCCCGCCCTTCTCCATCAGCTGCACCCACTACTTACGGCCCTGCATCCCCATACAGAATTGCAGTGGCTAAGCCCAAAAAGAAACAGAAGTTTTTCCTAACCCGCACAATCCTACCACTATCCAATCCTGCCTCCACACCTGCCAATCTGCTCCAGTCTGCTTTAACAACAACTGATCTGTTCCAGTCTGCCTCCACACCAGCCAACTTGTTCCAGTCTGCCTCCACACCTGCTACCTTGGTTCAACCCATATAAATTGGACCCTTTGCTTCCCACCTGTCTGTCACTATTCCACCTGACTGTACTGGTTCTCTGTCCACCACCCAGGTTGGCCCTATGGACTCTGCCGGCTAATCAATTTGACTTCACTGATCCTGTTCCTGATGCCCTGATAGGTGGTCCCGTTCCTGATGCCCTGTTTGATCCTGTTCCTGAAGCTCAGCTTGCTGCCTTAGTGTCCACTGCCATGCCTGCTGCCCAGCCTGTTATCCTGGAGCCTGCTGCCCAGCCAGCTGTTTCGGTGCCTGCTGCTCCAATGCTCACTGCCCAGCCTGCTGTTTCGGGTGCCTGCTGCCATGCCTGCTGTCCAACCTGCTGCTCAAGTGCTCACTGCCCAGCCTACTGTTCCAGGGCCTGCTGCCCAACTTGTTCTGGTACCTGCTGCCCAGCCTGCTATTTTGGTGCCCACTGCCATGCCTGCTTACCCATTGCCTGATGCCCAGCTTGACGAGTCAGTTCTTGTTGCCCTGTCTGATTCTGTTCCTGATGTCCTGCCTGATGAGCCGGTGCACGCTGTCCAGCCTGATGACCCGGTGCCTGCTGTCCAGCCTGATGACTCAGTGCCCACTGACCTGGTGATGGATGACCTGGTGCCTTCTGTTCCAGTGTCGGATGACCAGGTGCCTGCTGTTCCAGTGCCTGATGGCTCTGTGCCTACTGTTCCAGTACCTGATGATCCTGTGCCCACTGATCCAGTGTCTGATGCCCGCTGATTACTCTGTGCCCGCTGTTCAGCCTGATGACCCGGTGCCTGCTGATGACCCATCACCCGCTGCCCAGCCCGATGACCCGGTGCCTGATCTGATGCCTGCTGCCCAGTCTGGTGACCTGGTGCCCGATGACCCAATGCCTGATGATCCGATGCCTGCTGATGACACTGTGCCCACTGCCCAGCCTGATGATTCAGTGCCTGATGACCCGGTGCCTACTACACAGTCTGATGACCCAGTACCCACTGATCCAGTGCCTGATGATCCAGTGCCCACTGATCCAGTGTTTGATGACCCGGTGCCTGCTGATCCAGTGCTTGATGACCCCGTGCCCGCTGAACCAGTGCCTGAAGCCCCCGTGCCCGCTGACCCAGTGCCTGATGACTCTGTGCCTACTGATCCAGTGCCTGATGACCCGGTGCCTACTGCCCAGTGTGATGACCTGGTGCCTGCTGATCCAATGCCTGATGATCCAGTGCTTGACCCGGTGCCCGCTGATCCAGTGCCTGATGATCCAGTGCTTGATGACCCGGTGCCCGCTGATCCAGTGCCCGCTGATCCAGTGCCTGATGAACCGGTGCCCCCTGATCCAGTGTCTGATGACCCCGTGCCTACTGCCCAGTGTGATGACCCAGTGCCCACTGCCCAGTGTCATGATCCAATGACCGCTGATCCAGTGCCTGATGACCCAGTTGCCTCTGATCCAGTGCCTGATGATCCAGTGCCCGCTGATCCAGTGCTTGATGACCTGGTGCCCGCTGATCCAGTGCCTAATGACCCGGTGCCCGCTGATCCAACGCCTGATGACCCGGTGACACTGATCCAGTGCCTGATGACCCGGTGCCCACTGATCCAGTGCCTGATGACCCGGTGCCCACTGATCCAGTGCCTGATGACCCGGTGCCCACTGATCCAGTGCCTGATGACCCCGTACCTGCTGCTCCAGTGCCTGATGACTCGGTGCCTGCTGATCCCATGCCTGATGACCTTGAACCTGCTGATCCAGTGCCTGTGGATGCTTGCCTGCCTGATGCCCAACTTGACACTGTTTTCCCCTGGCTTGATGCCCAGACTGATTTTAATGCCCCTGTGTTGCCTGCCTCCATGGGTTTCATGCCCGATATCCAGTTAGCTGTTGATACCAGACTCAGACCTCCAGACCCTGTTCCAGTACCTGACTTGGGTGACACGCCGCCCAGCAGGTTAAAGGACTGTGGTCAGAGAAGTGCGATAGCATCCACAGACACGGAGGGAAACTTTGCTGGACTGTACCTGCACCCACATGGACTGTCCAGTTAATGGCAGAATGGATCGTCCGGAGGCCGCTTCTTAAGGGGGGACTGTGTCCTTACTTGGGTCACCTGCTGGTGGCAGTGTTATGTGGAAAACCAAATTGTGTAGTTCTGGTGGCCACCAGCAGGTGTCTTCCAGCAGATTGATCATACAGGTCGTTAGGCTGCACCTGATGAGTCTGCTGGGATTATATAAGCCCGCCTTGCACCCAGTCCCAGCGCTTCAGTATTTTCTCTGCAAGCCTGTCCCTGCCTGTGTCTGATCCATCCTGTATCCTGACCTTGTGATCTGATCCCTGGAACCTGCTCCTTACTTCCTTACTCTACTTCTGCTCCCAGTTACCGGGCTCCCTGTTCCCCTGATCGCTTGTCCACTATTTGCTTATATGTCTGTGTTCTACATTTTATTTAGCTAGATAGATAGGTGTCATTTTGGGGTTTTCTGTGTTCACTATCTTTTACTTGGGGTGATAGAGAATCAGTGTGAGGGCGCTTTAGTGAATAAGCTTGACACATGCCGCCACTGGGTGATAGATCGCAATGAAGATGGAGCATTGTTGCTGTACAGTTAAAATCAAAAAAGTTTATTTAAAATTACTTACAGGTGATAAAATTGTCATTTCATATGGCTCCAAGGATGGTGCTATAGCTGCCCTGCTAGTTAGCCTAGATGCCCCAGGTGGAGGATGGAGGAAGCATAGCTTCTCTGGATGGTTTTGTGCGATGCTCCTTAGTGCAGGGGGGAGGGATGGTGTGCCGAAGGTCCTTACGGAATCCCCTACATCTGACCGCCTTGACACGAGACGTGCTGTCAGGCAAGCCGGCGCTTGAAGGAGGGGTGGCCGGAGCTGCGGCTAGGTCCGTGGTGACGTCCTTCCTCGTAGCTGCCGTGCCAGGCTGGGGAGTAGCGGGGAGCCAGTGAGTGGTGGAGGTCCAGTCATGCTGACGACATGTTTCGCAATACTTTGCTTTGTCAAGTCACGTGACGGGACCAGGGAGGGAGAATTTAAAAGCAGAGGCATCTCTTCATTCAAACCGTTTGGAGCCAAAGTGTTGAGATGGTAGATCCAGTAGACAAAGTACTGCGAATTTCTCGTTGTCTTAAAGGCATTTATCAGTGATGTGTTAGATGGCCAATACTTCAAGGCACTTGTAGTTCATGTTGTGGTGTTGTAGAAAGTGTTGCGGGATCTATGTTGATTGCTCCCGGCTTTGATTAGTCTTTTGTGCTCATCTATTCTTGTACGTAGTGCCTGGATGGTGCGGCCTAGGTATAGTAGTTGGCATGGGCATCGAAGTATGTAGCTGCATGAACAAGTTATGAATTTCCTGATGTAAAAAGTATGGTTTTCTCTGTCAAAAGTGGAGGTGCCATGTGGAATGAATTGGCATGTCAAGCATCCCCTCTTCCGACATTGGAATATACCCGTGCGGTGGTCAAAATACGACCGAATATCTATAGCCCACTTTGCGCCGGGATTTGGTTTTGCTTGGGGCAATAATGTTTTTTTTAAGGTTTTTGCTCTTCTGAAGGTAACTAATGGGGCCTCTGGTAGGAGTCCTTTCAACTGTGGATCTAGTTTTAAAAGTCCCCAATGTTTCTGGATAGCTTTAGAGATCTTTTGGTAATGTATATTGAAGCCAGTTATGAATCTGATTTGGTTATCTTCGTTTCTGTGTACTTTCTTAGGTGGGGCGACTGGGGTAGTATTATGTTTATGGAAGGCCTCTTCTAGAAGTGTTTTTGGAAATCCTATTTCAATAAATAAATCAGAGTGTGACCATGGGTTTTGTAATCGTCTTTGGAGCAATTTCTCCGTAGTCTTTGAAATTGGCCGCTTATAATGTTATTGCGCTGGGAGGGGTGGTGGCAACTTGAATAGTGTAGGTAAGAATTCCCACTGGTGGGCTTTTAATAGTTTTGAGAGATTATTTTTCTACCTTTGTGAGACAGTTCCAGGTCTAGAAAAATTAATTTTGTAGAGTCTATTACATATGTGAATTGTAATCCGAGCTGGTTATTGTTGCAGTGAGACACAAATGATAGGAAATCCTCTGTTGTGCCATTCCAAATTATTATATCATCAATGTACCGGCCGTAGTAGATGATTTGCAGGACGTATGGATTCTTTCGTCAAATGGCCAATTCCTCCCAGTATCCCATAGTTATATTCGCGTAACATGGCGCAAAATTGGCTCCCATTGCCGTACCTTGAATTTGGAGAAGGTATTGATCATCGTATAGGAAATAATTATGCTTAAGACAGAATTCTGTTTCTTCGATGATGAATTGTGCCTGTCTGGAGTTCGTGAGGTCTTTGAAGAGAAAGTATTGGAGAGCTTTGAGGCCTACTTCATGGGGTATGGGCGTATAAAGAGAACTTACATCAAGTGATGCCCATAGATAGTTTTCTTCCCATGTATATTGTTCTAGAATTTCAATGACATGACTGGAATCTCTGATGTATTCTGGTAGTTCGGTAGTGATGGACTGAAGAAAATAGTCTATGCACAGGGACAAGCCGCTGGTGAAACTGTTTGTGCTGGTCACGATGGGTCTCCCTGGTGCATTGGAAAGGGATTTGTGGACCTTTGGAAGATGATAAAAATACGGAGTGCTGATCACACTAGGTAGTAGGAATTGTTTTTCTTTTTTGTTGAGAACTTCGTCTTCGTGGGCTTTTGTGACCAGATCTTTTAATGCCTGTTGGTACTTGGGCAGGGGGTCTTTTTTAAGTTTAGTATAGACATTTTTGTCCGCAAGAAGGTGGCATGCTTCATTTGAATAGTCTTTGGTGTCCTGCACTACTATGCTTCCCCCTTTGTCGGCTTTTTTTATGGTGATATTCTTGTTCTTTTCCAATTCTTTGAGGGCTTTAAATTCTTCCGGTGTGAGATTTTTATGTTGTTTCTTGGTGTTATCTTGACAAGTGGCTTTAAATTCTTGGTATACCACTTCAGAAAATGTTTCAATATAAGGTCCTTTGGATTTTATCGGCAAGAAGGCAGATTTTGGCTTGAACCCAGTATGTTGGATATCTGGGTCTATATACCAGTCTATTGGCTGGGAGTCTGTGTGTCCTTCCTCCCATAATTCCTCTAGAGTGTCCAATACTTCTGGTTCAATGGGTGTATCCGGTTGAGTTGTTTTTAAGACTTGAGTGTATCTCTGTGTGTTTAGGGTTAGTATTCTTTGCGTATTTAGGGTTAGTATTATTTGCGTAATGTCTTTTTAAAGTCAGTTTTCTTGTGAAGTTGTATAGATCTCAGAAAAGACCGAATTGGTTTGGGCCTGTGGTTGGGGCAAAACTTAGGCCCTTGTGGAGAAGGGACATTGCTGCTCCGTTTAGGCTATGAGAAGATAAATTGTAGATTTTTATTGTACTGTCCGTGGTGAGTAATTGTTTTCTCTCTTGCCTTTTTTGTTTACTTTTGACGATTCTGCCTCCTCTTCCTCCTGACAGTTTTCTTTTTTCGGGTTTTTCTTTTTCGGTGCTTATTTGGACTTCCTCTAAAAAAGACTCATCCAAGATTTTACTTGTGTTGGGATCAGTTGGACTTAGGGACTGGTTTGTAGGCCCGGGAGGGGCACTTTGATGGAAAGGTTGGCCTGATTGTCAGTTTTAAATCGTTCTAGATTTCGGGCCAAAGGATTATATCATTTTTTTGTGGCTATGTTGAAAGGTCCTGTGGGGGGGGAGATAGGAGCTGCAAGGTAGTTCGGATTGGATGGATTAGGGGGGGGAAACCGTGAAGCATGTGGGGAATTGGGGTGTGGTGTAAGGTCTGTATCTTGGGGTTGGGGCAGTTGAGATGTATGGGATGTGAGGTGGTGCGCGTTGAATGCAAGCGGTTGAGGCTTGTGGATCGGAACAGGAGCTTTATTGCCAGATTTGGGGTTAGAACTGGCCTTCTTGGGCCAACGTTAGACTTTTTGGTTTGATCTGTATTTTTGTGGCTTCAGATGTTTTTTTAGGGGGTAGAGTTCTCTTCCACTCAAAGATTTTACCAGATCTGTAGTCTTCAATATCTCGTTCCAATTTCTTCTTTTTTTTTTTTATTTACCATGGTGTCTTCATTTTTTTGTATATTTTTATTCATGACCTCCTGCAACTTGGAGTATAGGCAAGAGGTCTGATATTTCTGAACTTCGTTTTCACAATCCTGTACTTCCTTTCCCTTTTTGGGTTATGATGAATTTCATCCATTTTACCGTGCAGAATAAGGCAATCAATGCCCAATCCTTTTTTAGATCCGGATCTAAAAAGCTACATTGTTTTTTGATACGCAATCCCCTCAGCGTAATGCCTAGATCTATGTACTGTTGTAGAAAAGACATAGCCCACCACTGTACATTTTCGTGGTCTTTGGCTCTTTGTAATTTAAGAAAAGCTTTACGCATATTAACCTCAAACTCCTCTGTATGGGGAGGGTTGTTAGAATTATGTAAAGGGAAAAATGGTTTTAGATTAGTATTATTGAGAAGTTTGAAGTCTTACCCCTCTCTGGGACTCCAATTTGGGGGGGGGGGGGGGGGGAACAAAT
>BLSH010059482.1:623867-638753 GCA_018402905.1 Glandirana rugosa | reverse complement strand
CCCCGACAATGCCTGCTCGATCAACTCCCCCTCTATCCCATTGCCTCCCCCTCGGTCTTCCACCCTCCCCCCTCCACCACATAAACGCTACACCACTCGGGGTGATGCTGGTCGCCCTTGTGATATCACTTAACCGCCTCCATGCTCGGATGCGGCCCTCGACCCTGTGTGGGTTGGGCCCGCCCTGGCTGGTGGCCCGGAGGCATCCTCTTTCCCCCCGTTGTAACGCCCAACTTGCTGATGGCGTGGGGGGGGGATGCCCCGGGGACCCGGCCGGGGCGGGGGCCGAGGGATTGCCCTGGGTCGCCCCCCTTTGGGCTCTCACGGTAGGATCTTTGGGCCCAATACGCTTTATCCTCTAAGAGGAGCCAGTGGTCAACCCCCCGAATGGTATCAACGGGTGCTTACTTTATTTTATTTTATTTTATTTTATTTTATTCTTCTTTTCATTCCCCTTTTTATCTTGTTTTAATTTATTCTATTCTATTTTTATTTTATCTAATTTAAATTATCCACCTATCTCTATTCTTATGTTCATTATATTTTTCATTTGTTGTCATATTTCTCAATCAAGCTTTATGCGGCAAGTTGTATGTAACTCATTTTTAGCTTTACCCTGCCGGCATGAAGGGTATGTACTGCCATTTCCATGTCATGGTTGTCCAACTTGATCTATGTTTACTTTTTCATTCATGTGATATTGTGAAATCTCAATAAAAATTTTGATTATAAAAAAAAAAAAAAAAAGATTTATCTTCACCCTATATATGTTCACAGATAATGCAAGAAATTCATATGTCATATGATACAATATCTCCTCATCTTTCCGTGACACTTTAATTGAAGCATCCCCAAGTATTGCTGGCTGTGCTTGGACATTTCAGATTTTGGTATTTACTTTTTTATTTAATTTACAACCACTTTACATCATCATTCCATGTAAGTGGTCAAACATTATGATCTACTTCCTCCCTTTTTCACAAGCACATATGATATTCACTTTTAGACTGTAACCATCTGACCCCTTTGGATCACTGCTCTGGCACTGATCCTTGGCGCCCAGTGGTGACACTCAGAGGACAGCTTGCAGTCTATTTTAAAACTGGGTGTTTTCTCTAGATGCATTTACCATCTCAAAAGGTAAGGTTATACAGTATCTCACAAAAGTGAGTACTCCCCTCACATTTTTGAAAATATTTTATTATTATATACAACACGAGAAATTACACTTTGCTACAATGTAAAGTAGTGAGTGTACAGCTCGTATAACAGTGTAAATTTGCTGTCCCCTCAAAATAACTCAAAACACAGCCATTAATATCTAAACTGCTGACAACAAAAGTGAGTACACCCCTAAGTGAAAATGTCCAAATTGGGCCCAATTAGCCATTTTCCCTCCCTGATGTCATGTGACTCTTTAGTGTTACAAGATCTCAGGTGTGAATGGATAGCAGGTGTGGTAAATTTGGTGTTATCGCTCTCACTCTTTCATACTGGTCGCTGGAAGTTCAACATTGCACCTCATGGCAAAGAACTCTCTGAGGACCTGAAAAAAAGAATTTTTGCTCTACATAAAGATGGTCTAAGCTATAAGAATAGTGCCAAGACCCTGAAACTGAGTAGCAGCACGGTGGCCAAGACCATACAGCAGTTTAACAGGACAGGTCCCACTCGCCATGGTCAACCAAAAGTTGAGTGCACGTGCTCAGTGTCATAGCCAGAGGTTGTCGTTGGGAAATAGACATATGAGTGCTGCCAGCATTGCTGCAGAGTTTGAAGTGGTGGGGGGGTCAGCCTGTCAGTGCCAGAAGGAAGCCTCTTCTAAAGATGATGCACAAGAAAGCCTGTAAACAGTTTGCTGAAGACAAGCAGATTAAGGACATGGATTACTGGAACCATGTCCTGTGGTCTGATGAGACCAAGATAAACTTATTTGGTTCAGATGGTGTCAAGCGGGTGTGGTGGCAACCAGGTGAGGAGTACAAAAACAAGTGTGTCTTGCCTACAGTCAAGCATGGTAGTGGGAGTGTCATGGTCTGGGGCTGCATGAGTGCTGCCAGCACTGGGGAGCTACAGTTCATTGAGGCAACCATGAATGGCAACATGTACTTTGACATACTGAAGCAGAGCATGATCTCCTCGCTTCGGAGACTGGACTGCAGTCCAATTTTGTTATAGTAAAGCTGGAGAGGAGGACTGGGAGAGCTCTTCTCCCAAAAAAGGACAGTCTCCAGGTGGTGGTAACATGTAATTAAAAGCTCACATAGTGTAAAACCCTTTCAGATACCAATTTATTAAAGGTATTGCACTTACATGAATTGAGATAAAATTGAGCTCAAAAAGACAGTAGCCGGCATGGAAGTATAGCACAGCGGTATGGGGTCGGCCACTTCCAACACGTTTCGCCTCCTTAGACGTTGTCCTCGGGTTACTGACCCCCCAAACCGCCGTGCTTATATACAAAATAACTGATAATCCTGAATTCATTAGGAACGCGGCCACTTCCGCCATACGCAAGATGGCAGCGTGGCGTGCGTTCCACAACCGACTAAGATCAAGTCACATCATACTCAGTCAAAGAAAAAGAACTGTAAATAAAAATGTACATAAAAAGTAAGGAGTGATTCCAACCAGGAAGTAGGTGACTGGGAACTAGCGGCGATTCCGCCACACACAAGATGGCAGAGCCGCTTGTGTTTACACTCTCCCTCCACCGGAAGTGGGACAGACCAAGCCTCTCCTTAACGTAGGGTAAAAATCCATTAAAACAAATATATATATATCACATTCAGAGTAAAAAAATAAATGTATATAAAAAAAATAAATGTATATAGAAAATAATATCACAAAAATCTAACATCCCTAGGCGCCAGAAGGAATACGTTATGGAGTTGCTGCATTTTGCAGCGACCCATAATTATTTCTGGTTTAACAACAAATTCTATATCCAAGAAAAGGGCGTTGCGATGGGGGCAAAGTTTGCCCCCAGTCTCGCCTATCTTTTTATGGCTAAGTGGGAGGAGGATGTCATCTATGCTCGAAGAAGACCACAAATGGCTCTGTGGGCTAGATATATAGATGATGTCCTCCTCCTATGGAATGGTACCAGTGGCAAACTGGCTCGGTTTTTTGAAGAACTGAATCAAAACACCCAAGGTATTTCTCTGTCCTGAGTCTAGCCCAGTTTGCATACACTTTCTTGGCCTAGAAATCTCGGTGGATAATCAATCAATATCCACCCGAACATACTTCAAGCCCACCGATAGGAATGGCTACATCCCTAAGGACAGTTGTCACCACCCATCCTGGCTTAAGTCCGTCCCTCGTAGCCAGTGCTTGCAGTTGAGGAGAAATTGTTTGACTATTCATGACTCTGTGGTCCAGGCAGGAACACTTCGTAATAGGTTTCTGGAAAAGGGCTACGAGGAAGCCAGTATTAGCATAAAGATTCAAAACGCTATGCAAACGGACAGGACACAATTACTGGCAGATAAGCCCACCTCACAATCGGAAGGTGACTTTAAATGGTCCTTTTTTACATCCTACTCTCTACAACACAGGCAAACACAGAGTATTATCAAATGTTATTGGAACATCTTGCGAAATAATCGTATACTTGGTCCATTGCTTCCAGAAAGAGCTAAAGTTATCTATCAAGGAGCACCTTCTTTGAGGAATAAAGTAGCCCCTTATGTTCTAGAACCCCCCAAAAAACCCTCCTTTTTTCATGACTTTAAAGGGTTCTAAACATGCCGGAGATGTAGAGTTTGCAAAATAAATGCGTGTAAAGATAGAAAAATAATCCAATTTCAATCTACAGTCACCAATTACACCTACTCGATCAAACATTTATGCACATGTGAAACCAAGAATGTAGTTTACCTACTTACTTGCCCTTGTGGCAAACAATATGTAGGGAGGACCATCAGAACTTTTTCTATTCATGTGAATGAGCATATTACCAACATTCTAAAAGGCAAGACAAACCACGGTGTCCCCAAACACTACCTGACATTCCATAACAAAAATCCTACAGGAACCAAGTTCTGTGCAATTGATAAGTACACCGCCCCCTGGAGAGGAGGGGATGTAAGATGTGGGGCATCCCAGTGGGAGGTCTTCTGGATCTATGGGTTGAAGAGTTTCTTCCCATTTGGGTTAAACGTTAAATGGGATATCAACTCTTTGATAAACACAGCTTGACCTCTTTCTAACAATGCTCGACTTTACTGTGGAGATACATATAGGTACTTTGTATCATAACTATCAGCTACAATTTGTAATTATCTCTCTCCATAAGCTATACCTTTACACCCTTCCAATACAATTTTTATAAATATTATCTCCAGAGTTTTTCAAAAGTATCCATGTACTTGCTTGCCATTCTAGCTATGTAAAAATATATAATGGTAAGTGTTCTGACTGAAGTATCCCTCCATTTCATAATCTTTTGTTGAAGTACGACTAATATTGTATATTTGTCATAGTTAGCTGGACAATCTCTATAACTATTAATTATTAGAGGTAGCATATGTTTCCTCTTTTATATATGTAGATATATACACTCCATTGTGTTGTGATAGAATAACCCAAGAGATTGGTACCTATAGAATTCTATCCAATTTCATTATTACATAATATGCTCCATCTCCATCTCTCTTTTAATTTTATTCTATGGCTCACATACTCCTCTATTTTCCACTGGTACAGAAGTATTGTGCGAGTGCTCTCTAATTTAATCAATTCGAATTGGACCCACTCGCTTACCTGCACTTTTGAGGAGCACTAAATACTTATTTCTAATAACAGTTTCTAACGATGTTTTTTTGGGAAAATATGACATGGTAGGTCAGATATTCTCTTATTTCTGAATGACGTGATATATATATATATTTTTTTTTATTCAATGCGTTTTTATCATACGTCAAGCAGAGGCTTGGTCTACCCCACTTCCGGTGGAGGGAGACTGTAATCACAAGCGGCTCTGCCATCTTGCGTGTGGCGGAATCGCCTCTAGTTCACAGTCGCCTACTTCCTGGTTGGAATACTCCTTACTTTTTATGTACTTTTTTATTTACGGTTCTTTTCCTTTGACTGAGTATGATGTGACTTGATCTTAGCACCCCTCGGTCCACTTCAGAACTAAGATTTCTCTAATATTGCTGTTTGAATCAAAACGAGGCTTGACCAGCCTCGCTTCCGCCAGAAGTCGGTTGTGGAATGCACGCTGCGCCGCCATCTTGCGTGGCCGCGTTCCTAATGAATTCAGGATTATCAGTTATTTTGTATATAAACACGGTGGTTTGGGGGTGGTAACCCCTAGATGACGTCTGAGACGAAACGCGTTGGGATTGGCCAACCCCATACCGCTGTGCTCTACTTCCATGCCAGCTACTGTCTTTTTGAGCTCAATTTTATCTCAATTCGTGTAAGTGCAATGCCTTTAATAAATTGATATTTGAAAGGGTTTTACACTATGTGAGCTTTTTATTGCATGTTACCGCCATCTGGAGACCATCCTTTTTTGGGAGAAGATCTCTCCCTGCCCCCCTTTCTGGCTTTACTATAACAAAATTGGACAACTCTGAATTGGATTCCTGATGTGGTGTGTCCCCATCTGGACATCCCTTGGTTGCCTGTCCTGGAGTGTCTACACCTGTGCCATCTCTTGATGTGGATTTCTGACCCCCAGAGCCCTCATACATATCCAAGGGTCATTCTCTCTACCATCTGGTAAGCGCATTCATGTGGTGGAAGATCCCACGGAATTATCAATTTATCTGTTCATGTGCTGTCCTTTTGGGAACTAAATAGACTTATGTATAGACTGACATCTTGCTGCACAATTTGCTGCTTTTTGCACATACTTTTGGATTCTATATGACCTATTCATGAACTTTAACTATTTTTCACTGTTTACACAATTTTGAATGGTTTATGCACTAGCACTTTATTTATATTTATATTTTTGAATATCTGGTGGAGGTTTGAAAGACCTCTTCCTTACTTGCTATCTAGGTACAAGGTTGAGCGCTACACTTTTGGTATACATATCTGGTTTACAAATTGTTTGGTTTGTCGTGTGGCAGCCACCTTCTTTCTGTTCATTTTTTAGCGCAGTATTACCCTTTTCTTTTTACCTACACAGCCATTAATGTCTAAATGGCTGGCAACAAAAGTGAGTACACCCCTAAGTGAAAATGTCCAAATTGGCCCAAAGTGTCAATATTTTGTGTGGCCACCATTATTTTCCAGCACTGCCTTAACCCTCTTGGGCATGGAGTTCACCAGAGCTTCACAGGTTGCCATTGGAGTCCTCTTCCACTCCTCCATGACAGCATCACAGAGCTGGTGGATGTTGGAGATTTTTCACTGTTTACACAATTTTGAATGGTTTATGCACTAGCACTTTATATTTTTAAATATCTGGTGGAGGTTTGAAAGACCTCCCCCTTACTTGCTATCTAGGTACAAGGTTGAGCGCTACACTTTTGGTATACATTAATGGCCGTGTGTTGAGTTATTTTGAGGGGACAGCAAATTTACACTGTTATACAAGCTGTACACTCACTACTTTACATTGTAGCAAAGTGTAATTTCTACAGTGTTGTCACAACAAAAGATAAGATAAATTGTTTACAAAATTGTGAGGGGTGTACTCACTTTTTTGAGATGCTGTACATGGTTTAATCATGTTGAATAATACTATAACATCGTATTCTGTACATCATTTTAAATGTAATTTCTCTTACGTTCATTGACAGGCGCAGCCTCTATTCAGGACACGTGGGTTTATGCACATCCTACTAGGAGTAGACTAGGCAAAAGAAAAAAAAAGCAAGCTGGCCCCTCTCAGGGGGCCGTCCTCACTCAGCATATAACCCCCCAGCTCTGCATAGCATATCAGTTTTTTTATACCTAGTGCAAGGAGTTAGACCTGGCTCCCTTATGGGATCTGCGGTTCCCCATTTTTTTCTTCTTTTTGCTTTTCTCAAGCTATCTGATGAAGACTGCTATCAAGTAGCCGGCTGAGGCATAGAGGATAACTTGAATCCTGAAATTTCACCAGCAAGGCCCACCGATGCGAGCTACCCTTAGCTTTAGCGGGGTCCGCCACATCTTACCCGTTCCGTGCGGGGAGGCTAGTGGGTGAACCCCACTTACTACCGAGTGACCGGGCTGCGCTCGCGTCCAGGGGCATTTCTGGCCTGCAACATCCCTCTCCACCTGAAGGGAGGAAGGTCTGCTACCGGGTGGCTACCGCTGCGCCTGTCGGGAATGGTGAGGGACACCCCCGGGGGGCGGAGGGGGGGCGACTAGCGGTACTGTAATTCCGGTGGAGGGTCCTGTGGTCAAGGTTTTCTTTTTCCTTTCTCTGGTTCCCCTGGATCAGCTAACCTCCATTTTGGTAGAGTTTTTCGCCCGGGGTGTACTGAGCCGTGCCAAGGGGGTGACTAAAAAGTGTCCACCCCCTCCTCCTTCTTCTGAGGAGGAATCCGAACCGAAAGGGGGCTCTGTGGTCACAGGGACCCCCGTGGAGCTTTTGGATGGTGAATTGGAGCCCTCAGACGGTGAGGAGTACCAGGGGGCCTCAATGGCGCGCGAAAGGGCGTTAGTGGCCTCCCTGATCACCGACATCCGTGAGTCGTTGCGACTGGACCAGACTGGGGAGTCACAAGAGCCTACCTACGTTTGTGGGTCTTTTAAACCGACACGGACCCCTAAGGTGTTTCCTTATGTCCATTTTTTTTGACCAGTTTGTGTACAAGGAATGGCAGCGTCGGCAGAATTCCTTTTTCACTGCCCAAATGTTTCTCTGTGCACTATCCTTTTGAGGACAGCCTTTTGAAGAAGTGGACATCCCCCGCAGTGGACCCTCCGGTGGCTCGCCTGAATAAGGCGACGACCATTCCCTTGGCTTTAAGGATCCGGCCAATAGACGGACGGAGGCAGTGTCCAAGGCATTGTTCTTGGTGGCGGGGACGGCCATGAGGCCGGCTCTGGTGTTGGCCATGGGGGTGCAGTCGCTCACAGAATGTGCGACGGAGTTGCACAATGATTTGGGCTGCAGGTGCTCCCCTGAGGCTTTGCAGCGAGCAGACCACCTGGTGCAGGGTCTCCGTTACCTGTGTGACGCAGCTTTGAACCTGCTCCCTATGCTGTCAAAGATGTCTGTTTTTGCAGTTATTATCAGATGGTTATTGTGGTTGCAGTGTTGGTCTGGTGATCACGCGTCCAAAAAGGGCCTCACGGACCTCCCTTTTCGGGGTGGTCGTCTTTTCGGGGCGGACTTCATGGCGTCTCTGGACATCAGGGACGCTTATCGTCATGTACCCATTTGTCTCCGGCATCAGCGTTTCCTGAGCTTTGTGGTAGGGCATCTACATTCCCAATTTGTGGCACTTCCCTTCGGTCTGGCCTCGGCTCCTTGGGTCTTCACCAAGCTGTTGGCTCTGGTGCTGGCTCTATTGAGGCAGAGAGGCATTGCTGTGGTAGCATACCTCGATGATCTGCTCCTGCGAGCGGAGTCAGCTTCGGCTCTGGAGGACAATGTTGCTAGCACCATGGCCTCGATGAGAGACTTCGGCTGGCTGATCAACCTGCAGAAGTCGACATTGACCCTGTCCTGTCCTCTGGAATATCTGTGTCTAATATTGGACACGGAGCAGGCGAAGGTGTTCCTACCTCCGGCCAAGTTGCTGACACTACAAGCAGCGGTGCGATCCCTGCCGTTACATTGGTGGTCCTCCTTACGGTTCTGTATGCGGGTGTTGGGGCTCATGGTCTCGGCCTTCGAGGCAATACCGTACGCCCAGAGTCACACTCGGCTCCTGCAGCGAGCGATCCTGTTATGGTGGGACAAGTCTCCGTTGTCCCTGGAGCAGCTGATCAATTTGGATCATCAAACCAGGGGGTCATTGACCGGGTGGCTCTGGGACCCGGCATTGACTTTGGGAAAGTCGTTCCTTCCCCTGAATTGGTCGACAGTCACGACGGACGCCAGCCTATCAGGCTGGGGAGGGGTCCTGGGGCAGTTGTCTGCTCAGGGCCGTTGGTCGACGCAGGAATCGCGCCTTCCAATAAATGTGCTGGAGCTGAGGGCAATCAGGCTTTGTCTCTCCCACTGATTGGCAAGGCTGCGCTGCCTCCCGGTTCGGGTTCAGTCGGACAACGCCACGGCAGTGGCGTACGTGAACCATCAGGGCGGAACAAGGAGCTCGGCAGCAGCTGTGGAGGCGGCCCACATTCTGAGGTGGGCAGAACTTCACATTCCGGCAATCTCCGCCATCTACATCCTGGGTGTATAAAACTGGCAAGCGGACTTTCTCAGTCGCCAGATTCTGGATCAGGGGGAATGGTCTCTGCATCCAGAAGTGTTCCTCCAGATTTGCAAATGGTGGGGCATGCCGGACGTGGACTTAATGGCGTCCAGGTTCAATCACAAGGTGCAGACCTTTGTGTGCAGGACAAGGGATCCATTAGTGGCCGCCATGGACGCACTAGTCGCACCTTGGTCCCGGTACAGGCTTCTGTACGCCTTTACTCCTCTCAAGCTTCTACCGCGGCTCCTGCGCAGGATAGAAGCGGAGGGAATTCCAACAATCCTGGTGGCTCCGAATTGGCCTCGGCGCCCTTGGTACGCCGACGTGGTGCGGATGGTAACAGACGTTCCCTGGCGGCTCCTGCTTTGCGAAGATCTGCTGTCGCAGGGACCCATCCTGCACCCTGCTTTACCCCCGCTGGCTTTGACGGCTTGGCTATGGAGTCCCAGGTGCTGAGGGATAGGGGCGTTTCTGACTCTGTGTTCCCTATAATGCTTAAGGCGCGTAAGTGTACGTCGCGCAAGATATATCATCGCACCTGGAAGGCTTATATTGCCTGGTGTGAGGCGGGGGGGTTGGAACCCCTGCTCTTTCTCTATATCCCGGGTGCTGGCCTTCTTGCAGCAAGGCCTGGATAACAATTTGTCTTTGAGTACACTCAAGGGTCAGATTTCGGGTCTGGCGATTCTTTTTCAACGTCCTTTAGCTACGCATTCTTTGATACGTACATTTGTACAGGGTGTACAGGGTGTCATGTAACTCCTCAAGTACGGTCGCCATTGGCACCGTGGGTTTTAAATTTAGTACTTTCTGTACTGCAGAAACCGCCATATGAGAAGATCAGGGATAGTCCCTTACAATTGCTGTCACAAAAGGTGGCTTTTTTGGTGGCCATTACATCCGCTAGGCGGGTGTCTGAGTTGGCGGCTTTGTCATGTAGGTCTCCCTACTTGGTCCTTCATAAGGATAAGGCGGTGCTGCGCCCTTCTCCTTCATTTCTACCAAAGGTGGTTTACTCTTTTCACATTAATGAGGACATTGTTCTCCCTTCATTGTGTCCACACCCATCTCATCCCAAGGAGATTGCTTTGCACTCTTTGGGTGTAGTAAGGGCTCTGCGGGTGTATTTGTTGGCTACAGCTTCTTTTCGGAAGTCTGATGCTTTGTTTGTACTGACGGAAGGACCGAGCAAAGATTTGGCGGCCTCGTCAGCTACTATATCCCGTTGGATCAGACAGACGGTGACCCATGCGTATACTGTTCGGGGCCAAGAACCCCCTTTTCCGGTCACGGCTCATTCCACCAGGGCAATTGGCACTTCCTGGGCTTTCAGACACCAAGCCTCGGTGTCTCAAATGTGCAAGGCGGCTACATGGGCCTCGGTGCACACTCTTGTTAAATTTTACAAAGTTAATGTGTCAGCATCCGCTGATGCTGCTTTTGGCCGCAAAGTTTTGCAGACGGTGGTATAGGCGCAGCTGGCGCCTCCTGAGAGGATTCTGTTGGGCACAGTTGTCATTGTTTATCCACCCCTCTTGTTTGGCAGTGCTTTGGGACGTCCCCAGGTGTCATGAATAGAGGCTGCGTCTGTCAATGAACGTAAGAGAAAATAGGATTTTATTAAGAACTTACCGTAAAATCCATTTTTCATTGACAGACGCAGCACCCACCCCTCTGTGTTGCGTTTGTACGGCTTGTTACGAACAGATATGCTATGCAGAGCTGGGGGGTTATATGCTGAGTGAGGACGGCCCCCTGGGAGGGGCCAGCTTGCTTTTTTTTTTCTTTTGCCTAGTCTACTCCTAGTAGGATGTGCATAAACCCACGTGTCATGAATAGAGGCTGCGTCTGTCAATGAACTCAGAGAAAAGGATTTTACAGTAAGTTCTTAATAAAATCATATTTTTTCTGGTTATAGAAAGCAAATTGTTCCCTTTTGCTCATGTTCATGCACCCCTGAAGAAGAAAATCCATTTTCAAAATGTGTTGGATGCTTTCCTGTTTTCCAGGGCTGGGCTTAGCTCTGCCTTCTCAGAGCAAGCTGCTCAGCTGAGGATTAATTGCTAGTTTCAGCTTCCACTTTGTCTCACCTGATGACCATATCCTGCCTCGTTTAGCCAGCTCTAATGCTATGTACAGATGCCTTCGCCTTGGTCAACATCTCTGGACAAATCTCTGTTGTGTGTTCCTGTGAAAGACTTTGCCTGTTTGATGTTCCCTTCTGGTTCTTGGATTCAAGACCCTGCTCAGCTGACTCTCCTCCTGGCTTCTGACCCTGAATTCCGTTTATTTGACCTTGCTGATCTCTGACCACGTTTACTCTGTTTATAACAATTTACCTTTTTATTAAAAAGAGTGATTTTACTGCACTTCTGTCTTGGTCTGATTCATGGTTCCTGACATTTCTGTCATCATTCTTTGGTGACTTTTTGCTAATATACTGTATCTATTCTTAGTACCCAACCTATTTTTAATATGTATTGTCAGCTTTTTGTAATGTTTGTGTAACAAAAGAATCTGTAAGCTTTTAATAACCTTTCCAATCTTTTTTTTCTACCCATGTACTTTTTGACTTCGTGCCTAAAAAGTCCCACTATGAGGATTCCCTCCATTTGTTCACACTTGGGAAGCGGATTGATGAACTGTTAGTCTTTGGTTTCTGCTGGTGCTGCAGCTCCCATATATGTTCATGTGAATGCTTCTTAGAGCCGGGCAAGCACTATATCATGTGAATCTGATTCCTGTTATAAATAAAATGAGAATCTTTTTACGCTATGAATTTTCTCTTTCCTCTCTGCCTTCTTTATTGGGATTGAAGAGATTGATGTGGAGTTTTTAAATGAAGTCTTTTCAGATCTAACTGTGGAGTTTAGACCTTAAAGCGATATTAAAGCCTTGTTTTAATATCAAACATGTCATACTTACCAGTGGTTTTGCACAGAGCAGCCTGGACCCTCCTCTTCCCGCGTCCAACGCTGGCGCTCCTCGCTCCTCCCTCCTGCTGGGTGCTGCGAGGGCACCCAAGCAAGCGGGCTCCTGAGCCACAGCTATGTGTGATCCTTCAAACACGGAGCTTCGGCTCGGCTCCGCCCCTTTCGTCTCCTGATTGGCTCACTGACTGTGATTGACAGCTGTTGCCAAAAGCCAATCAGGAGTGCGAGTCCCTAGGTAGGCAAAGCTCTCGTTGACATTGCTGGATCAAGGGCTCAGGTAAGTATTTGGGGGGGCTGCTGCACACGGAAGGTTTTTTAGCTTCATACATAGAATGCATGAAGGTAAAAAACCTTGTGCCTTTACAACCACTTTAAGAGGTCATATACAGTATCTGGTAAGTGCAAATATCACTGGGGTTGTTTGGAAGTGTGAAGCGCTGCTACACCTAATTGGAAGTCTGGGAGTTTTTGGAGTTGATAGACTTTCACTTTCCTACAAAGACAAATATTGGATATGAACTTAGTTTTGGGTGGGCGGACTTTTTTTTGTTGCACATTATAAGACTATAAACTATTATTATTATTATATATTTGAATGTTTTTTGTACTGCATACAGTTATTAATCAGTTTTGTACTATTTTAAATATTTAGTACCTTTCCATTTTATGTATAGCGCTACTCCCATAGCAGGAATTACTGTCAGGTCATCCCAACTTCAGTCCGGCAGCAAGGCACACAACAGACTCTCCTTCTCCAAAGACCAGTCTAGTGGATGTTGTTTTTATTTTTGAAGACCTTGGATAGGGATGAGGGATGTGGTGGGATCCTCCAAGAATAGGAACTATGTACAAATGAGGACTTAATCTTCCTTTTTGCTTAAGTATTAGCCAGTAGAGCAAAGTTCCTTTTAAGTGTAAAGTGTCCAGACAGAGCTCTTCAGAACAACCTGTGTCCCCTTTAATAGGCTCACACCTGACTATAACCATGCACCAGAGGGGTAGCTAGAACACAAGGTCCCCAAGATTGTTCCACTGTCTGTACTCACAAGGCCAGGGGACAGGTGGATGCTACCTTCCAGTCTTCAAAGCTATGCACTCCAGTGATACCAAGCAAATCTGTGGCAGACGGTTCCCTTCAGTCAGCTTCCTCTAAGCAGCCGGGTCTCTGGATTCCTCCCTCGGTTCGCCCACCTAAACCTCCACATGGCAATCTGTGCTTGAGAGGGCAGTGTGCCCCTTTCAGGCTTGGCTCCTCCACTCTGGGACAAGACCCAGAGCTCTGTGTGCTCTAAGAATAAATACAGTCTCTCAGCCCGCCTTTAGAACCTGCCTCTCTTTAATAGGCCAGGGCTGAATCAATATTCATGACATATTGTATAGTCCCACCCCTATTATTCAGAAACTTCTCAAGTTGGATGGATACAGAAGGAGCTATCCAGCAGACTAACAGCAGCAGACCACACCGATCGTGCTTAACTAAACAATTGCAGCTCACTGAGTACAGTGAGCCAAACTATGCTAAACCACAGCAACACTGACTACATATAGCATATAGAAACATAGAAAAGTGCATGCAGTGATGGGGGGAGGAGCTCGCACGTAGCACGAGCCGACGGCTGACGCGCAGAAGTCCCGAGTGCGTAGTGGCGCGATGCGAAGCGGCGCGAAGGCGAAGCGGCGGGGAAGCCGCGAGGTGTGCAGGGGCTGCCCGCCTGAAAGAACCCACCTGGCATGGGGGATAGCTAGGCACGCCGCGAGCCTTGGAAGACACGCGCCCCAGACCCGGATCGCCCTGGTTCGCCCCCCCAGACCCCGCATCCTGCATCTCTGATCCCGGACACATGCAGAGGTAGACTGCTGGTGAGACAGCTCATCTAGATGAAAAAGGGACGGTGATGACGTACGGGAAAGATAAGTACCTGTAATTTATATCTGAACCTACTGTGTAAAGCTGTGTAAAGTTGCCCTAAGCTGTGTGGTGGAGGGTCGGAGGGCCCTTAACAACTACAACCCACACCACAACTACAACCCCCAGGGTACAGGACTAAGGTATTAAAGCTGGTCAGTGTGCCTAGGGGGGATTATACAAGCCATACACCATAAAGATCTGTGGACTAATAAATGAATGGTTAATGGAGGAGGACTGGGAGACACTACAGACGACAGCATGCCCCCCCCCCGGTCATAATGGTATGACGGGATAAAATAACGACTGTATTGAAAGGTCTAAAGTATAAAGGAACATAAGTGAGCAGGAACTCACGGAGGGGGCTACAGGGGACAACGAGTGAATACAAGGAAATATGAAATCTGGAAAGTTATGTCAGCAATAAAATAGGGCAGTATGGTAATACTGGCCCCCCCCCCGTACGACAGCAGACATCACAGAGGGTCAGGAGGAGGTAATTGGTAAGTAAATAATCAGGTGTCTAGAAATACCACATACCGAACATATTAGGGGGGATCCGTGTGACTGGTCGAAATTATGGAATCAGGACATGGGACCCCCAACATCAACACCACACCCAACATCAACAATTCCCGGGAGGCTGGGAGGTGGTGTGTCGAATCCCGTTGAAATGTGTCGAAATGTGTCATCCAAGTCTATATTTAATGTCCATGAATAGAAA
>BLSH010059482.1:583073-596923 GCA_018402905.1 Glandirana rugosa | reverse complement strand
GGTGACAGGTTCTCTTTTATTGGGGGGGGGGCTGTGTGCTGTGTTGTAACAGTAAACTGACTGACAAGACACTGACAGTTACTCACTGATCCCTTCTCCTCACAGGATCGGTGTGAGGAGAAGCAGAGATCAGATAGTAACTGCAGGTCTCTGTTTACATTTGTGACCAGCTGTGATTGGACACAGCTGGTCATGTAGTAAACAGCCAATTTCATTGGCTGTTTACTTTGATCGGGAAAGCGCTGTGTCCAAGGGACACCCGCTCTCCCCGATTGCTGACGTGCACTCCTCCAGGAGCGCGCTTCACGCACGCTCCTGCATCTCTGCCTCTGCAGTGACCGGCTGTGTTTTGACACAGCCGATCACTTGGTAAACAGCCGATTTTATCGGCTGTTTACCCTGATCGGGGAAGGCCAGTGTCCCTGGGACACGGGCCACCCGAGATCGCCACACTGCGCCCCCCGCGGGCGCGCGGCACTCTGTTATCCTGAGGACTTCATATGACGTCCAGTCAGGATAACTTAGCCACTTCCCGGCCGTCATTCTGCATACGGCGGTCGGGAAGTGGTTAAGGGATTTCTTGATTCAACAGGTCTGGCAGTAATCACACCTGGGTGTGGCAAGTGAAATTTTACTCTGCTTTCCAAAAAATGTGGTTAATCACAGTTCATTCATGATTTAGCAAGGAGGATGGGCAATTACTTTTTTACATAGAGCCAGGCAGGTTTGGGCCTTTTTTTCTCTTAATAAATGAAATCATCATTTCAAAACTGCATTTTGTATTTACTAGGGTTATCTTTGTGTAGTTTTAAAATGTGTTTGAGGACCTGAAACATTTAAGTGTGACAAATATGCAAAAAACTAAGATATCGGGAAAGGGGCAAACACTTTTTCACAACAGGTAAATACAAAGATGAAATACATACTGTATATGAGAGCCGTTTTACTTGCCAAACAATTTGTATTCCCTTCTGAGATTTACACAGCCCTGTGACACACTACATCCTAGATTTGGGCTGCATTTAAATAACGCATACAGGTCTTGTCCATCCCCTCAGCCTGTGACTGGGCAGTAAAATGAGAAGCGACTCCCTATTGAGCTCATGCTAGTAATAGAACACAAAAGATTGCCTTCTAGTGCTGCTGTTTTTCATCTCTCCCTGTCTTAGCTCTGTTGTACTGAAATTGAAAGAGGTTTATAAAAGGATACAAGAACCTGATTCCAGTATTCACATTGCTTGCTAAAAAAAAAAAATAGAGGAGGAGTAATTAAGGCATTAAAGGCCCAACATGTTGGGCTTTTGGAGCATGAATAAAGTACTGAAGACAAGACTAGAATTGCATGTGCAGTCCTCATGAAGCAATCCAGTAATGCTGTAAGAAAGAAAAGATCAATAATTTCCATAAGTGGGATCGTGGAGATCTGATGTTCAGTGGAATAAGACAAGAATGAGAAAATAGAGATCTCCAGAATACATTTGTAGATGGATTTATTTAAGGCAATAATTCCTAGAATGGAAATAGATTTAATCTCCAAGCTAGCTTTACTTAAAGTGTTACTAAACCCTCAACAGTAAAATCATTCTGTATATGCAGCATGACATTCTTGTTATACTCACTATGGAACTTAAGGGGCTAATCCTCTGCATTGTGTAAAAAGGCTGTTTTATCCTGTATGCATAGATCTTCCCCTCCCTGCACTGTCTATCTGGTGAAGGCCAGCTTAACACAGTCAGGGTTGTCCTGCACATGCTCAGTTGTGTCTTTTATGCTGGAGAGAGCATTTACTTGCTCTTCAGATAGCCAGGTCACATGATATTGTAATCACACATGTGGGCATGTATACAGACTATAGTGGAAATCTCCTCCTACCTGAACACACAGCTCTAGAGAAGCTGTGCAGTGTATTACTGACCATGGTATACAGATCATCCAAAAAGGTATATAGTGGCCGTATTTTAATATAAAAAGAAGATTTATAAGCTCTGGGGGGGAACTATTTTCATATTACTGGGTTTAGTAACACTTTAACTTACTTTACTTTAACCTCTTGCTTACTGGGCACTTAAACCCCCCTCCTGCCCAGACCAATTTTCGGCTTTCAGCTCTGTAAACGTTGTACCCAAACAACATTTTTATAGTTTTTTTTTTCCCACAAACAGAGCTTTCTTTTGGTGGTATTTGATCACCTCCGCGGTTTTTATTTTTTGTGCTATAAACAAACGAAGAGCGACAATTTTGAAAAAAGAACAATATATTTTTTTACTTTTCGCTATAATACAAATCCAAAATAAAATAAAAAATAAAAAAATTATTCATCGGGCTTGGCCGATATATATTCCTCTACATATTTTTGGTAAAAATAAAATTGCAATCGGCGTATATTGATTGGTTTGCGCAAAATATATAGCATCTACAAACTATGGGAATTGATTTATGGCGTTTTTATTTCTATTTTTTTTTTTTACTAGTAATGGCGGCGATCTGCGATTTTTATCGGGGCTGCGATATTGGGGCGGACATGTCGGACATTTTTGACACTTTTTTGGGACCAATGACATTTATACAGTGATTAGAAATGTAAATATCCACTGATTACTGTATAAATGTCATTGGCAGTGAAGTTGGTTAACACTAAGGGGGCAGTGAAGGGGTTAACTGTGTTCCCTCATTGTGTTCTAACTGTATGGGGGCTGGGCTGGCCGGGACATAAGAGATCTACTGATCCCAAAGGGATCAGTAGATCTCTTATGTTCCCCTTCACAGAACGGATAACCGCCGTGTTTGCAAAGGAGCAGGGTTCGTCCGGGCAATTCAGATCCGCGCTGGAGCCGTACTCTGGCTATAGCGCGGATCTGGAGAGCTTAAGATTTGGAGTGATTGTTAATTGAGAGTCTTAATATGGTAGTGGGTCCTATACAAAAAGGATTCCGGCGACTTTGTGCTGGAGATCAAAGGCAAGGCATGATGACATTCTATAGTAGCAATGATTAATTTATGTATGTGTGTAATGTTAGAAAGAACGTGTCATCTGCTTTGTGGTCACTATTAGGGATGGGCCGAACTGACCCCTGTTCGGTTCGCTCCAGATCATTCGAACATTGTGAAAGTTCGGACCCAAATAGCGAACCCCAATAAAGTCAAAAGTGCCCATTTTGAAGGCTTACATGCAAGTAATTGGGCATACAAAAGCTATAGGGGTCCGGTTTTAAATGAGCAGTGATTTTTTAAAGTGAAAGCATAAAAATGAAAAATACCTTTAAATATAGTGCCTGGGGGGTCCTCTTAGTCTGCCTGTAAAGTGGCAGATCTGTACCATGTCTAGAATCTGCTGCAGCAATAATTGCATTTATAAAGCCCAAAAAAAGACATTTTCCCTGCAAGCTGCCTTTGTTTTGTTCAGCAACAGCTGGGGAGCCAGTGTGTATGATGAGGGCACAATGTAGTGCACTGGGAACAAGATTAGAGATTTTTTGGATAAATTCTGGTTTTGCTTTGACTTTGGATAGAAATAACGGGGGTGGAAAAATTGGACTTTGGGTGTCGGTGGTGTCTTCACACCATAACCCTATAGAGGTGCTCTTGATGAAAGCAAGAATTGGCCTTGCTGTAAAAAATTGCAATGATATGCACCTGTCAAACAGGTACAGAAAAATTACTCTTTGGTGTTAATTGTGCCCATAAACCTATACCAAAAGCATTCTTCCAGAAATGATTGAACACCCTCAAAGCTAGGCAGCCTCGAAGTCCTGCAGAGATTCCACATCCCAAAAACACTTAATCAGTGACATCGGCATCAGGGGTTTCATAGCTGGTAATCCAAGACTGATTCATTTTGATAAAAGTCAAATGGTCCACGGAGTCTGTGGACAGACACGTTCTATGATCAGTAATGAAACCTCCTGCAGCACTGAATGCCCATTCTGAAAGCATGCTGGATGCACGGCAGCCCAACAACTCAATAGAGCCACAGTCACAGAGTCGGAGTCGCAGCCCCGGAAGGAAGAGGGCCTGAAGATGGACGCTGCCTGCACAGGGGACGTCGCAGGCTTCATTTGCAGGTAAGTGACGCATAATGGACTACTATGCGATGCATAGTAACTCATTATGTTTCTACTTTGCATTGGAATATAGAGGAAGTAAACCCTCTTTAATGATCAGCCATTGGCGTGGGGGAAAAAAAGCAGAGGCAGCCTAAGCCTGTTGTTGTGCCGTACTCGCACAGGTACTTGTTGATGGCCCCCTGCTGCATGTATAGCCACTGCAGCATTGCCAAAGTCGAGTTCCACCTGGTGGGCATGTCACAAATCAGGCGGTTTACGGGCAGGTGGAATTCCCGCTTTATTTCAGCCAACCGAGCACTGGCTGTGTATGACCGCCTGGAATGGATACAGACTCTTCTGGCCAGCTTTAGCAAATCTTCCAACCCTGGGTACGTATTTAGGAAAGCTGCCCCACCAAATTGAGGACATGTGCCAGGCAAGGCACATGTGTCAACTTTCCCTGTCTAAGGGCAGAAAGGAGGTTTGAGCCATTATTGCACACCACCATTCCTGGCTCCAGCTGGCGTGGTGTGAACCACCTCTGGGCCTGTCCCTGCAGAGGTGCAAGAATCTCTGCTCCGGTGTGATTCCTGTCTCCTAGACACACCAGCTGAAGCACTGCATGGCACCTTTTAGCCTGACTCATGCAATAGCCCTTGGAACGCTTAGGGGGTACCTGATGTACATAGTACAATTTTTCAGAGGAGGGCATGGAGGTGGCGGAGGAGGGGTGGGTAGAGCTCACAGGTCTGGCATCATCACCACCAGCTGTATGGAAACCTGGGGGCACAAGAAGCTGCAGCACCAAAGCCTGTGCTGCATTCTTCCGAGTTGCAAGCATCGTTACACAGTGTGCTGTGAACAAAATGTATCGTCCCTTCCCATGCTTGCTGGACCACGTGTCAGCAGTAAGGGGGACTTTGCGACTGACTGCCTTGCCCAACGATGCCAGAACATTCCCTTCCACGTCATGGTAGAGAGATGGAACGGACTTATGTGAAAAGTAGTAGCTACTGGGAACCTGCCATTGTGGTACAGCACATTGTGTGAATTCACGGAAGGGGGCAGAATCCACCAGGCGGAAAGGCAGAAGTTGGAGAGCCAACAGCTTTGACAAATTTGCATTTAGACGCTGGGCATTTGGGTGGCAGAGACTGTATTTTTTTTTTCCGCTGCAGCAGATGGGGGAGAGAAATTTGCCGGCTCCAGTCTACAGCTGGGGGTGTGCTGCTGGCAGATGCGCTGCTAGGACCTGGGACAACCTGTCAGTGTATAGCAGGGGCAGACTGAAGTGGGTAAGGAGGAGGAGAAGGGACATATTTGTGCCCCTTTTGTGTGGTTTTTAAGTGCTCTTGCCAACAGGCTGAACGTTTGGACGTTAAATGCCTTGTTAAGCATGTGGTACCCAAATGGTTAGTGTTTTTGTCACGTTTGATGTGCCTAAGACACAATTTGCAGGTAGCAACAGTGCAATCTGCTGCAGATGTGTTGAAAAAGGTCCAGACAGTTGAGCTTTGGGAAATGGGCCGGGAGATAACAGCTGCAGAATGTGATGGAATAGGGTGGCTGCTCTCTACTCTTTCTTGATGTTGGCCTCCTTGGAATTGTGCCGCCTCACCTTCAGTTTCCTCCTCTGCTCTATCTGGCACCCAAGTCACATTAGTGACCTCATGATCATCATCATCATCTCCATCATCATCATCATCATTACCACTGAAGACAACTTGGCAATACGCTGCAGCTGGGGGAACATGAATGCCAATTTGTGTACCAGTGTTCTCCTCTCTCCCTAGGCTCATGTTCCTGTCATCCTCAACTTCAGAACCAACATCCAAATCCAGTAATGGCTGGGCATCATCAAGGAGCAAGTGGCCGATGCTGTGGTCAAATAACTTAGCTGACTCCTCCATGGCTGATGCTGGGACTATGGCAGGAATAGATGTGGACAAGGAGGCAGGTTTATCCACTCTGGCAACTGCAGGGGACTGCACACTTGTCTCTGCTTGCGTGACAGAGGATGAGGAAGGTTTAGTAAGCCAGTCCACCACCTCCTCTGCATGCTCTGGCTGGATAGCACGGGCAAACTCGCTAAATAGAGGAAATGATGACCTGCCTGAGGACTGACCACCATGTCCACCTTTGCCTGTGGACACATTTGTTGCTGGCCCTCTTACAGTGCCAAGAGAACATCTGCCTCTCCTTCTGGTCTTCCCAGACATTGGAGGGGAGGGGACGGTGCTTATTTGCAAATTTAAAGAAGAAGTGGAAATCTGTATGTAGATGCACTTAATCACTGTAACGTGGTGTTTGGTGCACTTTAATTTGAGTAATCACACTACACAGACACACTCCAAGGATACACAATAATATACTGCAATATAATGCGCCAAACATACAGTGACGCACAGAAATATATGGCGTTAAACTGGCAGTATCATGCAAAATTATATGGCGTTAAACTGGCAGTAACGCACACAGAACTAGATGGTGTTAAACTGGCAGTAAGGCACACAGAACTATATGGCGTTAAACTTGCAGTAACGCAATCAAATATATGGTGTTCAACCGTCACTACACTAACGTTATCTGAACTGTCCCTACTCTAGCTATACACTAATGTAAAGATTAGCAACACAGTCTCACTACTCTACACTGAAACTATCTGAGCTATTCCTACTCTGCATAAAGAGTGTAAACACTGTGGGGGGTTAGTTCAATGGGGATCACCTTCCCTGGGAAAAAGGCAGTCCAAACGGCAGGTTTGCTTAAAATCTGGCTTGTAGCCAGGTTTATTAAAAAGGTTGCATGTAGAAATCAAGCAAAACAGAAAATAAATCCCCACCATCCAGGCACTAATTAAACATTTCAGTTTTCCTAACTGAGCGGTGCAGGGCTTCTCCCAGACACCCACAAAACATAGACAGTGCAAACCTTTTTGTCTCAGTCCATAAGCAAACTTCCATATGTCAGCTCTCTCAGGCTGATGGGTTCTGAGTCCCAGGCCAGAGCAAAACTCTGCTCTCCTCCTGATTATTTAAACCACCAGATTCCACCTTAGTCCACTGCAAATTAATGCATGCCAGATGACATCTATCGTCCATCGATCACCTCAACTTGTATAACATTACAACACTCAGAGCTAAAGTAGATGGCTGAGATGAGAATTTTCTTTGACTTGTGGACAATACACTTTTCTCAACATCTTCTTTCCATCTGTTTTAGACAGATTGCCATGGGCAGGAACAGCTATAGCTACTTAAACAGAATATTGCGAAAGATCAAGAAACATTTCCTGATCACCCTTGCAAACCTCAGTTGGCTGCAGGAGCCCTGAAACAAACTTTTCTTTTTTTTATAAGGTTGAGGGAGTTTTTTGTGTGGTTGTTTTTTTTTTTTACTTTTTATTGAACACTACAGTTGTAAAGTCTTAATAAAGTTTTGCATGAGTAAATCAGTAAATTGTACAAAGTATTTTTGTTGGAGTCATAAATATAAACACGGTGCTAAGAATTGGAGGTATCAATCTATTTGAGGGCTACAAGTATAGAGTCGAATAGCAGTGATAATGTCACGCACCTGGTGGTGGAGTCTATCTTATGCAGGGAGCAACCACTCTTAAGGCCCTGGTTTGGGAACCCCTGATAGAGCAAACAGAGGTTCTGGAGCACAGGGTGGCATGAGGGCTGGACTGGTTCACTGCTGGTTATGTGAGATATCCTTACATGGCTCGTGCAGGTAGGTAGAGTGGTGATACAGGCTAGGTCGGCAACTAGCTGGCAATGTGGTATAGAAGGTGCAGGCAGAAGAGTGCTCAGGAACTAGCAGGGTCATCAACAGGCTGGCAGCAGAGGTACAAGGGAGAGGCAGAAAAGAAGTTGTGGGCAAGCCGGGGCTCGGTGCAGGCGGAGATCAAACAAGGTCAGGACGGGATGGGTCACAGGAAACAAGTAATCAGGAATTCAGGCATTCTAGAACATGGACACACTGTAGAACGGACACCACCTGCTGCATGGTGCTGTCCTTTTTAAATAGCCTGTTTGGTGCCAGTAGTGCTGCGCACGTGGCTGCGCACCTGCCGTGTGCACGCACGCTCCCGTGCCGAGGAATGGGCATTCCAGGCAGATTGCTTACAGACGTTCCCTGACGGATAACGTGATTATAAATCATCATTTTTACCAAACACCTTCTACTCTCACCTTTTTTTATTTTCCCAGTACATTCCTAAGCCAAACACACAGTTAAAGTGGTTGTAAATCCTTGAATAAACCCACTGCACTGACTAGCCCTAAGTGACGCACAGAGATTCAACTAAACCCCTACTTAAGTTGTACCTGTTTATCTGCCACCCTCTCTCTTCTACAGCCTCCTAAAGCACACATTTTATACAGAATTTTTAAGCTGCAGAAGGCAGTGAGGCGGGATCTGATGTCACACACAGCACAGAGTTGTGAGCCGAGTGTAATCTGAGACCTGAGTGGAAGGAATGGACACACCCTCACTCTGCACAGTCTCAAATGAGAGCATGTACAGCTGAAGCTATCAAACACCTGCTGTATGCTGGAGAGGAGGGGGGTGAGGCATCTCTCAGGATTGTCTGGTGTGGGCATAACCTGTCAGAAGTGACTTATGCTGATAACAGAAGAGTGACAGAGCAGACAGAAATCACTAGGTGCTTTGGATCAAGGCTTCTATATATACTATAGAATAATATGCTGTTTGTTCACTTTTCATTCCGGAGGTTTACAACCACTTTCATCTAGTATGAATTTAAGTTAGGGGCTATCATAGGTTTGAGAGTCATTCCATACATCTCAGACTTCATGGAATTTAATAGAGCATTTCCTCTTTAGGAAAATTATCTTCCTCAGGGCAATTAGTTGATTTAAGCAATTTGTTTCTACGTAGCTAACATAGGTAACAAAGCGGACATGATCACAGGGCAATGATTTTCTGAGCAAGGAGGAGCATTTTGCTAATAAAAAACCTTTGATTGTGATGCCTTGCTCCTGACAATACTGAATAGGCATATTTCTGAAGAAGTCAAAGTCTGTAATTGGAGGGCATTGTCAGATAGTGTAGATAAAATCAACTTTGGTATTGACAGTGTAGGCATGCTGAAGATTGTATTTTTTTTTGTGAACGTATAGGGTTGGGCAAGTTTGGTAAATATGCAATTAAATAAATGTTTTATTGTTCTGGTGACATTGATGACTGAAATAAACAAATGTCATTGTAGTCATCTTAATGTGGGAATTAACAGTTGCTAACTTTTGTGAATTCTGTTTGGTAGGGGAACTTTGCATGTTTGAGAGTGTATAAGATGTGAGTACAGTTTAGAGATAAGATCTTTAGGGCCCTTGGACATAAGGATGGCCATTAAAGGATAATTGGACATTGGTAGGTTAGAATTGTGTGTCTAGTGAATGACCGCTGCAACAACTGAACAAAGAAAATGCACGACAATGCCAATACCATTAAATTTATGGTTTAAGGAGATGTGGCATTGTCAGCTGTAAAATCTGTCTCTTGTAGCATTTCAGTAGAGGTTGGTCTGAGTGAAGAGAAGATTTGCTTTATTCATACCTGGGGAGCACTCAATCCCCACACATTCTGGGATATAATTTAAAATAAAAAAAATTCCATCATAAACATTAAAGTGATATTGTGTAGATTGGGTTGTGTTCTCTCCCTCTACACCAAGATGAATATACGCCCAAGAAAGTGGGGAACAAAGTGTATAAAAGCAGAAAATAATGAAAAACAACTGTAAATCGTAAATAAAACCCATTTAACATCCAAAACCCAGGTGAATTCACCTAGAAATCTAGAACTGTGAACAGTGTAATTACCCATATGGTTTCTTTGCTACATAAGTAATAACATATCAGAGCCAACATGTATACGTATTGTTCCAATAATTTATTGCTAGATACCTCCCTTCCACCACCTGGTAACCTGTTAATGAGACCCAAGAGATCAAAGCTCTAAAAAAAAAAAAAAAAAAAGCCCTATCAGCTAAACAGGGTGCATGGAGTTTGAATGAACATCCTTACATATACAAAAATTATACGCAGTACTTTCAATTTCTTCTTACTATGGAAGAAAAGTGTTTTGTTTTTTTAAACATTGCTGACAGGCAGGTCCTTTATGACAGAAGAGAGGGATGTTTCTTCTGTTATTGGTGCTTCTACCTGCCTGACTGCGTTTATCCATCTACAGTCTGTACTGTACAGTGGTATGTACCATTCAAGAGGGATACTCCTTGACCCAGCTTTCCAGGACAGTCCTCCTAGGAAAAATTTAGAGGAGTCTAATGTATGTACCTCTCAGGAGAGGAACTACTTGGATCAAAGTTTCCACAAAACTAGAGGGGACTGGTCAGTATATACCTCACCCAGCAATCCCAATAGTCCTAGTCACTAGGATCTTGCAACAGAGCAGTACTCATGAGCAGCAGTGTATTTAGGTTTTGTGCTGCCCTAGGCCTGACTAAACTCGTGCACCCCTCTAATTTAAATATGAGGCACCCCTTCCTGTTTCCTGACCCACCTTGAAATTTTCCAGTGGGGACACTAGTTTTGAGGGTTTTGGGGGGGGGGGGAATGGATTCCCCTTATTTGCAGAGATTTCCTCACACCTCCTGTTTGGCTATGGGGCAGAACAACAACTCATTAGTTGGGGTTCGCCGACTGGGCCCCTCGGGACACCCTGGTTCCCTACATATGTATGGGCTGCCCATCCTTATGGCGGCCCTGCCAAGCCACTTTAGGGGGGTACTAGACTGATTTGCCTCCCGGGCCAATCTGCCCCATAGGACTGGTGCTACACTAAGTGTAGCGCAAGCCGGCGGGTACTCTTTTCGTGCTGCCCCCCTGCAAAGTGCCGCCCTAGGCCTGGGCCTCGTCGGCCTAGGCTAAGATACAGTGTTGCTCATGAGACCAGAGGAGTTGCTGTTCCCTTTCAGCTTCTTCCAGATGCCTGCCAGTGAGTTTATGTGGGTCAGATCCTTAAGTGAAGCCTCAGAGTGTCTGATACCCACTCAGAAGTGGGCCCCCTGGCTCTGCCACAGCCAGGACCTCTATGAACAGTCACTTGAAACAGCAGGATGACTGGAGGTAGGGGGCAGCCACACCCCACTTAAACAGGTGGAATCCCTGGAACAGGAAACCTGGCTGTAATGCAGCCCGACTTTTTACGTACTACTCAGCCACCTTTTGGGCACGCAACCCCAGGGATTGGCTGCAACATCATAAATATTCATGCTGCCCATTTGCCTTGCTCTACTCTTATGTTTCAGATCTTTTGCAAGGCAGGAGAGAGCAGTCAAACTTGCAGACTGTGAAACCCAGAACAGCCAAAATAAATCACTAACTGCTCCAATGATTACAAAGCAGCCTAAAAAATTGAATTAACCTTACAGGCTATCTGGGAGGGTGCTACATTTCCATATCACATTACAGTATCAAAAGGTGAGTTGTATGTTTTTTCTAGCATTCTTGGTGATTTTTGTTCCACATGTTGTATTTAATTAAGGTTCTTCCCTCCAATGGCAGAGACCTATAAAATAGAATATAGATGTAAATGTTCCAGTAAAGTTAAACCAGGAGCTGATGGTTTGTAAGCATTTTTTTAATGCACTTAAGAACACTATCTGCTTACTCTGCTCCCAATAGCCATTTCTGCTAACAAAGTTCCAGGTTAAGTAATCTTTGATTAAAGACATAGATGGAAGAATTGCTTTGTAAGGTCATAGTGAAGAGTATAAATTGGTTTGTGTGTGGTATAAAATATTTTTTACTTTATACACACTTATTAATTGTTTTATTTTTAATGTACAAAGCATATTTAACATATAAATCAGTAAAGACCTCTTTTTATGTGCTGGCAACTAATGCTCTAGAAATTACGGAACAACTTTCAAACAGACAATGACTGTAGCAGTACAGGGCTTGACATCTGAGATACACAGATATCCCTAAAGCACTTCAGTAGCTATTAAGGAAATATTTATTATTGGATAGAACAGGGAAGTGTTTGAGCCTTAAGCCCCGTACACACGGTTCGACGATCGCACGTACGATCGTGTCAAATCGTATGTTGGCTGTTGTATGCAGCATACTGACTGCACTCCACGATCGTACGGCCGGGGAAAGAACGTTCAGGTGCATGTAATTAGCATCCAGCCATTCCTGACTTTGGGCATGCGTGTTTTGCACAATACAACTTTGTTGTACCAACTGCTCTGTACACACGATACAACGGTCATATGAGAGCTTGTTAATATGACCAAGTTTTCTAGTCTGCTCATACAACTCCCTTGTACGACCATCGTATGTTCGACTGTTTTCAAATCGCGCATACGAACGATCAATATCGCATACAACGGTCGTGAGTACGACCTGTTGTATGCGATCGTCGAACCGTGTGTACGGGGCTTTAGACTAGAAGTCAGGGAATTCAAACTCTTAGAGACAAAGTACAGCTAAATCAGGGGAAAAAATGTTTAACCAAAGCCCAACAGCAAGTCCTATATAGAAATCCATAGTGAAAACAAAAGGGCTGGGAAAAGGGACAGAAGCGCCAGACGACTCCTAGTGCAGTATCGTTTTGATGATAAGGTGCGAAAGTAAAAACATAATAATAATGCACTCACATAGAGTTCATAGGGTGCAGGCTCGTCAGGTGCAGCAATCGGATGGACTGCCGAAGGGTCCTCCGTAGTGAGTCACAAACCCTGTGAATCAGTCCCATGTGTTCTCAGGAGCTGTAGCCTCGAGGGTACTCGGGAGGACGCCGGCCGAGTCTTCCGATGTAAAGCTGTTACAGAGCTGTCAAACCCAGATGTTTGGTCAATCAGAACGCATTTCAGAGAAAAGGCCAGGCCTCCTTCATCAGCTGGTTCATCAAGCGCTTACATTGGGTTTAAATATGAGAAACACTTAACCCAGTCTGTGCCTTAAGACCTAAAAACCACTGCAGCTGGGTAAACCCACATAATACACATAGCCAGTGGTGTCAGAGCTTGGATAAAATTCATATAACATATATAAAAAAAAAAAATAAAAAAAAAAAAAAATATATATATATATATATATATATATATATAATATAAAAAATCATGTGAAATGTAATCTAGATTTTGGCCCCCACCAGCAGCACATAAACCAGAGACTTCCTCAAATGGGTTAAAAATCCATCAAACAATTTACCAGGAGTGACATTTTATTCAATTACATGTACTCTCATTATTTATGGACTAACATTATGTTTTTTTCTTTTTTTCTTTTTTCTTATTTCACATTTTCTCTTATTAAATGTACTATGGCCATGGGCTTTGCATATCAGTCTATAGTTTTGAGGTTTTA
The DNA here is from genome assembly GCA_018402905.1 of Glandirana rugosa. Taxonomy (NCBI): domain Eukaryota; kingdom Metazoa; phylum Chordata; class Amphibia; order Anura; family Ranidae; genus Glandirana; species Glandirana rugosa. Next base: position 583,515 of record BLSH010059482.1, on the reverse strand, counting down.
GCGCTGAGTTTCACACTACAGGGTGGGCCATTTATATGGATACACCTTAATAAAATGGGAATGGTTGGTGATATTAACTTCCTGTTTGTGGCACATTAGTATATGTGAGGGGGGAAACTTTTCAAGATGGGTGGTGACCATGGCAGCCATTTTGAAGTCGGCCATTTTGAATCCAACTTTTGTTTATTCAATAGGAAGAGGGTCATGTGACACATCAAACTTATTGGGAATTTCACAAGAAAAACAATGGTGTGCTAAAGGGGGGAGTGTATATGATTACACGGTGTTTGTCCTTCAATTATAGTGGTTGGTAAGGGTAAAATAATTCCACATAGGTATATTTACCGGGTGGGACATCACACTTTGAGTCGCGATTTTGGAGTTTTGATATCTGACTATACGTTTCGGGTACCGGTATCATGTAAATTATTCTCTTTTACAC
>BLSH010059482.1:554336-576537 GCA_018402905.1 Glandirana rugosa | reverse complement strand
AGATCAAGTGGTTAGAAGAGTGGGTGATGTTGGGCATAAAATGGCAGGACAGTTCAAACCCCCCACAAATGACACCATTTTGGAAAGTAGACACCCCAAGCTATTTTCTGAGAGGCATGTTGAGTCCATGGAATATATTATTTGTTTGTCATAAATGATTGAAAAGTGACAAAAAAAAAAAAACTCCACAAAGTTGTCACTGAAATTATATATTGCTCACCCATGCCATGGGTATGTGTGGAATTACACCCCAAAATACATTCTGCTGCTTCTCCTGAGTACGGGGATACCCCATGTCTGAGACTTTTTGTGAGTCTATCCGTGTACGGGACCCTGAAAACCAATCACCGCCTTCAGGATTTCTAAGGGCCACAATTTATGCCTTCACCCCATACTACCTATCCAGGTTGCAGAGGCCATGAAATGCCCAGATAGCAAAAAAAACAAAAACAAATGACCAAATTTTGGAAAGTAGACACCCCAAGCTATCTGCTGAGAGGCATGTTGAGTCCATGGAATATTTTATATTTTGCCACAAGTTTTGGGGAAATGACAATTTGTATTTTTTTTTTTTTTTTTTTTTTTTACACAAAGTTGTCACTGAAATGATATATTGCTCACACATGCCATGGGTATATGTGGAATTACACCCCAAAATACATTCTGCTGCTTCTCCTGAGTCCATATGTTTGTGGACCACTTAAACCCCCTAGGTCCCCTAGTGGCCCGTCTGAATAAGGCAACGACCATTCCCTTGGAGGGGTCGCCGTCTTTTAGGGAGGCGGCCGATCGCCACACAGAGGCAGTGTCTAAGGTACTGTTCTTGTTGGCTGGGTCAGCCATGCGGCCAGCTCTAGCGGCTGTGATGGCGGCACAATCTCTTCACGAGCACGCTGCCACACTGCACACTGGTTTAACTTGTGAGTGTGCACAGGCTGAGGTGCAGCGGGTGCAACATTTGGAAGAGGGTCTCCGCTACATTTGCCATGCTGCCTTGGACCTTCTTCCCATATTGTCAAAAATGTCTGTTTTTGCAATTGTTATCAGGCGGGTGCTGTGGCTCCGCTCTTGGTCGGGTGACCAGGCTTCAAAGAAAGCTCTTGCAGATCTTCCCTTTCAGCGATGGCGTCTGTTTGGCCCACAGTTGGATGAAATCATTAAGAATTTCACGGGAGGGAAGAGTACTTTCCTTCCAGAGCCGAAGCGGTGGGATTTTCGCCGTAGGCAGGGCCCTGTTTCTTCAGGTCAGTAGAAGTTTTTTCGGACACCCGGCTCGGCGGGTAAGGGCTTCAAGTCCGGTAGTGCTGCTGCTGGGCACAGTAAAAAGCCTTGGCAGCATAAGTCCGAAAAAGCGAAGGATAAATCAACCTCCGCATCATGGGTTGCCCCCGCCCGACTCACGGGTGGGGGGCCGGTTGCTGGGATTCGCAGACAGATGGACTGCCCGCATCACCGATCGGTGGGTACTGGAGGTGGTGTCCTCCAGGTACAGGATAGAATTCATCTCTCTGCCCCCAGAAAGGTTCTTTCCTTCAAACTTGAGACTCCCTCAGGGGCGTCAGGAGGCTCTTCTAGGCGCCGTTTGGGCGCTTGCTGAACAGGGAGTGATTGTACCGGTACCCTTGGGGGAAAGATTTCGCGGGTTTTACTCAAACCTCTTCGTGGTGCCCAAAAAGGGCGGTGTCAGGCCAGTTCTGGACCTGAAGGCATTAAACCGCTTCGTAAAGACGAAGAGATTCAGGATGGAGTCCATCCGCTCAGTCGTGGCTGCCAAGGGGAATTCATGGCGTCCATGGATATCAGGGACGCGTATCTCCATGTGCCAGTTTTCTACGCTTCGCAGTGGGGGACCTGCATTACCAGTTTGTGGCACTTCCCTTCGGGTTGGCTTCATCGCCCTGAGTGTTCACCAAGGTGGTGGCCCCTATGCTGGCGCTGCTGAGGTATTGCGGTAGTAGCATACCTCGACGATTTACTCCTGAGAGCAGAGTCTGCTGCAGCTCTGGAGGAGAACCTGACAATTATGGTGTCCACGTTAGAGGAGTTCGGTCGGCTAATCAACCTGCAGAAGTCATCGTTGACTCCATCCTGCCGGCTGGAATACCTGGGTCTGATTCTGGACACGGTTCAGGCAAGGGTGTTTTTACCACCAAGCAAGCTCCTGACACTTCAGGCAGCAGTGCGAACCCTGTTATCACGCCAGTGGTCCTCCTTACGGTTCTGTATGCGAGTGTTGGGGCTCATGGTGTCGACTTTCGAAGCAATACCTTACGCCCAGAGTCACACTCGGCTCTTGCAGAAGGCGATTTTGTCGCAATGGGACAAATCTCCTCTATCCCTAGACAGACTGATCAGGTTGGATCATCAGTCCCGGGGATCCTTGATTTGGTGGATTCGGGCTCCGGCCCTAAAGTTGGGAAAATGTTTTCTCCCCCTCAATTGGTCGATAGTAACGACGGATGCCAGCCTATTGGGCTGGGGAGGGGTCCTGGGTCAGTTCTCTGCCCAGGGTCATTGGTCAGTGCAGGAAGCTTGTCTTCCAATAAATGTACTGGAACTGAGAGTGATCAGGCTTTGTCTGTCCCGTTGGTGAGAAAGGCTGCGAGGCCTCCCTGTCCGGGTTGAGTCGGACAATGCCACGGCCATGGCATATGTGAACCATCAGGGTGGAAAAAGAAGCTCGGCAGCAGCCGTGGAGGTGGCTCTGATCCTTCGGTGGGCAGAACTTCACGTGCCAGCTCTCTCTGCGATCTACATCCCAGGCGTGGAAAATAGGCATGCGGACTTTCTCAACCTCCGGACTCTGGATCAAGGGGAATGGTCCCTACATCCAGAAGTGTTCCGCCAGATTTGCCTCAAGTGGGGCACACCAGAGGTGGACCTCATGGCCTCCAGGTTCAATCACAAGGTACAGACCTTTGTGTGCAGAACAAAAGATCCGCTGGCAGCCGCCTCGGAAGCTCTGGTAGCGCCCTGGGGTCGGTATCGGCTTCTGTACATCTTTCCTCCTCTAAAGCTTCTACCGCGGGTTCTGCGCAGGATAGAAGCAGAGGGAATCCCGACAATCCTGGTGGCGCCGGATTGGCCTCAGCGCCCTTGGTACACCGATGTAGTACGGATGGTGACAGATGTTCTATGGCGTCTTCCACTTCGCGAAGACCTACTGTCTCAGGGGCCCATTTTGTACCCTGCTTTACCCTCGCTGGCTTTGACGGCTTGGCTATTGAGTCCCAGGTGTTGAGGGATAGGGGTGTCTCGGACTCCGTGATCCCTACTATGATTGAAGCACGTAAAGGTACCTCACGTAAGATTTATCATAGGACCTGGAAGGCTTATATTGCCTGGTGTGAGGCAGGGGGTGGAACCCCCGCTCTTATATGGTGTCCAGAGTACTGACTTTTTTGCAGCAAGGTCTGGACAAGAACCTGGCATTAAGTACGCTTAAGGGTCAGATTTCGGCCCTGGCGGTTCTTTTTCAACGACCCTTGGCGTCTCATTCATTGATCCATACATTTGTACAGGGGGTACGTCATGTGGCTCCTCGGATACGGTCGCCTCTGGCACCGTGGGATTTGAATCTGGTGCTTTCTGTGCTGCAGAAACCACCATATGAAAAGATCAGGGATATACCCTTGCGACTGTTGTCGCAGAAAGTGGCTTTTCTGGTGGCTGTCATGTCCGCTAGGCGGGTGTCTGAGTTGGCAGCATTATTCTGCAAGTCACCTTACTTGGTCCTTCATAAGTACAAGGCGGTTTTTCGACCTTCCCCTTCGTTTCTTCCGAAGGTGGTTTCTTCTTTTCATTTAAATGAGGGTATTCTTCCCTCATTGTGCCCGCACCCGTCGCATCCCAAAGAAGTTGAACTGCATTCTTTGGATGTGGTGAGGGCTTTGCGGGTGTATTTGTTTTCTACAGCTTCTTTTCGGAAGTCTGATTCTTTATTTGTGCTGACGGAAGGGTCGCGCAAACGCATGGTGGCCTCGTCAGCTACCATTTCTCGTTGGATAAGGAAGACCGTGACTCATGCATATGAGATTTGGGGCAAGGTTCCCCCGTTTCCAGTCACGGCTCATTCCACCAGGGCAGTTAGTACTTCCTGGGCGTTTAGACACCAGGCCTCGGTGTCTCAGGTGTGCAAGGCGGCTACTTGGGCCTCAGTGCACACGTTTACTAAGTTTTACAAAATTGATGTTTCAGCATCTTTGGATGCTGCTTTCGCCTGCAAAGTATTACAAGCGGCAGTATAGGCTCGGTTAGCGCCACCTGAGAGGGCTTTTTCTGTTGGGTACAGTTGTTATAGTTTGCCCACCCCTCTTGATTGGCACAGCTTTGGGACGTCCCCACGTGTCATAAGAAGACTGCGTCTGTCAGTGAACGGAAGAGTAAAAGGGGTTTATTATAACTTACCGTAAAATCCATTTCTCTGAGTTCGCAGACAGACAGACGCAGCACCCACCCCACTGCGTTGAGTTTGTACGGCTTGTTACGAACTGCTCTATGCAGAGCAGGGGGATTATATGCTAAGGTGAGGACGGCCCCCTGGGAGGGGCCAGCCTATGCTTTTGTTTGTTTTTGCCTAGTCTACTCCTAGTGATATGAGCATAACCCACGTGTCATAAGAAGGCTGCGTCTGTCAGTGAACTCAGAGAAAAGGACTTTAGGGTAAGTTATAATAAAATCCCTTTTTTTCAAATTAAGAGTACGGACAAATTTATTTAAATTAATATATGTTTGGAATTTATTTAGGTTCTGGACTGGTGCAAATTTTAATCCCTTATCAAGGACTTTCAGTTCGTTATCGTTAAGATTGACCACACTCAGATTATATACAGTGGGTACAGAAAGTATTCAGACCCCCTTAAATTTTTCACTCTGTTATATTGCAGCCATTTGCTAAAATCATTTAAGTTCATTTTTTTCCCTCATTAATGTACACACCGCACCCCATATTGACAGAAAAACACAGAATTGGTGACATTTTTGCAGATTTATTAAAAAAGAAAAACTGAAATATCACATGGTCCTAAGTATTCAGACCCTTTGCTCAGTATTTAGTAGAAGCACCCTTTTGATCTAATACAGCCATGAGTATTTTTGGGAAAGATGCAACAAGTTTTTCACACCTGGATTTGGGGATCCTCTGCCATTTCTCCTTGCAGATCCTCTCCAGTCCTGTCAGGTTGGATGGTAAACGTTGGTGGACAGCCATTTTTAGGTCTCTCCAGAGATGCTCAATTGGGTTTAAGTCAGGGCTCTGGCTGGGCCATTCAAGAACAGTCAGGGAGTTGTTGTGAGGCCACTCCTTTGTTATTTTAGCTGTGTGCTTAGGGTCATTGTCTTGTTGGAAGGTACACCTTGAGCCCAGTCTGAGGTCCTGAGCACTCTGGAGAAGGTTTTCGTCCAGGATATCCCTGTACTTGGCCGCATTCATCTTTCCCTCGATTGCAATCAGTCGTCCTGTCCCTGCAGCTGAAAAACATCCCCACAGCATGATGCTGCCACCACCATGCTTCACTGTTGGGACTGTATTGGACAGGTGATGAGCAGTACCTGGATTTCTCCACACATACCTCTTAGAATTAAGGCCAAAAAGTTCTATCTTGGTCTCATCAGACCAGAGAATCTTGTTTCTCACCATCTTGGAGTCCTTCGGGTGTTTTTTAGCAAACTCCATGCGGGCTTTCATGTGTCTTGCACTGAGGAGAGGCTTCCGTCGGGCCACTCTGCCATACAGCCCCGACTGGTGGAGGGCTGCAGTGATGGTTGACTTTCTATAACTTTCTCCCATCTCCCGACTGCATCTCTAGAGCTCAGCCACAGTGATCTTTGGGTTCTTCTTTACCTCTCTCACCAAGGCTCTTCTTTCCCGATAGCTCAGTTTGGCCGGACGGCCAACTCTAGGAAGGGTTCTCGTCGTCCCAAATGTCTTCCATTTAAGGATTATGGAGGCCACTGTGCTCTTAGGAACCTTAAGTGCAGCAGAATTTTTTTTGTAACCTTGGCCAGATATGTGCCTTGCCACCATTCTGTCTCTGAGCTCTTCAGGCAGTTCCTTTGACCTCATGATTCTCATTTGCTCTGACATGTAGTGTGAGCTTTAAGGTCTTATATAGACAGGAGTGTGGCTTTCCTAATCAAGTCCAATCAGTATAATCAAACACAGCTGGACTCAAATGAAGGTGTAGAACCATCTCAAGGATGATCAGAAGAAATGGACAGCACCTGAGTTAAATATATGAGTGTCACAGCAAAGGGTCTGAATACTTATGACCATGTGATATTCCAGTTTTTCTTTTTTAATAAATCTGCAAAAATGTCAACAATTCTGTGTTTTTCTGTCAAAATGGGGTGCTGTGTGTACATTAATGAGGAAAATAAATGAATTTAAATGATTTTAGCAAATGGCTGCAATATAACAAAGAGTGAAAAATTTAAGGGGTCTGAATACTTTCCGTACCCACTGTATACCAGTTCCTATTGGGGTTTTGGCTTTTTGTAAGCGCTTCCCTGCTCTCGTTCCTCTCTTTTTCCTAATCGGCTGTCTTCTTTTGATCTTGGATGGGGGGGGATTCCACCACTCCTCCCCCACTCTGGGGCCCTGCTGTGGATACCCCCCTCCTGGGCCACTCTTTGCCTGTTGAAAACCCCCTCTGTCCTGGGAGGCATAATCCTGCAGTGGGCCAAATCTATTCTGGACTGGGATCTGCTCCCCCATATTATAAATTTTACCCTGATTATAAAAGTTCTTTTGTGGGGCTGGGTGTTGATATCCCCTCCCTCTCGGTTTTCCATAATCTCTATAGTGCTCAGATGGGCCACCTGTCTTCCAACGAGGCTGTTGATAACTACTTCTTCTGTCTAATTGATTTCCTCTTACTGGGGTACCATATTCATTAGGGTGGTGATAGAAATGATCACCCTCCCGCATGGGCTGTGGATAACCACTATTATTACCTCTTTTTTTCTTTAATTTACCTCTCTGGGGATGCTCCACCCAATCACTATGGTGGAATCCCCACTGGAGTGTATAATTTCCCCTTGAGTCCTGATACTCAACATTATATGAGGGATTAGTTAATGGGGTCTCAGGGGGCCTATTCTGTCCCTGTATTTCTAAATTCTGATCTGCGGATATATTAGGAGCATTTGTAATAGATTGCCACTTAAATATATTACCATTCTGAAAGTCATCAAAATCCCTAAGGAATTTTTTATTTTTCTTGAATTGAATCTCTCTGTCCCATTTAGCTAATTTATTCTGTAGATCAGCCTCGTTGGAAGACAGGTGGCCCATCTGAGCACTATAGAGATTACGGAACACCAAGAGGGAGGGGATATCGACACCCCAGCAGGGCCCGAGAGTGGGGGAGGAGTGGTGGAATCACCACCATCCAGGATCAAAAGAAGACAGCCAATTAGGAAAAAGAAAGGAAAGAGAGGAAGGAGAGCAGGGAAGCGCTTACAAAAAGCCAAAACCCCAAAAGGAACTGGTATATATCTTAACGATGACAAACTGAAAGTCCTTGATAAGGGATTAAAATTCGCACCAGTCCAGAACCTAAATAAATTCCAAACATATATTAATTTAAATAAATTTGTCCGTGCTCTTAATTTGAAAAAATATTTCTTATCTAACCCGGTGAGGAGCACAGTGGTGGATCGGGGAACACATTCCGATCTTCTAAATCGGTCCATTTTTAACCCTTTAAACAAAGACAATAAGTATATTGAGGTTTTTAAAAATAAAGTCTGTAGAGACCAAGAGGTAATGAAAGTCAGCAAGGTGTCAGATCCTCAGTACATTCGAAAGGGGATTGAGTCCTTGGAAAAACAAAAGGACATTTATCATTCGCCCGGCTGATAAGGGTGGGGTCCTTGTGGTACTTAGCAAGGCCTACTACCTTGCAGAAATTAATCATTTACTGAGCGATCGGGATACGTACCAGTTATTCAATAAGGATCCCGTTATAACCTTTAAGGATGACCTACATGTATTGGTTGAGAAGGGGAAAACATGTGGAGTCCTGACGAAGAAGGAGGCCTTGTATTTGGACCCCCTTTTTTTGCAGGAAACCTATTATTTATGTCCTCCCAAAAATTCATAAGGATAGTGTAAATCCCCCTTGCAGGCATATTGTAAACTGAATTGACTCTGTATCTGCCAGGCTGGGACAGTATATAGATTTTTTTTTACAGCCAATGGTTACTCGATCCAAGGCCTTTTTAAAGGATACCAAACATGTCATTCAAATATTAGAAAACCTCACATGCTCAGCTTCCACCATCTTAGTGACCACTGACATGGGTTCATTGTATACTATTATTGGAAACGGTGAAGCCCTTATGTCAGTAGAATGGGCATTGGAGTCCTCTGAATTACATGTGGAGCATAAGAGGTTTGGGTTTCTGTTTGTCTAGAAGTTATTTTTGGTACCAGGGCCAATATTATCTTCAGACTAGGGGGGTCACAATGGGGGCTCGTTTTGCTCCCAGTGTGGCCAACTTATTCATGGCTCACTGGGAGGAGAACAACGTGGTCTTCAGGGACCACCCCCCAGAACTATAATGTTTTAAGAGGTTCATAGATGAACTGATCATCATATGGGAAGGTGACAGTTCAGGTCTAGATATTTTTATGCAGAAGCTTAATAGCAATAATCAGAATATAGTTCTATCTTGGAATGTAAGCACGGAGAAATTGGTATTCCTTGATCTTGAAATCTCAGTGGACGAAAATGGCTTTAAATTAAAAAAAAATTTCAAGCCTACTATTGACCATAATGCCTATATTGCCCTGGGGAGCTGTCATCACCATTCATGGTTGGGCAATATCCCCAGGGGACGATTTATTAGTCTTAGACGTAATTGTACGCATACGCAGGATTTTATACATCAATCCCAGATTCTAACTGAACGTTTTCAGCAAAAGGGCTATGAGAAGGAGGTTTTGAACCAAGAAATAGAGAGGGTTAAAAAGATGGATAGACAGCAATTAGTAAAGAATGTGGAAAGGAAGGCACCCACAAATGAACATCAGTTTAAATTGGTGTTGGATTTCAATGTCCAACACAAGAAATTTGAGAAGATTATTAAAAAAAACTGGTCTATTTTAAAAATGGATAAGGTATTGGGGCCTATCCTACCTGACCGACCGCAGTTTATATACAAAAAGGCGTTGTCTCTTCGAGATCGGATCGTTGACCCTCCTACCCAAGCGGAGAGTCGACTTTTTTCTTTTTTGGTTGGTTTTTATGCCTGTGGATGTTGTGTTGCCTGTAGACACTCAAGGTGTAATATTAAAAAAACTTAAGTAGTTTGTAGCAACGGCTACTGAAAAGCAATATAAGATATCTCAACTGATTACATGTAGCAGCGTTGGTGTTTTTTACATGTTGGAATGTAGGTGCAGGCTGCAGTATATTGGTAGGACTTCCAGGCCACTGCATGTCCGCCTCCGAGAACATGTGAATAACATTAAAAAGGGGCTGATCACACCTAACGTCTCAAAGTATTTCAGGCAAGTTCACAATAGAGACCCCAGTGGATTGAAGTTTTGGGGTGTTTAAAGAGTTACTAAGCATTGGAGGGGAGGCAATTTTATCCGCCAGTTAAGTCGCAGAGAATCGCATTGGATCTATGAAACAAAAGTTTTAGCGCCAATGGGTTTGAATATAGAGTTTGATCCAAACTGTTTTATTTCCAATAGATAAATATGTTTATATGTAGTGTTGGTTGTGAACAGCGTTGGTCACTGGTGTATATCTTTTAATATATTTAATATCCCCCTATGGATATAAGACTCTAGTTGGGCAAAGTTTCTTTTAGTTTATATTCATTTTCATGAAGTATAGAATTCATTGGAAAATTTAATTGAGATTTTATTAATGAATTTTTATACATTTTATGTTTCACTAATAAATAGTTACTATTAGTTACTATAGAACTAGTAATACATTTTTATATATGTTTATGTTGCACTAATAAATAGTTATATTAGCATTTAGGCCTTTGGCTAATTGCTATTTGGTTATGATTGTATTAATCACCTATGATTATTGAATCGCGTTCGGTCTACATAATTCCATGATGTGGCCATGGTGATATATTGCAGACAGTATATGCAGTGTCAGGTTGTGTTGTACCTAGTGGCGCGAGTCACTTCGGGTGGTGGGCGTCACGGGCGCATCACACAGGGGGACCGTCCTTCCGGTCATATGGTCCGAACAGGAAGTGACGGTCCGAGCCCTGCGCTGGCACCTTGGTCACTTAATATAGGTTGATGATTCAATTTCCTGTGAGTGGAGTATAATAAGCGGCTTGTACGTCACCTCCCTATCCACTGACGAAGTTCCGGTTCCGGAACGTAACGTGTGCGGAAGGGGAGGGACTTGTGTGACATCACCCGCGGCCAACGCTGGCTTTACCTTAGGAACGTGTTATGCTGTTTGGTCTGCATATGTGAGATTTCAATACCTGGCACTGGGTCACAGTGCAATTCATGTAACTGCAATATTTTATTAAAGTGGTTGTCAAGTCATGACAACCACTTTAAACTACAGGTAAGCCTACAATAAGGCTTACCTGTAGGTCCAGGAAATATCTCCTATCGGCACATGCGCACTGAAGAATCGGCACCCGGAGTAGCCCAGGGTGCCGTTTCTTCTGTATTCGTGCCGTAAATAACGGCTCCCGTGCGCATGCGCGGGAGTGACATCAGCGCGGCTCCGCCAATCACATCGCTGGAGCCGCAGACCTGGAAGAGCGGTGTCGCCGGTCACAGCAGTGTGCCGAGACTGCTGTAACAGCTCTGTACCGAGGTAAGCGTTTCATAATGAGCTAGTATGCGTTGCATACTAGCTCATTATGCTTTCGCTTTGCATGTTTTTTTTTGGGGGGGGGCTGGGGGCGGTTTACAACCACTTTAAAGCATTGTGTTTTACATATGGAGAGCACTATGGTTGTTTCTTTTTATCATATATAACACTTGATGTCTGGAGCCATCCAAGGAGAGGGTTATCAGCTGTATCCGGACCCTGAGTGGAGTGTTGCCTGTTTTCCCCTTGTAAAGGGCTAAGAGCACATTTGATCCTCTATTGGAGGGGGGTCCACTGAGGGAGGTGAGCGGCCATCCTTACATTGCTGGTCGATTGCACTGAAGCACTTTGATGAATTTACCTGCACTGCATGACCACTGATGGTGGTTGATTGGACTGTGTATATATGAACTGTCATTTATCTAGTGCTGCACTCTTCTTTTAATGATATTTTAGCTGGGATTTGATGAATTATCCTGTAGTGTTCAGCTGCTATTATCACTGTAATTCAATTTGTTTGCGCTGATTGATATATCTGTTTTGTCAGCCAAACACTAACCACAAGTGTAAGAAAAGTTTTTGTGTTATCATTCATATTCTCTGAAAAATAGCCAAGAAATCATACATTCTGCCAGGGTATGTAAACTCATGAGCACAACTTTATTAAGGAAATTGTTTTCATACTTACCGTAATATTCCTTGGATCCTCCTCATGTCAGCCTACTATGGGTCAGCTCCGCCCCCTCTGACCCCATCAGGACAACCTCTTTCCAAGCCTATAAGAGGCGGCTGTCTGCCCCTATGCAGTGTTCAGTTTACCCACCTCGCAACTGACTTTCGGTGGGAGTTCCTCGGCTGACATGAGGAGGATCCAGGAAAGGAAAATTACGGTAAGTATGAAAATAATTTTCCTTATTCCTGGACCTCCTCATGTCAGCCTACTATGGGATGTAGCAAGCAATCGACCACATAAGGGGAGGGAAAGACACAAATAACCAGAATCATAAACTGATATCAATTATTTTAATGGCCGATAGCCGCCGACCGAGTAGTAGACCCAAAAGCTTCTGGTACGTTCACTCTGTAGTGCTGAATGAAAGTATTAGGTGCACTCCAGCTAGCTGCCCTGCACACTGCTTCTGCTGACACATTAGCGTATGATGCACAGGAATCTGCCATGCCTCTCATAGAATGTGCTTTGACCTCCAATGGCGGAGGATATCCCGACTCTCTATATGCCATCTGGATAGTTTTTAGGATCTATGAAGACACCATTCTAGGTGGCATAGCCATGCCTTTCCTGGAGCCACCGGGAAAGATGAAGAGCTGATCTTGTTTCCAGAAATCCTTAGTTCGCTCTAGGTATATTGATAAGGCCTGCACTAGATCCAGCCTAGTCTATTCGTCTTCCGAGTTACTATCCGGGAAAGATTCCCGATTAATATGCCAATCTGATGCTACTTTTGGAAGAAAACTTGGGACCGGTCTGAGTACTATTTCATCTTGGGACTAGGGGAAAGTCCCATGGAATGGATAGAGCATCCTGGCCTAGAGCTTGTCTGTGCCACCTTCGGGAGAAGTAACCCGTTATCTGAGATTTTTCCTCCAATGCCACCCAATCTATGACCGATGTCCCCCAGACCTTGAAGATTTTAAACAGTTATCTGGGATTCAAGCCCCATTCGTTCAGATCCAAGAATCTCTGACTCAGTTGATCCATCGGCTTGTTTTGTAGACCCAGAAGATATGCTGCTGTTAGGGAAAAATTTAGCATGCCGCTCTGAGCAGTGGGAGGCTCCTGGTGTCCCCTTGCCGGGCCACGCAGGCTACGATGGTTTGTTGTTGGAAAAGACTTTGACTGCCCCTTTTGCAAAATTGATTGGAAGGCTACTAGAGCACTTTTGAAGAGCTTTTCAGGCGCTTTTGAAGAGCTTACCATTCATTTCAATGGCGAGGGGTGTATTTTCACCATCCTGCCAGCGCACTGCCCCAGTGTGAAAGAATTAATTGATTTTAATATAAACAGGTTTTCGTGAGCTTTTCAGGCGCCTTTTTAGCGTGAAAGCACATAAAAAGCGCCTCAGTGTGAAAGGAGTCTTAGGCTTGACTCACACCCATGCATCCCCAGTGTCCCCCGCATCCTGCAGACCCACAGAACGCGTTCCATTGGAAACAACGCCAAATAGACTGTAGTACAAATCCGCAAAATGCACCAAACACACACGGGTACGAATCAAGCCTAAAGAAGGAATCAAGGAAAAATCAAATACACGAGTGTCTGGTTCCAGATCTGACTCAGAATCCTCTGAATGTTCATCTGAACTGTAGTGATATGTAGCATCTGGCTCTGATTCTGAAGCGGATGAGTGCCGCCTAGGCCGGGATTTCTTAGATATGGATTTCAAGCCGCCTTTGACTGCTGCCCTAATATAGTGCTTCACCTGGCGTGCATCTGCTGCATTATCACACGCAGCTTCCTTCAAACAAGAGAGGTATACACACCTCCCTGGTAGGGAGTTTGCCTAGCATGCCCAGCAGGCCTTCTCCTCTTCCCAGGCCGAGGCCCTTCCAGAAGATGAAGAGGATCTGTGTCTTTGTTATGCACATGCTAGCGCTTAGTGGTCGCTTTTTGGTGTTGTAACAGCAATTGGCCTGGGCTCAAGGCACTGCAATGAGGCACAGGTGATGGTGATTTGGAGTGGAGTTCCACAGGGATTTTATCCCGCCGCCGACCATCCCTCTGACCCGACTTATCACGATTTGAGCGCTTCTTTTTTTGCGGGTGATGCGGCTCTTTAGTACTTCCCTGTGGGCGTTTATCCCACATCTGGGTCTTCTCTCTGTGTAGAGAAGAAGAATCCACTCTTTTAAAAACAAAAAAACAAATAAATACAACAAAAACAAAACACAAAAAAAACACACATAGACAGCCAGAGATCTATCCAGCAACCCAAGGTAGCAGCCATGTTGAGCTCCCACATCACTTATCACAGAGGCCGTGTTTTTGAGACAAACTGGAGCTACAGGTGCTGTAATCACAGCAGGGAAGCAGGAGCCAGAGCATGGGAGAGGGTGTTCCTATCATACCAGGAAGTGGCAGCTCTCAGCAATATCCTGAGAGTTCCTGTGGGACTACAAGCCTCAGCCTGCCTGCTGTTTCATCAATTCGCCGCACAGCCCATACCAGCAGTGTTTAACTGCTCTCTAGAGGCCGGTGTACACAGGCAGTCATTTATACTGCTAAACTGAGACCCAGCACCATGGGTACCACCACAAAGGGACATTTACAGCCCAGACAGGGGGTCCTCTGAACTCAGGAGAGTGCATGAACCTAAACAGGATCGCATGGACATTACAAGGTTTTGCAGTATGTCTCCTACCGTGCTTCTTCTGTGTGTGTGTGTGTGTGTGTGTGTGTGTATATATATATATATATATATATATATATATATATATATATATATATATATATTATTTTTTTAAGAGGCGTCCGGAGCGAGGACTAAAAAAGAACACCGCATAGGGGCAGACAGCCGCCTCTTATAGGCTTGGAAAGAGGTTGTCCTGAAGGGGTCAGAGGGAGCGGAGCTGACCCATAGTAGGCTGACATGAGGAGGTCCAGGAAATATATATTCTTGCACTGCCTGACTATATACAGATAGCCCTATGTATATAGTATATATTTCCCTACACTAACCTGCCTACACTAACTGACAGATATAAGGATAGATTGTAGATTTCTCCCTAGCTATCTATCTATTTAGCTGTCTTTTTTTTCTTTCTTTTTTTAACACATTAGAAAGCTAGCTAGCTAAACTGCCTGTAATCAGGAACCTAAGCTCTCTCTCTAACACCGACCACTGCCACCAGCACACTACATAGAACCGCTGTACAAGCAGCTTTATATAGAGTGGGGTGTGGATTGAGGCTGCTGTGCAGTCATTGGCTAAAGGCACCCTGCCTTTAGCCAATCATATCTCTCACAGCAGGCCATCCGCTGATTGGCCAAAGCATGCAGATCATCGGAAACACCCGAACAAGCGAACACCCGATGTTCGAGTCCAACATCAGTTCGACTCAAACCAGGAGCTCATCCCTAGTGGATAGCAACATTATTGTACCAGCTCTGTGATGTACAATATGTGTGGCTATTGTCTCTAAAATAATACATTATAATGTTTATTTGAAAATCACTGAGTTGGAAAAAGGATCACCCCCATGTGTCAGTATTTTGTTGAACCCCTTTTGCTTTAATTACAGCCTTTAGTCTGTTGGGATATTTCTCTACCAACTTTGCACATCTAGACTTTGCAATATTTTCCCACTCTTCTTTGCAGAACTGCTCACGTTCAGTTAAATTATATGGTGACCATTTGTGGACTGCAGTCTTTCCTAGGGTTTAGGTCTGGGCTCTGAGTAGGAGATTCTCCTTTTTCTCCTTCAATCACTGTGTGGTCATTTTTGCTGTGTGCTTTGGGTCATTGTCCTGTAAGAAGGTAAGAACAAAGGGGGTTATGGCACCCTCCTGTGAGTAATAATAATAGAAAAACATGGAAAAAATATATAAAGCTGCCCCTTTAAAAGGTGATGGGGCCAATTGTGCAAAACTGCCACTAGATCTGCATTACAAATGCATAATAAAGAATAAAGTGCGTATAAATTGATAAAATTATAAAGTATCCAGTGCATAAAATCTTCTGTAAACAATCATATAATGTGCATGGATAAACCACATTTGTAGCCAACAAGTCCAGTGTGACTATTCCCAATTCCAACATGCCAACAATGAAACCATGCTCCAGTGTCCTTCACCACAAAAGTGCTCTAGAAGGGGTGGCCACTCACCAGATGACATTGACCCCTTATTACAGGTATTCAGAAAGCGCTTTGTTTAAACCTGTCAGGCCTATTTGTTTTTGTTCTGGGCATGGGAGTGGCCCAGGGAGTGGCTAGTGACTGTAGGTGGTGACACTCTTTGAGCCCTCCCTGGTTTTTCAGAAGATTCTGGAAAAGGGGAGTGGGGCAGAAGAGGTGGAACTGCTGGGTATTTGGGAGGCCCTGACCAATCCTCAGTTGGGATTGGCAGGGGGCAGGCCTTCTCAAATAGCCTGGGACAACCCAGTCTGGGAGGAGAGTTCGAGTGGAAGTTGGGGAATGGACACCGAGTACTGAAGGCTGTCAGGGGCCTTGAGGGAGTCCCCAGTGTGGGGGGGTGACCTCAACCCGGGGGCTCGGGTGCATCCAGGAGGAGTGAGATCCTGATGGAGAGGCACAAGGAGAGAGCAGGAAAAGGACAGCAGGAGGAAAGTACTACCAGCAGGGTCTCCAGGAGGAATTCATCGGGTGTATGTGAGTGACACAGCCCAGGGAAGTGGAGATGCACTCTGTAGCAGAATGGGAGGAAGACAGTCTGGAAGAGGTGCAGGAAGAGACTGGGACTGTGGTGTCAATGGACATTGTGCAGGTGCTTGCAGTCAGGAGGACTGTAGAGGCCTGGAAGAGGATGGGCTGGGAGCAGTAGTCCATCAGTCCAGCTAGCACTTCTACAAACTGTCTCTACACTATAGGGGCCCGCAGTCCCTGCCTGCAAAAGGCGGCTACAGAGGCCTGGTCAAAGCCAGAACAGGTCTCACCATGTGCTAGCTAGACCGGAAGCAAGAATTGTGCAGGAGAGAGGAACAAGGAGATATTTGAGAAGCAAGTATTGTGCAGGAGAGAGGAACAAGGAGAAAGTTGAGAAGCAAGAGATGTGCTGCAGGAAGAAGGAGAAGTGTATATACTGAGTGGAATAAAGAGGTCATGTGTAAAGAACTGTTGATCCATGAACATCCCATATTCATCCCTTACCCCATTCAAGTTTAACCCCCTAATAAAAAGAAAAACAAAGCCAGCCTGTTTTCTGACACTGGATGCAAGCAAGAAGTGTGATTGAGGGCAGTGTGAGCAGGTGAAAAACTACAACCAGCAACCCCCAAGGGGGCATTGGCTACACATGCGATCCAATTCCAGTGCAGACCAAAAAAGGGTCCTTCATCATTTTGGTGTGAATGCTATGCGAATTCAGCCATACAAACTGTATGGCTGAATTTTCATCTCACAGACATCATATGTGATCTGCACAGCAATGCCTTGCAAATCACACGCAATGTCTGGCATCGCACAAGTGTGAACCCAGCCTTAGTCTCATCTGACCATAACACCTTTTTCCATGTGGCCTCAGAATCTTCAAGGTGCATTTTGGCAAAGTTCAGTCGTGGCCTTTCTTGAGGAGTGGCTTTTTCTTTGCAACCCTCCCATACAAGCCACATTTGTGGAGAATTTGTGGTATTTTCACATGCACACAATGACCACTTTTTGTCATAAATTCCTGCAACTGCTTCAGAGTTGCTATAGGCCTCTTGGTAGCCTCTCTGACCATTTTACTCCTTGCTCTTTCATCCAGTTTGGAGCGACATCCTGTTCCAGAGAGCGTCTGTGTTGTACCAAATACCTTCTACTTTTTAATAATAGACTTCACTGTGCTTCTAGGCATTGATAAAGCCTTTGAATTTTTTTTTGTATCCATCTCCTGACTTGTGCCTGTCCAAAACATTATCCCGGAGATCCCGGTAGGGTTTCCACCTCATTCCTTTAAACCTGAATACATATTCATTACACAGGTTCTGTGGCTGATTAAGGTTGTAATTAAACTCACTTGGTGCCTTATCTGCATTAAATTAGCCTCAGAACCTGTGTAATTAGTATGTGTTCAGTTTTAAAATGATGAGCAACGCTAGATCTTGGTGACAGTGCCTTGCCACCCATAGTTGTACAGATGACTTATGTACAAATAACCCAGAACGCGGAAAGTTTATCCAATTCCCCCATTCTCTTCTCTGAGTCCTCCTTCCATGGGCCCTTATTCAGAGCTTCCTATTATTCTAGTCCCGAAGGGTTCTCTCTCTGCTGCACAGGTTACAAACCTACATATTGTTAAGTCAGTGGTGACTTGTTCCCATGCTCCCATCGGACTAGGGTTCCACCCACCATGGTTTATAAAAGGGGTGCTGACTCCACCCAGCAACCACACAGGGGAAAGGCCTTACTAAAAGGGAAACTAACCCTTGCTTACAATCCTTTTTGGTGCACTCTGTTTGGAGATTTATTAGATTTTTTGGACAATGGACTGTGGTACAGCAGAAAAAAATAACAAACTATACTGTAAAGCTGTTTTGCCACTGGCCAATTTCTGCAAAATTTAGCCCTTTAGCTTTACTTTTTTAAAAGTACACTCCTATAGATTTTAGATCTGTTGTGACTGCTACTGTATGTATACCATTCACTTCTGTCCTTTTACTACTGAATTTAAAAAATTAGGTGTTGCAGCGAAAACTACCTTAAAAAAAAGCCTATTTTAAGTTGTAATGAATGTCATACTGCTGTTATTCTTATGTCAGTGTAAATGTAAAGAAGTTAATTACACATTCAAAATATGTGATGCTGGAATACAATGTTACTGACACTGTCTATACTTGTCATGCTCACCTGTTCCACGCTCCAGTCCTGGATCTTTCCCCCTATGTGCAGCCACTGGCTTACAGCCAATTACGGAGGGGGTTGCTGTCTTAAAATACTAGTGTGCAGGTGTCTCAGTGTTCAAGCAATGCGTCCACATGCTAGCAGCCTGGCCCTTTGCGTTCTTCTGTGTATTCTCTTGTTTTCCCAGTGTCCATCCAGCCTGCTCCCTGCTCCTGTGTATCTAAGTATTCCTGGGTTCCTAGTGTTTTTGGTTTCCAGTCTGCATCTAGTCTTGTGCACTCCTACCTGTTATCTTGGGCCCATGCCTGTGATCCATGTGTCCCCCTGTTTGTTTCCTACCCCAGTGATCCTGTGCTTTGCTGCCATGAACCTGCCTTCCTTCACCCTCTGCACTTCAGTTAATTCCTGCTGGTCTGCACCAATGTATTTTCCTATAAGTCTCAGGGCCAGTTCACACTGGACCAACATACGCTCCGGCTTTGAGAGCACAAGTCACATGACATCTCAAAATGAATGGTCCCTATAAGAGCCATCTTAACTGGTCCGACTTGTGTCGGTCCGACTTTTAAAAAGGGTCCTGCTCTGCTTTGGTTCGAATTGGGCACGTTTCAGCCCATTGATTTGAATTGAGGTCATCTTAACTCATCTAACCTGTGGCATGCAACTTGTGCTCTGTGGATCTTGAAGGGGAACCCCACGCCAAATTTTAAAAAGACGGTGTGCCCCCCCACAAGACCATACCAGACCCTTCAGTCTAGTATGGATTTTGAGGGGAACCCCACACCAAAATTTGAAAAAAAAATGGTGTGGGATCCCCCTCAAAATCCATACCAGATCCTTATCCCAGCATGCAGCCTGGCAGGTCAGGAAAGGGGGGGGGAGTGAGGGCCCCCTCCTGGACCATGCCCGGCCACACACACGCAACATGGGGGTGTGGGTGCTTTGGGGCAGGAGGGGCTATGTGGCCCCCACCCCAAAAGCCTTGTCCCCATGTAGATGGGGACAAGGGCCTCTACCAAACACCCGTGGGCGGTGGTTGTGGGGGTCTGCAGGCAGGGGGCTTATCGGAAAATAGAAGCCTCCTTTAAGAAGGGGTCCCCCAGATCCCTGACCCCCATGTGAATGAGTATGGGGTACATTGTACCCCTTCCCATTCACCCCAAAAAAGTTTAGTGTAAATAAGAAACATTTTTGACAAGTCCTTTATTAAAAATGAAGACTGTCCCCCGTCGTTGCTCGAACGTGTTTTCTTTCTGTGGTTCCACCACCCATGTGTTCTTCCTCCGTTCTCCCTCCGCTGCTGTCTTCTCCCTCCGGTTATGTGTTCTTCCTCTGGTCTCCTCACTCTGCTGCTGTCTTCTCCCTCCAGTGATGTGTTCTTCCTCTGGTCTTCTCCCTCTGTTGTTGTCTTGTCCATCGCTGCTGTCTTCTCCACGGCTGACCAGGTCCCCCTCCGATGCTGGCTTCTGCCATTGTGTCATCTCCGTTGTCTGTCACATGATGTCACAATGGGTGGAGTCTCATAGAGACATCACTGGATGGCCACGCCCCCATGGCTATATAAGAACTGGCAGACAGCGTAGATGACACAACTGCAGGAGCCAGCATTGGAGGAGGACCGGGTTGGCGGTGGACAAGACAGCAGCAGAGGGAGAAGACCGGAGGAGGAACAAATCACCAGAAGGAGAAGACCACAGGAAAGGGGGGGCACCCCCCTCCTGGACAATACCAGGCCACATGCCCTCAACATGGGGGTGTGGGTGCTTTGGGGCAGGGGGGCTCTGCACCTCTTTTCTCTGCACCACAAGGACCTCTTCCTGACAACTGTGGGTAGTGGTTGTGGGGGTCTGTGGGCAAGGGTCTTATTGGAATCTGGAAGCCCCCTTTAAGAAGGGGGTCCCCAAGATCCCAGCCACCCTATGTGAATGAGTATGGGGTACATTGTACCACTACCCATTCAACCCAAAAAATGTGTAGTGTAAATAAAAATGGAGATGGTTTTTGACAAGTCCTCAATCAGCCCCTCGTTCTCAGCACCTGTGCACTCTCAGCCTGTATTCCTACTCTGTGCCTCTTTCCATGCACTCCTACTGTTTATCTACAGACTAGTGTATCCAATACTCCAGTGCTGCAAGATGCTTGTTCTTTTCTTGTCTACTTGCAGCTTGTTCTGTGTCCTTCCAGCATCTGCTCATCAACTGCCGTATGTTTTATGAGTGTTTCAGCTAGCTATGTGTTGTCCACACACATCCTGATTCTGTGATCCTACACACCCTCACCTGCAACCTGTTTGCTGTGACCCTCCTGTGATTCTGTGTACCTCTACCCATTCCCAGTGCCCGTGTGTTTGTGCACTCCTGTTTGCCTGGCCTGTGTTGCCCCCTGACCATAGACCTCTGCACCCCAGCACTGCTAAAGACTCTCTCCAACCAACCTACTCTCAGTTCCCAATAGCTGTCTGCTCAAGTAAGTCAGCTTTGTTGTCATATGCAACCAAATCCCTCTCTACCATCAGTAGTTCTGGTAAAAACAAGATGATGCCTTAGACTCTGCTCCGTGGACCTTCTAAGGGCTCTCACTTCTGCCGTGGGCACACTGGGTTCTCTCCATCCAGGCCTTCAGGTATCCAGCCTATCCTAAATTCCTAATAGCCGCCTGTTTCTCCTCCATGGCCAATTCTACTGCTTATTTTTAGCTGCTGCTACCAACTCCTGGTTGCCCAGTCCATCTCCTAGTC
Organism: Glandirana rugosa; assembly: GCA_018402905.1. Classification (NCBI taxonomy): domain Eukaryota; kingdom Metazoa; phylum Chordata; class Amphibia; order Anura; family Ranidae; genus Glandirana; species Glandirana rugosa. The sequence continues at coordinate 555,468 of BLSH010059482.1, read as the reverse complement.
GGAGTGGATTCCCTTATCCATAACAGTGCTTTACCATAACACCACATACAGCTTAACCACTTGCCGCTCTGTCCACAATACATTTACTGCGGGCTAATTGACGTACTGGGGTGCCAGACCCGTGACCAGACACAGTGGATCATGGTGCTCGGTATCTGACCGCTATGAGCAGCCAGTATATTATGTGATTGCTATTACCAATCATAGCGATCACAGGGTTTCATGTAAGCAAAACGTACTTGCTTACTATTGGCACCCTGTACCAGGTGAATAACTGTACCTATAACAGTATCACAATAGTAAGCAAGCTGTCATGAATGAAATAATATAACAATACAAAACAGTTTGGGACTTTTCATGTACCCTCAAGGGTTAAATGACCACTTGACCAACTGATTATAAGAAAATTTATCACAAGACTTTATTCAAACCGTCACACAATTTTTAAAAAGGGGTTTGTTTAAAAACAATTTAACAAACTGATTGTTCAGGGTACTGTTGTTCTGAGCATGAGATCCGATTTATATGGCCAATGCGGTTCGCGGGCTAACACGCTTCATCAGGGCCTCAGATCTTGTCATATACTGTAACTATATGCAAACAAACCATTATATATAAGGAACATTCAGTATATTTAATATTTTAACAATAAAGCACATAGATACAATGTCTATTCATAACAAACATTTACTACTGATGGTTTTACACATTTTATCCACTGGGGCAATTCCTGAAGGATAGGTGGGTATCGTTTTATAATGCAATGTTTTTTACACAAAAAAAATTAAGCGATACAACAAAGGAAAGGAAAGTACAAAATCACCTGTATTGTACTGTATCAAGCCTGGTGACAGATAGCTTGGGAAGACCGTGGGGAATAGTTCCAAGCCCCAAAAAGGAGAGATGTCAACATATGAGCATGGACAGTGCTTGGATGTTGAAGATATGTACTGTGATGTACCTAAGCATATCCAACACTAAGATCAAAACACAGTAAAGAATTTAGCGGTAAAGGATGAGAAGATGAGGGAGGCAGGCGAAGGAAGGGGGGAAAGAGAAGGAAAAAGAGAAAGAAAAGAGGGGGAAAAGAAAGGAGGGGGGGGGGGGGGAGGAGAAAAGGACAAGAAAAAGA
>BLSH010059482.1:472605-485683 GCA_018402905.1 Glandirana rugosa | reverse complement strand
AACCCCTTCACTGCCAATGGCATTTACACAGTAATCAGTGCATTTTTATAGCACTGATCGCTGTATAAATGTGTCAAAATGGTCCGACATGTCCGCTGAAATATCGCAGTACCGCTAAAAAACGCAGATCGCCGCCATTACTAGTAAAAAATAAAAAAAAAATAAAAACCCCAAAAATGAATTCTCATCATCCGTAAACGCGACCACTTTTGCGCAAACCAATCAATAAACGCAGATTGCGATTTTTTTATTGCAAATATGAGGAAGAATATAAATCGGCCAAAAACGGTGAAAAAAATTTTTTTTATATTTTTTTTTGGATTTGTATTTTAGGAAAAAGTAAGAAATTTGGGTTTTTTTGCAAAATTGTTGCTCTTCTTTTGTTTATAGCGGCGATCAAAAATGACGCAGCGGTGATCAAATACCACCAAAAGAAAGCTCTATTTGTGGTAAAAAAAGGACGCAAATTTTGTTTGGGTACAATGTCGCACGACCGCGCAATTGTCAGTTAAAGCGACGCAGCGCCGAATCGCAAAAAGGGCTCCGGTCCTAAAGCTGGAAATCCTTCCGGGCTGAAGTGGTTAATAACATAAATTTGAAAATATATTTTTTTTTTGGAAATTTTCGGTCTTTTTTCGTTTATGTCGGAAAATAATAAACAACGCAGAGATGATCAAATACCAACAAAAGAAAGCTCTATTTGTGGGGAAAAAAAATTTGTTTTGGTACAGGATTGCATGACCACGCAATTTCCAGTTAAAGCAGCGCAGTGCCAAATTGTAAAAAATGCTCTGGTCATTCAGGGGGAAATCCTTCCGGGTCTGAAGTGATTAAGGTAAACCGGGGGGTGGGAGAATTATTCTTTTTGTTTACAAATAGTCAGGTGTTTTCTTCATTGTTATGTTGCATTTAAGTACAGTTGGAGGCATTATATAATTTGCGAGCCAAGGGGTGGAGTGTTGGGGAAATTGCATATTACATATTTCCTTATTAATAATGGGGCTCACTAATGAATTTTAAGCCTCCACATCATGGTCAAAGAGCCATATAAGGACATAAGCATAGCTTTTACCTTATACCAAAAGTTGGCTGGGGTGTGTTCTATATCACCATAGCCAAATCCTATATGAGTTTAATCTCACCCAGAACAGCCATGAGGCAAGTGTCTGGTCCTGATCCCCTGTGCCATGTTACGGGACTCCATGGAGGGAAAAAGCACGTTTAGTTAAGTATTCTTGATATTTTCTTTATCTTTATCTATATCTGTCATTATTTTTAATAAATGTTATACTTATAAGTATTTGTGTGATCTCTCTTTGCACATATCAAACACAACCATGGGCGTCCGCAGGTAGGGGCAAGTGCCCCCCCCTGGAATCAGGGATCGGGGTTCCCCACTAGGTCCTTATCCTCTTGGGCCATGTATGGAGTCTCTGATCATCTCCTGTACTATGTCCACAGTCTCTGACCTTCTCCTGTACTATGTCCGCAGTCTCTGACCATCTCCTGTTCCATGTCCGCAGTCTCTGACCATCTCCTGTTCCATGTCTGCAGTCTCTGACTGTCTCCTGTACCATGTCTGCAGTCTCTGACCATCTCCTGCAACATGTCCGCAGTCTCTGACCGTCTCCTGTACCATGTTTGCAGTCTCTGACTGTCTCCTGTACCATGTCCGCAGTCTCTGACTGTCTCCTGTATCATGTCCGCAGTCTCTGACTGTCTACTGTACCATGTCCACAGTCTCTGACCATCTCCTGTACTATGTCCACAGTCTCTGACCATCTCCTGTACTATGTCTGCAGTCTCTGACCATCTTCTCTACCATGTCTGCAATCTCTGACTGTCTCCTGTACCATGTCTGCAGTCTCTGACTGTCTCCTGTACCATGTCTGCAATCTCTGACCATCTTCTCTACCATGTCCGCAATCTCTGACTGTCTCCTGTACCATGTCTGCAGTCTCTGACCGTCTCCTGTTCCAGGTCCGCAGTCTGACTATCTCCTGTGCGATGTCCGCAGTCTCTGACTATCTCCTGTACCATGTCCGCAGTCTCTGACTGTCTCCTGTACCATTTCCGCAGTCTCTGACCATCTCCTGTGCTATATCTGCAGTCTCTGACTGTGATAATGTGATAATGACATTGTCGAAAAGGGGCAGAGCATGGGGGACCTTAAAATGATGCCCCTCCCTGAAAAAAGTTCTGCGGACGCCCATGAACACAACCCCAAAATGTAAATTATGCATTAAAGATATTCTGTAATGGGAAAAACACTGCAGATATAAAGTGCAGGCACAGCGGAATTTACTGTCATAGCTGAATTTTAGGCATGCTTTAACACTTCCAGTTTTGCAGTTTTCTACTAAGCCTTGCAACCACTTTCTATTTGTCAGTCAGTATGATGGTCAGCCTCACTGGCCAATATGAATGCAGGACGACCCCAAAGCTAAGGAGCAGATTCTTTTGTCCAGCGGAAGCAGGAGGATGAGAGTCTCATGCTCTTTCCAAGCACCTCTGGAAACAACTGGAGAAGAGGGATTCAAGTGGCTGTACAGAAATCATGGACTTGGGGCTACATACTGAGGGAGCAGTATGTAGCAAGACTATAGGCTGGCCCAGTCAACAGGGCCCTGCAGGAGAGAATCAGAGTGCCACCTGCCATTTCTTTCCATGATGTGGTGGTGGACGAGACTGGGCGAGACCAGGAAGATGGCGGAAGCAACTGTGGTAGTGGCCAAAAAGTATGATCCACTGCATATGGAAGGAGGCCTTGGCCCCCTCACCTCTGTCCACCACACAAACAACATTAAGGGAACTCTCCTTGGACATGGCTTCCCTGAAAGGGCGAGGTAAGTGCTGGCGGCGTGGTCTTTTGGGCATATTGTAAAGTGCTGTGTAAACTGTTAGTGCTATATAAATCCTGTATTATAATAATAATAATAATAATAATAACAACAATGTAGGCAAGAACTCTGGCAGGCCTGAAATTAAAAGCACAAGCAGTTCATGTGTGGCTGCCAGGGCAAAGGAATGACCCCATGGACCGGCAACACAAGGTCCCGGCAATCACAGTCCATGGTTGCCCCAAGCCCAGTGGTGATCGTCATTGTCAATGGACTGGAGGTCCCAGACACCGAGTCTGAAGTCCCAATCATGGAGTATGAGTTCTATGTCCATCGGTTTGGGATGCGAGAACAGCTGGACCCCTCCTGGCTGTCCCTTAAAGCAGCCAATAACTTGCCCATCCTGGTGGAAGGTGTCACCTGGGTGAAGATCCACATAGACAACCAAGTGATGAATCAGGTAGGAGTGGTGGTGACTCATGGCCCAGTCAGCTCTTCAGTGCTCATTGTTTTGGGCATGAACTTGTTAAGGACTTGGACTTGCCCCACTTGCTAGCCATGTTTGAGCGTTCTGGCCAGCGGGCACAGGGCTGCGGTGTGGCTGAACATAATCTGGGCCTGCAAAGCTCGCCAGGGAGGCATCTAACTCCACGAATATTCCACCAGTACAGGAGGTACCTGATGAATGGTACCTGTCCCCTTTCCTTCTTGAGCCTCTGGCTCCTGACACTCCAGAGGAAAAGAGTTCCAGCCCAGGGATTTCTAACATTCTAGCTACCCCAGAGAGTACCACAGACTGTCTGGATCTGTCTGAGGAATCGGTTCTGGGCCCAAGTGAAAAGGCTATGGTGGATGCAGACAGTCCTCACCCTCCTCCCAGAACCTCAGCCAGAAGTTGATTACTTGCAACCTGACTCCCCGGAGGACACTGTGGCCTATTGGTCTTTGCAGTCTAACCGTGGACAGCTTCATGCAAGATACTCTGATTATGTTGTTTGAACTTGTACCTGTTATGCTTTAGTTACGTTCATTGCATTTTTCTTGTTTCGCCTTGTTTCTCTGTGTTGCAATGCCAAGGACAGCATCTGTCAGAGGGGGGTGGAGTGTAGGCAGGTGCAGTCTATTCTCCACTACAGGTGGTGCTCAACCACAGCAGCAGTGCAGAGGGAGAGGAAGTCAAGAGGAACATGGTTTCTCAATGGTTTCCTGGGTCACTGGGGAAGCGATCCGGTTGGATGCTGACAGCTCATGTGACTCTGGTGGCCATCTTGGGTCAAGCAGAGTTTATTTAAAACTCTGGCTCCTGAGTTTGGTGTACATTTAGCGTGTGGGTAGTGTAGGGACAGGTCACGCATTTGTCGGGGACAGTACTGGCAGCAGGGAAAGGTTTCAGTTGAGTAAAGAAAGGATAGAGTTCTGTCACCCTTCCTGAAAACCTCCCCGCTTGGGCACGGACTGGCCATGCCGCATTCTGCCCCTCAAGATAGGCTCAGCCAGTTTGGCTGAGATCTGCTCTGCTACAATCTGCTGTTCATCCGTGCGTGTTCCCGAACTGGCTGCTTTCCCACAAGGCTTGTTATGAACTGTTAAACTCTGACTAAAATACAATTAGAGCAATTAATCCACACACCCCTTATAGAAATTCAGTGTCTGATTACCCTCAAGTTCCTACCGCAGCATTACTGTCTCTGGCTCACTTCTACTCCTTGCACCTTGTAGTTAACTGTACTGCACCATTTACTATCTCACTGCAGGTTTAGAGGACTATCATAAGTGCACCAATGTTTACTTAGAGGGCCCCAATGTTAGACAGCAGAAGATTAGATTTAGGAATTCCCCCTATCATCTATTTTGCAAGTTTCCCACATTCCCCTTCACTGTTTATGTTGCTGAGTTCTGACAATGACTTCCCAGTTGGTTTAGTTTTAACATAGCTGGCATTATTTCACACTGGCAGCATAGCTCCAGCATTGCTAGATCAAGTCGTATTACTGCTCACTGTTGCATTTTAGGTGGCATTGCTACTGTTTATGCTAATTTGGGCGTTCCATGCCATTTATGCTTAGCTCTCAATGTTAGTCATTCTGTATGCTAAACTGTGTTATCACAATTACTAACTTGTTTGTATTTGCTTGGGTATCAACATTACTGCATAATAATACTGTACATTACCTTTATCTTTGCTGTTATTGTGTCATAGGAATTATTGCTATGTTTCACTGTGTTTACTTGCTTTTACACTTGACCCAGTGTGTCAGAGGGGCTGAGGCCCTTGAGGTGGTTGTGGCAATCAACCTAGGACCCATCTTAATCAGCGGCTCCTTTGGGGGTGGCGCTACCGAGATGCATATTAATAATGTTTAGATTTTTAATTGTTAGAATTAAAAAAATCAACTGGTAGAAGTTAAAAGCAAAACATAGTTATTATTGTGTTTTAATGTGGAGATGTGTTTCCATGTTTTAATTTGTATCAGGAAATAATAGTTCTCTCGTTACCAAATAAAGCCAAGTAATGTGTTTATTGTTTTAATTTCCCCTGGTTAGGATGTTCACTTGCAGCATTCATCTATTTAATACCATAAATTAGATGCAATCAGCTTATTTCTGTCACCTATTGCATTAATGCATTTAATGCATATTTCACTTGCGCCTAAGCACTTACATACTTAAACAAGTACCTAATTTCTTTATGACTAAAATGTTAACATATTGTATATCTAGGTCTATAAAGTAGTAACTGAAAAAAGTGCTCAATTATTACATAATTGTTGAAATTGGTTTTCAAGGAAAGCAAAGGAAAGAAATCTTCAGCAGCAATTGCATTTCTATTTCTCCAATGGTTTATAGGTTGCCAAACTATTTTTATATTTTTAATTATATCTTTTGTTATTAGCTAATCTTTATTTTGTGTGCACCCATGACAATGGTTTCATAGTAATTTCGTTTTGGTAAAAGAAACCTTAACAATAGTTCTTTTTTTAATTGCCTCTCTACCTAAAGCTCAGAGGTGTACAGAGCAGAAATAAGTGTAGTCAGCCTGGGGCAGTGTTAAGAGAGGGTTAACTGAAGGAGGCAGGTACTTCCCCTTCAGGCCTTTTTGTTAAGCAGCTGGACAGAAAGGTTGATTGATGGCAGTTTTCCTGTCTGTAGTGAAAACACCTTTAACAGAGACTTTGAAATACTGTGTATGCTGTGGCTGGGGGCTCTGAAAGTTATTCACGTAAGACTTCTGCTGGTGGATAAACTACGCAGGTTTTAAGTTTATTGAACTGTCTGCAAATAGCCTGTTTACTCCTCTGAACCCAACAGAGGCAAGAGAGAGAGGATGATTCCAACCTATGACTTAGGGGTCATGTTGATGAGCTTTTGGACATTTTTTGCATTCCAATAAATGTTTATGGGAATGCAAAACTGACTTGAAGCAGAACAAATGCAGGTAGAGAAAGGTCAACAGCAGACCAAATGCACCTGTCAATTGATACATAATTATCTCAGAAGCATGTCAATCCAATGTCAAATGGATGTCATCAACACAATTGCAAAGCCCACCTGCAAAGGCTCTCATTTACTGTGTGTGTAAACTGAGCTTAAGCTACTGAGCTATGTAAGGACTTGCTTTTTTTCAGCAAAGCAGTTAATGTGTCTAATAAATGTTAAATTTGGCCTATCATCCCATCTGCTGGCTAAAAATAAAAAATACTCAAAGTAAACACCCCTCCGCTGCTGTGTGAGAGGACTGCAGCCTGCCACGCCCCAACACAGTGATCCCATTCCCGACCCAGGCGGGTCCAGTGCCGCTTGCTACACGAAGGGCATCAGCGCAGAGTCGCTGTACCAGCTGGATCAAATGACTACAGTCCCCAGCAGCCAGTCTGTCATCTCCGTCCATTCTGCAGACGGACAAATCAACTAGAATTGCTCTTCAGGAGGTTCCTACGCTGTTCTCCCTTTTGGTGAGAGGGCATCCGCCCGCCAATACAATCTCTACCTTGTCATATTTCATTGGACACTATATACAGGCACCTTACACTTGGGATTACTTTATCAGATTTCATTGGACACTGTATACAAACACTTTACCCTTGGAATTGATCTAAAGATTACTGCTAGCCAGGTTGAACTGCTTTGCTCTGCCTACACATGACTGTGCCATATTCTAAATCCCTGTTCTTTGAGCTCCAACTTGCCAGTGAAGATCATTGCAGTCCTTGCACCCTGGACACTGCTATCTTACTGCTATTTAAAGGGACCCATCCCTAATACGTATAATACCTGCTCTCTCATTAGGATTAAAGGTATCATAGGCCGGTCTGGGATCCCCCTTTAGTGGTGGTATCATTTACAGTAACTAGTGGTTTATTAAAGGGCCATTCATTGATTGTCTGTCCCTATGTACATTGATATTGTTTATCTGTGATTTCAAGCTGTTATTTAACCACTTCAGCTCCGGAAGGATTTCCCCCTTTAGGACCAGAGCACTTTTTGCGATTCGGCACTGCGACGCTTTAATTGACAATTGCGCGGTCGTGCAACATTGTACCCAAATGAAAGTTGCGTCCTTTTTTTTCCCCACAAATAGAGCTTTCTTTTGGTGGAATTTGATCACCTCTGCATCATTTTTGATCGCCGCTATAAACAAAAAAAGAGTGACAATTTTGCACAAAAAAACAGTTTTTCTTACTTTTTGCTAAAATACAAACCTAAAAAAAATATATAAAAAAAACATTTTTTTCATTGTTCATGGTTTTGGCCGATTTATATTCTTCCTCATATTTTTGGTAAAAAAAAATCGCAATCGGCGTTTATTGATTGGTTTGCGCAAAAGTTGCCGCGTTTACGGATGATGAGAATTCATTTCTGGGGTTTGTATTTTTTTTTATTTTTTACTAGTAATGGCGGCGATATGCGCTTTTTAGTTGTACTGCGATATTGCAGCAGACATGTCGGACCATTTTGACACTTTTTTGGGACCATTGGCATTTATACAGTGATCAGTGCTATAAAAATGCACTGATTACTGTGTAAATGCCATTGGCAGTAAAGGGGTTAACCTGCAGGGAGAGATCTAGGGGTTAAATGTGTTCCCTAGGCGTGTTCTAACTGTGGGGGGGGGGCTGGGCTACCTTGGGCATAAGAGATCTAACTGATCCCAGTGACAGGGATCAGTAGCTCTCCTATGCCCACACTGACAGAGCAGGGAACCGCCGTGTTTACATCGGCGGTTCCCCACTGTTTGGCTCTGGCAGCTCATTGCGGCTCGTCGGCGGACATCGGGTCCACCCGAACCGCGGGCACACTCCTCCAGAGTACGGCGGGAACGCGCGCCCCCTAGCTTCCACTCCGCAAATTGCCTTTTATTTACGGCGATTCTCGGGATGCATCCACACTGCCACCGTAAATATACAGTAGGCAGTGTGGAACTGGTTAATTGCTTTTAGGGGACCTGCTCAACTGCATTTTGGCTGTTAACCCAGGACTTAGCTGACTAATACCCTATTACCAAACTCTCCTCTTGAAAAATTAAAGTCTAAGAGAGTTAATCAATCTTCATTGTGTCAGTGTTCCATTTAAAGGTGTATGCAACATGTCTGAGCCTAGAGTGTCAGGTGGAATGGAAGGCTCACAGGGTCATGGAGGCGCAGATGAATAGGTAACTCTGAGCAACCCCCAAGGGGCCAGTGCTACATTAAAAAATGTAAAATGTTATTTTTTGTGACTTTTTTTTAAAACTAACAGGTGGGAATGCAGCCTACTGTTATTTATTAAATGAACAATAAAGAATAAGATATACATACAATGTATATTCAAAATTACTATAGGGGATATTTATAAAACATTCATTCCCACATTTGCCAGTAACTGATTCTCTGACTTTCGGTGGATATTTTACAGGCATGAGAGCCATTGAGCTGACTTTGAACACATTGGCCTTTTCCTATGAATACATGAAAGCTCATAATGAGAAACCCTTGGTGTGCTAGAAACACTTTGGAGTTTAGTTAATAAAGGCAAATAGGTTATTAACTTTGCAAGGACATTTTCCTTTAGTTTAGTAAATGAAGTGACGCTCTACTGTCTTCTATCATCAAATCGTGTGCAAGTAAATAGACACTTTTTTTTTTTATTTCCTTGAATTCATTTTTACCACATTCAGTAAGCTAAAGGAAAATTTCCTGGCAAAGTGAACAGGCTATTATACTTTCGTAAATCAACCCTTTTGTGTCTTATTACCTATGAAACAGTCCCATCATTTTTAGTAACTATAGCAGCTAATGAAAAAAGGTCTGTTTAGCCTGTGGCGTATGGCTGGAGATCCTTATGTGCACTCAAAAGATAACTTGTAACAGGCTGGGCTGAGCTTAGAATTGTTTTTTAGAGATGGTAGGTGGCAGAACAAAGATCTGTAGCTCAAACCAGCTTACTGGCAAGGGAGCAGGGGAGCAGTAGTGAGCGGGACAAGTTTTCTTAAAGTGGTTGTAAAGGCACAAGGTTTTTTACCTTTATGCATTCTATGGGTCACAGGTGTGTATAAAGTATATATAAGTGGCGGCTGGTAGGTTTTTCTTTTGGGGGATGGCAAACAAACACCCCCCCTCCAGGCAGCACTGACAGCACCCCCCCCCTGCATGGCCTGGCAACCCCCTGGGTGGCCTGCAGCTTGGGACTGACGAACCCCTCGGGATACCGGCGATTAAGCACCTACCCGAGGCTGGCGGGCTGTGGTGTCATCTCCTCCTCTCCTCGGGTGCGGGCAGCTGCTCCGGTGTCTGCTCCTCCCACGGCTTCTTCTGTTATGTGTCTCCTCACTGTTCCTCCAAAGCGATAGGCATCCAATAGGATCGCCTGATACTTTGGCCTGACTGGCGGGGAAGAACCTTAGTGTGAAAATAGTGAAAAATCATCTGCTTTTCGAAGCCTATAAGAGCCTCTGGCTCTAATCACGTGCTTCAAAAAAGCACCCACCCATTGGGATCAGAAGCATGGATGGGGGGGGGGGTGACGCCTGTGCACCCTCTATGGACGAGCTGCCATTGGTGTATATATAGTGGGGGTTAGCTCAAGTGGGGATCACCTCTCCTGGGAACAAGGCAGTCCAATGGTAGGTCTTTTCATATTCTAACTTGTAGTCAGTTTTATTTAAAAGGTTGCAAACAAAATACACTGAACAGAAAATAAATCCTTACCATCCAGGCACTAATTAAACAGTACAGATTCCTCTCACACAGGTGAAGAGCTGCTCCCAGTCACCAACAAAACAACAAGCATTTTTCAAACATTTTTCTTACTCTTACAGAGTGATTTCCACATGTAGCTCTATTTCAGAGTAGCTTCCTGAGTCCTAGGCCAGAGCAACCTCTTGCTTCAGCCCTTCCTTATTTATCTCCCCTCCTGCTGTTCACAAGTGGAAACCAACCCCGGGTAGGATCCCACACTGCCAAGGTGAACCAGAAAACCTGGAACTGATGCCACCTTAGTTTTCCACATAAGAAAGCATGTGAGGTGAGACATAGGGTCCCTCAATCACCTTGCCTTTTATTATGTCACTATATATATATATATATATATATATATACTGTGTGTGTGTATATATATATATATATATATATATACAGTATCTCACAAAAGTGAGTACACCCCTCACATTTTTGTAAATAATTTATTATATCTTTTCATGTGACTACACTGAAGAAATTACACTTTGCTACAATGTAAAGTAGTGAGTGTACAGCTTGTATAACGGTGTCAATTTGCTGTCCTTTCAAAATAACTTAACACAGCCATTCATTTCTAAACTGCTGGCAACAAATGTGAGTACACCCCTAAGTGAAAATGTCCAAATTGGGCCCAATTAGCCATTTTCTCTCCCCCGGTATCATGTGACTCATTAGTATTACAAGGTCTCAGGTGTGAAAGGCGAGCAGATGTTTTAAATTTGGTGTTATCGCTCTCACTCTCTCATACTGGTCACTGGAAGTTCAACATGGCACCTCATGGCAAAGAACTCTCAGAGTTTCTGAAAAAAGGAATTATTGCTCTACATAAAGATGGCCTAGGCTATCAGAAGATTGAAAAGACCCTGAAACTGAGCTGCAGCACGGTGGCCAAGACCATACAGCAGTTTAAGAGGACAGGTTCCACTCAGAACAGGCCTCGCCATGGTCAACCAAAAAAGTTAAGTGCACATTATCAGCGTCTTATCCAGAGGTTGTTTTTGGGAAATAGACGTATGAATGCTGCCAGAATTGCTGGAAAGGTTGACAGGGTGGGGGGACAGCCTGTCAGTGCTCAGACCATATGCCACATACTGCATCAAATTGGTCTGCATGGCTGTCGTCCCAGAAGGAAGCCTCTTCTAAAGATGGTGTACAGGAAAGCCCTCAAACAGTTTGCTGAAGACAAGCAGACTAAGGCCATGGATTACTGGAACCATGTCCTGTGGTGTGATGAGACAAAGATAACCTTATTTAGTTCAGATGGTGTCAAGCGTGTGTGGGGGTAACCAGGTGAGGAGTACAATAACAAGTGTGTCTTGCCTACAGTCAAGCATGGTGGTGGGAGTGTCATTGTCTGGGGCTGCATGAGTGCTGCCGGCACTGGGGAGCTACAGTTCATTGAGGGAACCATGAATGTCAACATGTACTGTGACAAACTGAAGCAGAGCATGATTCCCTCCCTTCGACTGGGCCGCAGGGCAGTATTCCAACATGATAATGACCCCAAATACACCTCCGAGATGAACACCGCCTTGCTAAAGAAGTTGAGGGTAAAGGTGATGGAGTGGCCAAGCATGTCTCTAGACCTAAACCCTCTTGAGCATCTGTGGGGCATCCTTTTGAGTAAACTCAAAAAGAGAATTTATGATCATATTTACTACTCGCAGTTTGCCAAGATGCTTAACCCAGTTAGCCGCCACCTGGGTCTTTACCACAAATTTGATACGACCTACGTACAGTTTGGGGTGTTGGAGGTGGTACCCCAGGACCCACGTGGCGGCAATTGGGATAAGAGGATCTTGCAAAAAGAGACATTATGGATTGAAAAATTGGAGGCCAATAAACCTCCCGGGATTAACGAATTGGTTTCTTATAAACTGTTTTTATAAATATGTGAAGAAAAACTGTATCCATTATGGACAAAAGAGATATAGGCCCCTACAGTGGCCACACCATTAGGTTCCCAATTGGAACCAATGCTAAACCCGGTAGGTTTATGTTGGATAATGGCAGGCCTTTCCAAATATTGGGTTAAGGATTGACTAAAACAGTTGACTATTGGGAAGGATATAAGGTATATTATCAAGCCCTAAAGTTACTTATAGGGCATGTTTAATGTTGTTATTGTGGTGATACCCCCCTAGTGGGCGCAGGGAGAAGTTAGGGCGGCCCACCTGGAGGATGATCACTTGGTATCAGTGATAATGTTATAATTGCGCATATTGCTTATACTGTATAGTTACCATTGTTTGCGTGTGGGGCTCGCCTACGCCTGGGGATGGGTGCCATTCTCCCTTGAACCGCTGGGAGGCTTCCTCCCCGCCTATGGCTGCAGTTGAATATGCGGCCACCCAGGCCGCGCGCGTGCTCACGGCGGGCCCGTGATCCAGGCCCAACCCAAGTCCTGGTATGGGCATGGGTGCGAGCGTGTCGCGGTGCAGCGCGACGGCGATGGGTGACGTCAGTCACCCGCAACTCCCACCGACATCCAGCCCGGCGTGGTTGATTAACCGCGCCGTGGATGTGCGCATGTGCGGAAGGGATTCGGTCGGGCTGAGTGACGTCAGACACTCTGACGGAGGACCTCAGCCGGGACACATATAAGAAGCATGGACAGACGCTGGTGGCTAGTGCCACGGAACAGCACCTGTCCATGCTACGGAGGCAAGCACGTCCAAGTCCTGGAAAGGTAGGCTACATATACATGGTGGATACTAAATTGGAATGCCGTTCCTATAAGATATACTACTAAACTACAACTGCATTGACTTTAGGTCCTTCAGACCCACAACCAGCAACCAGAGGGTGTTCGAGCCATAGATGGCAGTAAATAAAAACCCTCCTCACTTTAAAAGCTAATATCCAGGTAAAATGTAGCACATTGGGATATATATTTCCTTTTCTGGGGGTTATCTTTCCTCTCCCTTTCCCCCCCCCCCTCCTCACCTTTTTACTTCCCCTCCCCCCTCCCCCCTCCTTCTGTTTCCTTTTTCCCCCCACTTTTCTCCCCCTTTCCCCAACTTT
>BLSH010059482.1:449554-462572 GCA_018402905.1 Glandirana rugosa | reverse complement strand
CCCCCCCCCCCCCCGGCGCGCGGCGGCTTGTTATCCTGAGGACGTCATATGACGTCCAGTCAGGATAACTAAGCCACTTCCCGGCCGTCATTTTGCATACGGCGGTCGGGAAGTGGTTAATGTACACACAGCACCCCATATTGACAGAAAAACACAGAATTGTTGACATTTTTGCAGATTTATTAAAAAAGAAAAACTGAAATATCACATGGTACTAAGTATTCAGACCCTTTGCTCAGTATTTAGTAGAAGCACCCTTTTGATCTAATACAGCCATGAGTCTTTTTGGGGAAGATGCAACAAGTTTTTCACACCTGGATTTGGGGATGCTCTGCCATTCCTCCTTGCAGAACCTCTCCAGTCCTGTCAGGTTGAATGGTAAACATTGGTGGACAGCCATTTTTAGGTCTCTCCAGAGATGCTAAATTGGGTTTAAGTCAGGGCTCTGGCTGGGCCATTCAGGAACAGTCACTGAGTTGTTGTGAAGCCACTCCTTCATTATTTTAGCTGTGTGCTTAGGGTCATTGTCTTGTTGGAAGGTAAACCTTCTGCCCAGTCTGAGGTCCTGAGCACTCTGGAGAAGGTTTTCATCCAGGATATCCCTGTACTTGGCCGCATTCATCTTTCCCTCGATTGCAACCAGTTGTCCTGTCCCTGCAGCTGAAAAACACCCCCACAGCATGATGCTGACACCACCATGCTTCACTGTTGGGACTGTATTGGGCAGGTGATGAGCAGTGCCTAGTTTTTCTCCACACATACAGCTTATAATTAATGCCAAAAAGTTCTATCCTGGTCTCATCAGACCAGAGAATCTTATTTCTCACCATCTTGGAGTCCTTCAGGTGTTTTTTTAGCAAACTCCATGCGGGCTTTCATGTGTCTTGCACTGAGGAGAGGCTTCCGTCGGGCCACTTTGCCATAAAGCCCCGACTGGTGGAGGGCTGCAGTGATGGTTGACTTTCTACAACTTTCTCCCATCTCCCGACTGGAGCTCTCTCTGGAGCTCAGCCACAGTGATCTTTGGGTTCTTCTTTACCTCTCTCACCAAGGCTCTTCTCCCCCGATAGCTAGGTTTGGCCGAGCGGCCAGCTCTAGGAAGGGTTCTGGTCGTCCCAAACGTCTTCCATTTAAGGATTATGGCGGCCACTGTGCTCTTAGGACACCTTAAGTGCAGCAGAAATTTTTTTGTAACGTTGGCCAGATCTGTGTCTTGCCACAAATCTGTCTCTGAGCTCTTCAGGCAGTTCCTTTGACCTCATGATTCTCATTTGCGCTGACATGCACTGTGAGCTGTAAGGTCTTATATAGACAAGTGTGTGGCTTTCCTAATCAAGTCCAATCAGTATAATCAAACACAGCTGGTCTCAAATGAAGGTGTAGAACCATCTCAAGGATGATCAGAAGAAATGGACAGCACCTGAGTTAAATATATGAGTGTCACAGCAAAGGGTCTGAATACTTAGGACCATGTGATATATCAGTGTTTCTTTTTTAATAAATCTGCAAAAATGTCAACAATTCTGTGTTTTTCTGTCAATATGGGGTGCTGTGTGTACATTAATGAGGAAAATAAATGAACTTAAATGATTTTAGCAAATGGCTGCAATATAACAGAGTGAAAAATTTAAGGGGGTCTGAATACTTTCCGTACCCACTGTATATATATTTATTTATTTACAATGAAGTGTCAATTGGTATAGATAGCTAAATCTTCCGGTAATAGTTGGGTCCCTTTAACAATCTGAAGTGTGGGCGATGATGGTTAAGTTAGTTCTGCTTGCAGAAATGAAGAGGCAATGAACTCTTTTAACTAAAGTAGATTAAAGACGTTTACTAGCAGTGTCTCTGTATGAAAGCTGAGGGAGGGTACAAGTGTCTGCCAGCAGTGTCCATGTGATAAAGTGGAATAAAGGCTGTGCAACTGCCCTCTCACCGATCCTGGTTGTAGATGAAGCTCTGTGATAGTAATGGCAGAGATCAGGCTGTGGGACTGTAGCAAGATGAGGCATTATAATGATCACAATATAGATGACAGGAATCTGTTGGCAGCAATATGTGCAGATACTTTTGCACCTCGGACTGTTGCAGGATGTTGTAATGCTGAGTGTCTATTGCTGTGGAGCACAGTGTCACTATGCCTTTGGCTACTGCAAAGCTGTGGTAATGGATGACTGATACTGAGAGGAGCCATGTCGCTGGATGTCCTTTGCAGAAAGGCGCAGTGTCGTTGTGTCTCTGGCTGCTGAGATGAGCTGTGACACTAAATGTCTGGTCTTGAGGAATGCGAGCCTTCTGGCAACCCCTGTAAAGAGCCCCGAGCCTGCCAACAGCAATTGAACTTATAGCTGCCCTCAGAGTCCTCTATTGCCTCCGATCACTGGGATTTGAAGTCCAAAACTGGGTTGGCTCCTAAGTAGTTGTTAGCTATCAAACTAGAAGTCCCAAAATTCCGTGCTGCAAGTCAGAAATACAGTCCCTCTAGAGAAGTGGTTCTCAACTCCTGTCCTCAGAACCCACTAACAGGCCAGGTTTGCAAGAAGACTGAAATACATCACAGGTGATATAATTTGCTGCTCAGTGATTGCAGTATTCTAGTCTGCATCTCCCCAAAATATTTAAAATCTGGCCTGTTAGTGGGCCCAGAGGACAGGAGTTGAAAACCACTGCTCTAGAGGCTGGAAGTGATGTACTGTGCTAGCTTGAGCATAAGGGGAGAAACCATCAGTCTGTTGTGCCTTCTAGAGATGTCCTTTCCTCTCCATTACTTAGTAGCAGCTGCACCTGGCTACATATATATCATGAATATGGGTACTCTAAGGGTCTATTCACAGCAGGTGCGATGAGACTGAGTTGGGTGGCTATTCCAGCGCATTCTTACCACACCCCCACCGCCCCACTGTAAACTGCCATGTCTCCTGTGTGGCCAATTCATACCCCTGTGTTGTGGTGCCTACCATGCAGGACCCATCCTTGGCATCCTGCTCAGTAAAAGATGATTAATGTGTTTCAAAATAAATGGTGAAAAAATGTCACCAGCACACCACGGATCTCCAAAATGGGTCCAAAGCTTTAATCAGTGATCACATTGTTACAGCAGAAGCAGGACTCCTTCATCAGGCATGTGATCGTCGTGGGTGAGCGTCGACCCATTTTGAAGATCTGTGGTGTGCTGGTGACATTCTTTCACTCTGTATTCAGTTCCAACCGATAGTCACTGCAGCACCCATCTGTATACACAGCCATTTCTACAACAATGTGTGCATTGCAAATAATATGTTAGAGTCCCAAATAAATAGTGGCCAAAAATGACGTTATAGAAGTAGGAATAAATGTTCTTTCTTAAGCAAAGTCAAAATGCATCCAAAATCTTTAACACATTAAAAATGCATTAAAGGCACACCACAATGCATTAAAATACATATAAAATGCAGTTCAAATATATGTTTAATCACTTGTTATCAAGTGTACAGTAGTAAATGTTCGCTTACTCCAAGCAATTTTATAATAGTTTATAAAAGCTGCAAATATGCAATGCTGTGTCTGTTATAGTGATTGTAAAGTCTCATTTTTTTTTTTTTTTAATTAAAAAATAATAACAAACATGTTATACTTACCGGCTCTGTGCAGTTGGTTTTGCACAGAGCAGCCCGGATCCTCCTCTTCTCGGGTCCCTCTTTGCTGCTCCTGGCCCCTCCCTAATATTGAGTGTCCCCACAGTCCAGCAGCTTCCTATGGGGGCACCTGAGCTGAGTCAAAACTCTGTGTATCCATTCAGATACGGAGACCTGACCCGGCCCTGCCCCCTCTCTCCCCTGATTGGCTGACTGACTTTGATTGACAGCCATGGGAGCCAATGTCACCACTGCTGTGTCTCTGCCAATCGGGAGGAGTGTCCCGGATGGCTTAGACATTCATGGACATCGCTGGAGAGAGATGGGGCTCAGCTAAGTAATTAGTTGGGTGCTGGGGAGGCTGCTACACGCAAAAGGTTTTTTATCTTAATACATATAATGCATTCTTCTGCCTCTACAACCCCTTTAATCCAAACAATGCAGAAATTTTCAAAGTAACATGTTTTGTTTAATCCAAGATTCAAAAAATACAAAAACTGTTTCAGGGCCTGTGTTGATGAGTTTCTGTCTGCTACAAACAGGTTTTGTATTCACATACAGGCAGGCAGGTCAGAAGGAGGCCAGCTTCAGGTAAAATGCATCTATATATGAATTCTCAATGATCTTCGAAGTGTCTCAAGCTGATTTCAAACCAATGCCATATACACAAGCCTAAAGCCTGTCAACATAGGCCCAAAGAAGAGGCAATTTCCCCAAACTGAAGACAACAGAGCAATGCCATTGTATAATGTTATATTAACATAATAAGTAAGTCATGAAATATAGCAGTTACTTGCAGAATAGTGGCAGTGGCAGCCTGGTCAACAACTCTTAGCTGAGGTTCCCTAACTGATGGTAAGTAATGTATGTCCATAGAATCAGGGGATCATTGCTTATAATTTTGGAATTTAAACTAGGCCCTCATTTTGAAATAAGTTTTGATTTTCTTTCTCATTGACTGGTTCAAAAAAAATTGACTTAAAAAAGTATTAAATCGATTATATCTGGAAAACAAATTTCTTTAGAGATTGCTGAAATAGGGCAAAATATGTATGACCTAGGTTAGCCATCAACAATTTGCCAGATTGTGGAAGGGATAGGTCTTTTTTTGGGTAAAAAAAAATATTTAATGGCAATTTGCATCTTTAATGTTACTAGCATATTTTCTAAATTATAACAAAGACTCAAAAGAGAAACATGGTTATTGCAAGGATTTATATTGATGTTATGTTGAATATGGAAATTCTTGGCATTGTTTATAGAAAGTTGTCCTGAATTTAGAAAAGGGAAGGAGAAAGACAGATAAATGAAGGATCCCAGATAGGAGGAAAGACTAAATTAATGGAATGTATTCCCCTTTGAGAAGAGGTGATAAAAGGTGTAAAATGACCAATCTAAAAAAAAAGAGATTAAACCCCCATCTACAAAATAAGGATACTATAAACAGTGAAAATGTTGGGTTGTTATCCAAGAACTACTTAAAAGTGGAACTTTACCCATAACAACTTGATAAACGATATGGTTCTTTAGCAAGGAACATACATTCCACATAAATAATTATGCTACCAAAATCAATGTGTGCTGTAAATTGCCTCCAGCATTTGTCCTGTTCAGGGCTAGATTAAGAGCATCATGGGCCTGGTGCTGAAGAAGTTACATCCTCCTCCTTTGTCGGGGCCTCTGCTTGCACTTGATTGGTTGCTAGGATGCCAGGCGGTCCAAGCAACCAATAATTTTCACAGTAATGGACACTGGGCAGTGGTGTCGAGCGGTGGTATTGTGGTGCCAGGGGGAAGTTCTTGGGCAGCTGGGCCTATATTAAGGTAGGGGCCTGGAGCTGCAGCTCCAATAGCCCCTATGTTAATCTGGCCCTGGTCCTGTTTCTTCTTGCTGGAGGGTGCCATGAGCTGCAGTAAATCTTTAGGCTGTCAGCAGATTGGCCTCTACATTTTCGGCACAGTGCTAAAAAATAGAGAGCAACTGAGCATGCTTAGAGCAGGTTGAGACAGTGTATTACTGTATTTTAACCACTTCAATACAAGGCACTCCCCCCCCCCCCTCCTGCCCAGGCCAATTTTCAGCTTTCAGTGCTGTCGCATTTTAAATGACAATTGCGCAGTCATGCAACACTGTACCCAAACAAAATTTTCCCCAGTCATCTTCTAGGACAGCCCATGAGATAGGCACCTTCTCCGACAGGAACAGCAAACACATCACCAATACAGAATGCCAAATATGTGAGGTCTTCTGCCCTACTCCCAACAAGCAAACCAGCGAACCAAAATCACAAAATTCCGTCTCTCTATCCTTAAACCAATCACCTAAATAGTAAATATAGATGGACCGACTGCTGCACTACCTATTATATTACACAATTAATAAGCAGATGATAGAATAGTGGGGTACCGCGCAGTCAGCACAAAAACAATAAAGTGCTTGAATAATGCTAATAAACCATAACAATGAAATATGCAAAAACACTCAAATGTAAAGAAATGATATGAGTGATAGATATAATGTCACAGTGCTGGACAAAAATGAATGAATAAAGTGCCACAGTGCAACAAATAACAATGTGCAATATAACCTATTAAGACCTCACTCCCAGTGAGGAATGAAGATATAAATGAAATACAATAATACAAAAAAAGGAAAAATGTTTGAAAAAAAGTTCAGCTTCTTTTCACCAAGTGGCGTAGTGCTTCAATAAGTGCTCAGGTGCATTCACAAAGTGTCAGTAGAGCAGTGGATGGTGTCAGAGCAGTGGATGGTGTCAGTAGGGCAGTGGACGGTATCAGTAAAGCAGTGGATGGTGTCAGTAGAGCAGTGGACAGTGTCGGAGCAAAGAACGATGTCAGTAGGACAGAGAACGGCATCAGTAGGGCAGTGGATGGTGTCAGTAGAGCAATGGATGGTGTCAGTCAGTAGAGCAGTCGATGGTGTCAGTCAGTACAGCAGTGGATGGTGTCAGTCAGTACAGCAGTGGACGGATTCAGTCAGTAGAGCAGTGGACGGTGTCAGTCAATAGAACAATGAGTGGTGTCAGTAGAGCAGTGGACGGTGTCAGTCAATAGAACAATGGGTGGTGTCAGTAGAGCAGTGGATGGTGTCAGTAGAGCAGTGGATTGTGTTAGTAGAGCACTAGATGGTGTCAGTAGGGCAGTGGACGGTATCAGTAAAGCAGTGGATGGTGTCAGTAGAGCAGTGGACAGTGTCGGAGCAAAGGACGATGTCAGTAGGACAGAGAACGGCGTCAGTAGGGCAGTGGATGGTGTCAGTAGAGCAATTTATGGTGTCAGTCAGTAGAGCAGTTGATGGTGTCAGTCAGTAGAGCAGTGGACGGATTCAGTCAGTAGAGCAGTGGACGGTGTCAGTCAATAGAACAATGGGTGGTGTCAGAAGAGCAGTGGATGGTGTCAGTAAATCAGTGGACAGTGCCAGTAGGACAGAGCATGGTGTCAGTAGAGCAGTGGATGGTGTCAGTAGGGCAGTGGATGGTGTCGGAAGGGCAGTGGATGGTGTCAGTAGAGCAGTGGACTTTGTCAGTACAGCAGTAGATGGTGTTAGTAGGGCAGTGGATGGTGTCAGTAGAGCAGTGGATGGTGTCAGTAGACCAGTGGACAGTGTAAGTAGGGCATGGCTAGGGTATCCCAGATATATAACTCTAACAAAATTACCCCTGGGCCTACTAAAACTTAATATTACTATAAACAGATGACACCTGAAACCGACCTGGAGAAATTAGCCATTTTATTAATAAATAACAATAATATTTATTAAAACAGAAACCAAATCCAGTTTAAACTAGGTTGCAGGTCTTAGGAGGCATCCTGTCTCCCATTCCGGTTGGGTATCACTTTAATACTTTTATTATTCATCTTATTATTATTATCCCCAGCCACGCAACACCAGCTCGGAGACAACCACACCACTTAATTATCCCCAGCCACGTAACACCGGCTCGGGGACAACCACACTACTTAACTATCCCCAGCGACACAACACCGGCTCGGGACCTTCCAGTTCGCAATTGGAAATGCCTCCACAGACTCAACCGCCACCACACACAGGTGTGAAACTTTACACCTGTGGGCCCCTCCACAGCCGCAATGCTTGCTACACTATATCCTGAATGCCCAAGGCCCAAAAATCAGTACCAACGGCATTCAGGTGTACCATCGCTCTGCAGATACCGTTAGGTATGTGTCGGACCGCGAAACCACCATTGCCCGTGACCAAACCTCCCACCTCTTTATTGTCTTTTATCCACTAAGAAATGTGACCAACAATGTTTGACAAAACCACCAATAAATCAATGCCATGCGCAGCTGGAGGAAATAGAGTTTTATTTCCCAGACCAGATGACGCATGGACCGAAGGCCCAAGTCGTTACCCCCAGACATAAAGTACTAAAATGTCAGGAGCTCTGTCCAGCTGGGCAAAGTGGTGCCCTTCAGGAACGACCCTACACCACAATAAACCTGGGATCCCGATCCAGCTAACCGCGACCTTGTTCCAACCAAACCCTAGCTGGCGACCATTAGGTCGAACATCCGCCCTTTCCTTTTAGCCCCCCAAAACCAAAAGAATGCCCTGGTATCCAAACGAGGAAAGTGGGAGGCCCTGAAAGGATATAAAACAATGAAGAATCAACCAGCAGACAATAAAATAACATACCCACAGGTTAAATCAGTACCGGACGGACATAAAACCTAAAGCGATCGGATTCCCACCTCCCAATACGCCTTAAGAGCGTCTCATCCAACCCCCACCGAGCGGCTTCTGTAGCTGCTCCGATGCAGAAGGAGCTTGAGGAGTAATTTTGTGCATCAATACCAGCTGCAACCAAGCAACACAGCTACAAACTGAAATTTTGACAGGGTCGAACCATCTGGGTGCATAAGATAAGAACCCTCCCGCTGTGGGGCGAAACCGCCCATATTCCTCAACCATCAATACTGGGCAAAGTGGGGAACCCAGAATTCTATAAAGGCACAAATACGTAGCTTGGGCTTGCTGGTCTGTCTTGGAGCGCCAAATCAGTAACTCTACTGAAGAATGGGAACAACTCACCTCCTGCACCAACAGCCCTCCTTGTGCCATTTTGGACGGACTTACCAACTCGCTGATACGAAGGGCCCTGAAAAAAGGCCAAAACAAAAGCTGTTCTGAACAACAAAGCCTCGCAGTCTGAATCACACACCGGACCTGCTTGAGTCCATAAGACCTGTAACAGAAGAAAAGTGACCAGGCGGCGGCAGTCATGCCGCCGGACACCCCGTCTGTAGCTCTTTAGGGCCTAACGGACAAGTAATTCCTTAGTAAAGTCCAGAACACCCCATAACTTGAAAAGGTAAGCCAGACCAACCAACTTTCTGTTGATGGCTGAGACCAACACACCCTGTTCAAAATTTAAACAAATAAAGTACAACAACAGAGGAGGGAATTCCATCCTTACCATGTCTACCTCTACCCGGGACAAAAGATCCTCCCATTCCTTCCATACCTTATAATATGCAGCGCATATAGATACACTCAATGAATTCTGAAGTAGCGTTGTCGCTACCCCAACGCAACCCACCACAGCTCCTGTGGACAAGGCTCCTCGTGTTACTCTGCTTCCAGTGCCCACTCTCGGAACTTGTCCAGCTGTACACGAGATAAAGCATCCGCCACTGTATTACTTACCCCAGGCCGGGGACCGCATACCTGAAGACATCTAACCGCAGGCAATGCAAAACCAGATACCACAGCACCCGTACCACCGGCAGTAAGCGGCCGACAGTCGGTTCAGTACCTGTACAATTGCCATATTATCACCATGTAAATAAATCTTTTTGTACCGCAACCAGTCCTCCCAGATTACCACGGCAACTAGCACTGGAAAAGTTCCAATAACACCATGTTCCTCAGAAACCCCGCCTCCCTCTATTCCAAAGGGCAACGCTCCACCGCCCCCTGGAAGCAGGCGCCATAACCCAAGTTACTAATTGGAGCTTGTTGCCACAGAGAACGGCTGTTAAGGAGCCCAGGAAGGCGTGCCACACCTTTAAGTCCTCCCAGTGCTCTGCGGTCAACATGACAAAGTGACTCGGAGCAGTAATACCAGCCATGGCCGCCAACAAACACCTACTAAAAGTCCTGCCCTTCGGCAGAATACGGCATGTAAAGTTGAGCATGCCGAGGACTGTTCGTTTTCCCCACCAGCAGAGAAATTTCTGCTTTGAGAGCCAACATGGCCATAGTGTTGATGATAATCCCCAGAAAACTAATTGTAGTACATGGGCCCTCTGCTTTTTCACCTGCCAGCGGAATCCCGAAGCACTCAGCTACATGTTGAAGAGTGGGCAGCACAACTCCGCACACTTTGGACGCGGGGGGGGGCTATACACAAAAAATCATCCAAATAATGGATGACGGATCTGCCCCCAATACCTCCCTGCCCATCCATTAAACAGTAATGGAATAGCTCGAAGAACATCCCATTGGTAAACCGCGGTCGACATCAAACAAATCCAAACATCTGCAACCAAAGAGATGAAAACACTGTGGATGTACTGGCAGCAATCGAAAAGCCGCCTCTACATCCATTTTTTTGCCAAGAGATCCCCCCGGCCCGCACTGCCGAACCCAATAAATAGCGGAGTCACATGAAGTGTAGGATACAGCACCAGCCTCCGGATTGATGGCATAGTGTACTGAGAGACCCATTGGGAAAGACAGATGAGGTATTAGATGGAGTTCTGCGGTTCCCTCTTAGGCCCCAATCCCCAGGGGGAAAACCACCAAATCGGGCAGCGGGGGCTGAAAGAAAAGCTCTACCTCCTTGAACCACGTCATTATGTGCCCTGGTGAAACGCAAATTATCAGCCATGGGGGGGAAGTATCGAAAGGGAACATGGGATAACAAAAGCTACTGAAACCATCGTCCAACAACCCAGTCTGGATACCTATTTAGGAAAGGCTGCATCCTTGCCACCTTCACCGGCATCATCCCTTTTCCTGGAGTGTCCCTGGGACGTCCTTTACCCTGTTTATGGCAGCGAGAGAGCGTGTGACCCGCCACAACTCGAGCACTCATGCTTGTATCTACACGAGGGACTGAAATGGCACATGCCTTCATTGAACTGACCGCAGCAACCCCGTCGCTTACCGGCAGACTGTCCAGGGGTACATGTACCTCCGATTCCGCTCTGAAAAAATGGCGACCCCACCTGCGCCGAGGCCATGAGACACATCTACAAGCTTATGTCCTTGAGGTCCCAGCATAACGCAGGTCTGAATGGTTTTGCGTTGGCGAAACTGTGCGCCATAACGAACCCACGCCACCCCAACATATACTCTGTGAGCCTCACTGATCATTTCCTGGCAGCAGAATAAAGCCGAACAATTTTTCGAATGCCTCCCCCCAATCATGCTGGCCAGGATAGCAAAGGCCTGCAACCAATTGCTAAAAGTGCACAGAATCAGGCAATACCTACGTTTTTCTTCGTCTTCCTTTTTTGACTCCTCTGGCCTCACCCTATCCAGGTTGAATTTCTCAAGGGGGAGTAACATAAAGTATCTACGTACTCGCCCTCAAAGCTGATGTACCCACAAGCGAACCAAATCCAGAGACTTACATGTACTCCTGGGATCCGTTGATAAGTTCCCCGATGCTGGATCAGCTGAAACCACCCCTGGTGAAACCATGGATTCCCTCCCTGCAGGAGAGGCCGCTCTGCCCACGATCGACGCCACGGGACCATCAGACGGTCCAGCTGCCCCTTCCAGCACCAATGCGGACGTAAGAGATGCCACAGGTGCCGGGCCCGAGTTAACCTCTGAACCAAAGCTTGCAGACCCGCTACCAGGCCTGCCACTCTGCCGCTGCTGACCCCCCAACACTGGCTGACCCACCCAGTCCCAGCCTGCTGTCAACGCACCCTGCAACAGAGAAAGTAAAGACAGAATTAGAGGACTTACCAGGCTGCACCGGGCGAGAACCTGCAGCCGCTGATCATGGATCCACCGCCGGCGAGGGCCCAGTGACATCACTGTCATCAGTGCTAGATAGCTCACCCTTCGATCCATCAGGCGTCGTGGTATACCGGTCATCCTGGAGAGCGCTGGATGGTACCGAGGGTCCAGGTTGTTGATCCACCTCCTCTCTGTGACGGGAAAGCCGCAACCCACCACCTGAAGAACAGGGCCTCTTCCGTCCGGAAAACCGACCAGGCCTCAATGCCGACCTCATCCCCGGGGGCACCACTCCCCTGCTGCTGGGCCACCTGTCGCTCCTACCAACTGGCTGGCATCTGCAAACAAACTTCTCCCACGCTGGGCCGCCCTGCTGGCCGAGACATCACCAGGGGGGGCAGCCGCGACATCAGAGGGGCAGTAACGGGAGGTGAAGGCCCCTGCCTGGAAGAGCTCCACCGGCGAAGGGATTTCCTCCTTGGATGTAGAGCCGGCTGCAGCAATGGTGTGCTGTGCCAGCCACCCAGGAGGGTCCATACTCAATGGGCTCCCTACCTGGCATAAATCTCCGAAGGACCCCGAGGGACTGAAACGCTCCGGCGGCCTTGACCGCCGAGCGCACTGGTGTGTCTGGGCCTCTGCAGCAGGGAGCCCCCCCCCCCGGATGATGTCAGTAGGGCAGAGGATGGTGTCAGTAGAGCAGTGGACGGTGTCCATATTTCGATTTTTTACAGCACTGGTGCAATACCCAGCAGGGTCTCCTCATTTGGGTATTGCTACCGCATTAATAAACTTTATCTGCATATAGAATTATCTTGCTTTGTTTGCACAATGTTGAATATTTGCAGCACTGGTGCTTTTGGCTGCAATATCCAGTGGGGTACTATTCATTTTTATGTATTATATATTTATTTGTACATTCACATGAACTTCATCGATTAATTTGATCTGTATCTGGAATTTTTTCTTTTATCTATTTATTCCACTCTGTTTGCACATTTTTAATTATTTGCAGGACTGGTGTTTTTTTTTAAATTTAATAATCTTTATTAAGTTTTTTTCTCAATGCTTACATAATACACATACAGATACAAAAGGTAGAAAGTATACCCCAAGCCCCCCCCACCGTCTCCCTCCCCCCCCATATCCATCTCTTTTCATTGAGGATAGCGATTTATTAACTAATTATTTTAATTTATCACTCCAAACACCTTCACACGTCAGTTGTTCCTCACATACAATTCAGCCACCACTTGTTTTCTAATCATGTTATATATATATTTTATTATTAAAGTCGGATATCCGTTATTGGCCGACAGGGTCTCCGTTTCTTTTGGAATCCGTTAAGGTTGCCCCTTTTTACATAAATACTTTTCTCCATCCATATAGTTTCATCCACTGTCTTTGACCATTCCTCAAGGGTGGCGGGGGGGGGGGGGGGGCGG
>BLSH010059482.1:424255-449300 GCA_018402905.1 Glandirana rugosa | reverse complement strand
GGGGGGGGGGGGGGGGGGGGGGGGGCGGGCTCGCTGACTGCCATTTTCTTCTTATTAGCTTCCTTGCCTGAAATAGGCAGCTCATTATAGCAGTCTTCCTCCCTTCCCCAACTTTCAACCTACTACTCAGTATACTTTGTCGCGCTTCAGTTTCTATTGAGATGTCCAAGATCTTATTTTATAGACTCAACGAGAGAACCGTGTCATGAGGGGTGGACTCCAACATGAGACGACCATTTACACCATGACCTCCCAAGGTTCCACAACCCACTAATTGCTGAAGTTGTGCTGCCAGGTAATAGTTCATGGAGAGTGGAAGGTCCATCCCACCTTCGTCTAATTGCAGTTGGAGTGTGCCCAAACAGATTCTTGGCACACCCCCCCTTCCATATTAAGTCTTGAAAAAGTACGTTGACTTTCTGAAACCACTTCCTATGAATCCAGACAGGAGAGTTATGGAATACGTATAGTAATTGTGGGAGCAATACCATCCGGATCAGGTTGAATCTACCAGCCACAGAGAGAGGGAGACGGTTCCAGCTATATAATCCTTAAAAGGCTTTTGTGAATTTGATACCCAGATATTTCATACTTACCGCCACAGCCAAACAAGAGATTGTGGTGGATATCATGACATCAGTTGGGTCCACCGGCATTAGCACCGATTTCTCCCAATTAATATTCAGTCCTGAGAATTTACCAAATTCATTAACTATATGCATTGCTGATGTCAGAGATGTCTGGGTGTCACCCAGAAATAACAAGACATCTTCTGCATATAGCGCAATTTTTTCTTCACCAAAAGTTCTCTGAAACCCCTTCACACTCTTGGTCATTCTAATAGTAATCGCTAATGGCTTGATTGTGAGGGCGAAGAGCAGGGGCGACAATGGGCACCCCTGTCTCATCCCCCTTGTTAATCGGAACCCCTTTGAACACACACCGTTGACCTGGACCTTTGTACTGGGATCTCTATATAGTGTTTTAACCCAGCTTATGAAGGATGGACGAAACCGGTAGGCCTCTAGGACCGCCAGAGATAGCCCCACTCTAAGCTATCAAAGGCCTTGGCGCCATCCAGGGACAAGACAGCCCTAAAGCCCTCATTCCCTGTTTTTGTCTGCAAGTTTAAGTAAGCCCTTCTGATGTTAATGCTAGTGGACCTATTGGGGATAAACCCAGATTGGTCTAGATGTATGAGCCTCTGTATAACCTTATTTAACCTGGCCGCCAAGACCTTTTCCAGTACCTTAATATCTGCACATATCAGTGATATCAGCCGATATGAAGATGTCTCTAGTGGGTACTTCCCCTCCTTGTGTATTATTACTATTGTGGCCTCTCTCATAGAAGTGGGTAGTTCCCCACTATATACTGCCCACCTAGCCATCTTGAGTAATTCCGGTAGTAATACTTTCCCATAGCTATTGTATACTTCAATGGGTAATCCATCTGGGCCTGGGGATTTTTGATTGGCCATGGTCCCTATGGCTTTTTGTAATTCCTCCAGTGATATTGGTGCATCTAGTGTGTCTCTATCACTTTCTGAAAGGGTTGGGATCTCCAGATTACCCATGAAGACTTCCATTGTTTCTTTAACATCTACCCCTTGGGACCTATAAAGTTTTTCATAGTATTCCCTAAATACCTCTGTAATCCCCAACATATGCAAGATGGTTCTGCCCTCTCTTTATTGTAGATACGCCTTTGGTAGGTGAATTCGTTCTTGCTAAAAAAGCTAGGGTACGGCCCACTCTTTCACCCTCAATAAAGGAGCTATGTTTTACAAACAACCTCATATTCTCCTCTTTTTTTCAACATTGCGATTTTATAAACTTGTTCATCAACCAAGTGTCCATATTAAGCTGGAGTAGGGTCTTCAGTGTATTGTCTTTTCACTCTTTCAACCTCGTGTCTAACTGACTCCTCCCATTTTTAAGATTCTTTTCTTACATTAGTAACTTTTTGTATTAATATTCCATGGAGTAATGCTTTCAGGGTGTCCAAAATTATGCCCACTGGAGCCGTGCCGTCATTTGACAAACACCTCCAGTGCTGTCAGTACTCTGTCTGATTCCCCCATTAGCTCCAGCTAGTGGGGATTTATCTTCCAATCCTCTTTTGGATAGCACTCCTCCGTATCGACTGACAGCAGAAGAGGAGAATGGTCCGACAGGCCTCGGGGAAGATAAATCACATCCCGAACTAGATGAAGAGCTTCTTCATTCCCTATTGCTCAGTCAATTCTAGACAATTTGGAGTGTGTTCTCGAGAGGCAAGAGAATTGTCGTCGCTCCGGATTGCGTATCCTCCACATGTCCAGTAGACCTGCCTCCTCCAAAATCTGTGAGAATCTGTTCCCCATTGGTCCCTCTCTCTGTTTCCCGGGGGAAGCCTATGCCGGCCTTCATTAAGCACCATGTTGAAATCTCCAAACATTATGACTGGGATCTGTGGTTTATCCAATATGAATTCAAACATCCTATATAAAATGTCAGCACTGAACGGTGGGGGGGATATACATATTAGCTAGGACCATTTCCCTATTTTCTATCCGGGCAATGTAAGAAAATATATCGGCCCAGTTTATCTATACTAATCTGTCTGCAAGAGAACGACACTCCTTCTTTAATAAGTATGCTTACACCTCTTGAGTACGAGGTATAAGCTGAGTGGTATTGCTTTTTAAATCTCCTACCTCCCAATTGAGGGGTGACCCCATTAGGGAAGTGTGTCTCCTGCAGACAGACCACTTTTACATTATGAATATCCATATAAGATAACACTGTAGATCTCTTTACTACATTCCCCATTCCTCTAACATTCTAGGACCCAATTTTAAACCTATTAGACTGCATCAACCAAAAAGAAGAAAATATACAAAAATAACAGGATCTCCCCAATAATACCAAGTTCCCCCAGTGAGAAGAAAATCCATATATAAATTCCTGTGTAGGAAAACCTTTTTTGTGATCAATTACTCTGTCCGTGAATATTCCAAATGTGATATAATCAAGTGCCTTACAGGCCAACTTCTCTATTTTAAGTGCTTCTACATGACCTACTCAATATGTGCTCTTACCCTATATCTTGTGTTGCAATCACTCTCACTCCACACATTCAACCTCCCTGTACTGTAGTAATCCTCCCAACCTCCCTCCCACACCTATCTAGGCTGCCCCTAGGAGCACTCTGTGTGACCATTCCTGCCCCAGGTGAGACCCATAGATTCATCCCTATACCCAAACTCTCATCCCCTCCCTCCCTCTCTTCCACATACGCAGAGGTGATCTTCCTGTGCAAACATTTATCCCCTTCCCAATTCCCCACTCTATTCTCATCCTTCATCCCTTGTGCGCCCTCTTGCCCTGACTCCCGTCAGAAAATGTGTTAAATGGAGAAGAAGAAAAAAAGTTCTCTTATAGTCTTGATGGTTCATTGGTGTCTCTATGTTACTTTGTGGGCTGTCTGCAGCCTTATCTTGTAATCTTCCAGCAATTTCCCTACTTCTTCTGGGTTATCAAAATATTGTGTCCTGTCTAGAGCTGAGAACTTTAATCGAGCTGGGTACAGCAAAGCATAGGAGATCTTTCGGCTCTACGTTTTTGAAGATCAGGAGAGAAGTCCGGATACGGGGAGATTCTTACTCCATTAAAGAGAATGTTCCTTTTTCTCTAGTATTGTGGTTTTATCCCTATAGTTGGAAAGCTTCAGAAGGAGTGGTCTGGGATGGTCCCCTGGTGGAGGTGGTTTAAATGGGCCCATTCAATAAAGAAGAGGGGGGTAAAGGCCTCCTTTCCAAAAGTTTCCTTAAACCATTTTTCCAAAAACACCACAGGGTTTGGACATTAACTCAGTTCTGGCATACCCACTATTCTCACATTGTCTCTCCGGAGTCTGTGCTCCATATCATCTCTTTTTAAAGCATATGTATCCATTTTTACTTTCATATCACGTAGATCGTTTTTTAATGAGTTTAACTCATCCTCTACTGTACTGACCCTTTCTTCCACCGCAGTTGTCGTTTCCTGTATTTTAAGTAGGTCCTGACGCATGTGGAAGACCTCTTCTCTTATACCTTTCATTTGTTCAAATAGGTCAAATAAGGTAGACTTGCAAAAATGAACAGCTTGCAGTATTTCTTTCAATGAGGGCTCTGAGTAAAATGGTGGACCAGTTGCCAAGGGTGAGGTATGTATGGGGTTGTGGCTTCCCCCTGCAGAGGTATTAGCCCCGCTGCGGTCAGTCTCAGGAGCCACCATTGGTTGACCCAGGCTTTTTCTCCCTGGGTTACTTCCCTGATGCACTTTAGCCTGTGTTTGAAGTCCCCCATTTGTGGGGGATTGAGACGGGGAATGAGCATATTTTTCCAACTTTGCTGCCGCAGCCTGGTTTTTGTTTTTGTCCTTGGCAATTTTCTGTGTACCTGTTGATTCCTGCAAGGCCATCTCTTCTCCCTTCTTTTTTGCCATGATGGCTTGTTTCTCAAAATTGTATCAAAATTGTGCACACTTCCCTAGATCCGCTTTTGTTTATTATATGAAGTTAGTTGCAGACTACCTAAGCTCGGTATTGCTGGGATTTACACACTTAATTGCCGGTGCATCATCTGATACATCACACATACCCAGTGGTCAATATCCCCTTTCGATAAACCAGTTGTGAAATCACAAGGCCTACAAATGCTATTTCATAGGGGCAATAAACACAGCACAGTTTTTCGGTTAGTGTTCAGGGAAGAAAAAAAAAAGTTGGCCCGTGGAAGTGGTACCAGATGCTTGAGACAAGTAGTTTCATATCCACAGTTTGCAGTTCCTCATCCCCTATAGTCCAGTCTATCACATTACAACATATACGGGCACTCCAGCATAGTGATTTGTAATGGCTTTTGCATGGCACTGTTCAGTCCTCAGCACAGTAAAATGACCCACTTTATAAGCAGCAGTGTAATGTAGAAGCTATAGCTTGCCCCTGCTGTTCAGGATGTAAGGCTTACCCTGCATTGGTTCCCTCGATACAAGAGATTTGGTACGACTTAACCCATCACATGGAGGTGAAAATGAATCGGTGAAATGGCGCTTGAGAAACAATAATAATGACACGTGCCCCAGCAGAGTGATGAATTGCAGCAATGTGATGGTAAAAGATTAAAACAAGTGTTTATTAAAGTACTTACAAACAGTAATGTTCCATATGGCTCCCAAGATGTAGTTGCAGTAGCCCTGCTGGTGCTCCAAAAAAGCCTGGGTGCCCCAGATGGAGGGTGGAAACAGCGGTGTGGTGTGAGGCTGGCAGGGTGATGGATAAGCAAGGGGGAGAGAGAGAGGCGAGGCTCCTATGTGTTGTTTTAATCTTTTACAATCACATTGCTGCATCTTACTTGCGATTCATCACTCTGCTGGGGTACATGTCATGATTATTGTTTCTCAAGCGCCATTCCACCGATTAATTTTCACCTCCTCCTAGCTGTTTCCCCAGAGTGAATCTGGGCTGCTGAGACATCATCTGTCATTGACAATACACATGCAGACAACCAGCGCCAGATCTATTACTGTTTAACCCATCACATGCATGGTGCACGGCAGTAAGTATCTCTGGATTATTTTCACTGCTGTAGCACACTAAAGGCACAACCAGAAGTACAGAAGTATAGTATCACTTGTCAGTAGAGTTGAGCGAACACCTGGACGTTCGGGTTTGGAGGGTCCGAACGAACTTTGGGAAAAAGTCCGGGTTCGGCACCGAACGTTGCCCGAACGTTATCCCGGACCCCGAACCCCATTGAAGTCAATGGGGACCCGAACTTTTAGGCACAAAAATGGCTGTAACAAAGTCCTGGCAAGTGCTAGAGGGCTGCAAAAGGAAGTAAAATGGGGGTAAGAGTAGGGCAAGTGCCCTACAAAAAAATGGGGATAGGGAAAATAAATTAAAATCAAATAAACTAGGAGATGATTTTTGAACAATAATGTGTCACTTACAGCTGCAGCTAGAACCTCTCCCTTTAGAACTAGGAGATGATTTTTGAACAATAATCTGTCCCTCTAAGCAGAAACCTCTACCTAGTGCAGTCAGATCGCTCAAAGCAGCAGTAGGTGAAATCTCAAATTACTCCCACAATATGATTGTTGTGTACGATCCCACAATCTGATCGTTGTGTACGATCGTAACGATCGTTGTGTTATGAAGGGTTTGATCTACAATCTGTCACTCAAAGCAGCAGTATGTGAAATCTCAAATTTCTGCAATCTGTCCCTCAGAAAAACAGTAGTAGTAATCTCAGGATGCAGGATCAGATGTTAAAATGTCTGCAATCTGTCCCTCACAAAAACGCCGGCAGCTTCCTCTCCCTACACTAACCCAAGAGCATGTGACATGCAGCACTGTGACTCCAAGCTTATATAGAGGCTGGGTAACACGATGCACTGGCCAATCACAGCCATGCCATTAGTAGGCATGGCTGTGATGGCTTCTAAGGGCAAACCAGTGAAACGCTTGTTGATTGGCTGCCCTGCAGCTATTCAACCTACGTGATCAACTACCAGAACCCAGAACCCGAACCCGAACATTTTTTGAAACGTCCGTGTTCGGGTCCGGGTCCCGGACGCCCCAAAGTTAGGTACGGACCCAGATGTTACAGTCCAGGTTCGCTCAACACTACTTGTCAGGATACAGTTAATGTTCACCGTTCATGGATTAGAGAGCAAAGTGGTTAGATGCTGCCTGTGTTAGCAGGGCTCCATGCTGAGACGGCGCGCGCAAGCACATGCGCTTAAAAAAAAGAGGGGTTTCTTTTATGCACCGACTTGTATAGCCAGGTACAGCTTATTGGAGTGGCCCACTGTCTTTGCACTGTTATGCTCACTTTTCGATGCAATAGTGTGTAGTCTAATTGAATAACACATTGTGATATATGGCAGCTTGCTTAAGTTCTGCAATACCATGAGCTGTGGTTCAGATTCCTGCCTTAGCACAGTAGGACATAGCTAAAAGGCTGGAGTTCACCACTCACCATTCATAGTAGTGATTAATATGAAAAGTTTTTTTTCCCCCTTCTCCCATACAAAATAGTAAAGCTTGGCTGTTTATAAGCAGTGCAGTGCTGCAGCTGATGTTCACAAGAACATTTTATATGATACGGCATTCAATAATGATGCAGCGTTTTAAGCTGTAGATTATGAACAAAATTCAGAGCGGGCAGTGAAAAGCAGAGTATGGTCTGTTTTAATCATCCACACATACTGTAAACCATAATGTGAATATAAAGACAGTGCTGTGAGTCTGGTTGATGTTTGCCATAAAAGTTCAATGTGCTGGGAAATGCAGCTTGTGCACACAGACTAGTCTCCCAAGACAGCGGACAGCAATGTCTCCAGTTACATCAATCATCCCAGTGTTTCAGTGTCTCAGCATTCCACCATCCAGCACATGATAACACAGTGCCGCTTAAGTACACGCTTGTCTCACCACACTGACCGTCTGCTCCGCTGAGGTCTGTCTTCCTATGCTTTAGGGCCAGGTGCCGCCATTCCACGCACTCTCCGCTCCGTCAAGCTCCACTGCTAAGTAGGTAAAGACCAGCTCCCACACCGCTCTCCGATTTCAGCCTACAGACAGCTATCGGCCAACACGCCATCAGGGCGCCATGGAGCTTAGGGCTTAGCGAGCACACTCACGTCCGTTCACCCGGATGTCAGGATGCAACTGTTACCTCTGGTACTAGGGTCCGGAAGCCTGCCTGTGCGTGTGTGCGCGTGCCTGTGCGCGTTTGGCGCGCCTGTGCATGTGTGCGTGCACATGTGCGCGTTTGACACGCATATGCACCGCAATGGTGCCAAATGGCCCATTTAAGCGGACCGCACTCTGCAACCAGTGCTGTCCACTCTACAACGTTTCCGTGTTCCACAGTGATCTGTTCTGAAAATTACCTGTTTACCTGTGATCTGGCTTGACTTGTACCTGCTCGAACTCTGCCTGCACCGACCCCCGGCTTGCCTACTAGCATCCTTCTGCCTGACCCCTTTGTACTTCAGTTGCCTGCCTGTTGCCGATCCTGCTTGCACCCGACCACCCGACCGCCTGCTCCTTCTGTACCACCTTGCCTGCATGCTACTGACCCGGCCTGTCTCACTACTCTTCAGTCTTGCACGAACCTTTGGACGACATCTCATCACCACCTGTGTCCGATCCAGCCCTTGTGCCCCCTGCACTCTAGAATTCCCTGTCTGCTCTACCAGGGGTTCTGGAACCAGGGCTGTAAGAGAGGTTACCCACTGCATAAGCCACACTCTACCATCTGGTACATCACACAGGACATCCGGTCACACCCCCAGAAATCGTACATTGGCGCTCTCACTCTTGATCCCTCTCCAGACTCCTCCCTCAGAGAAGAACACAGTCACACTGGGGAACATCTTCTTCCTGCCTCCAGTCATGTGACAAGGACATGGGGACTGGTGTTTTTAGTTGTAATACCCAGTAGGGTATTTAATGATTTTTGTTATTGATGTTCTTTACGTTATTTGCACTTTCATCTGAAACTCTTGCAGCACTGAGGTTTCGATTTAGTACCCAATAGGTCTTTTTGCATTATGTTTTTTCTCACTGTATTATTGGAGTAGGGATAGCCGCACTACAAGTGCCAGCATCTCCAGGACTATTACCCCTCCCCTTCTTCTCCATCCTGGGCTCCTGTCACTCCCCCACCTATGAGATGTTCCCAGTACAGGGGGAGTCCAGGGAAGTCTCAGTCCCCCTTAATGTATAGAAACCCCCCAATTATGTCAGTGTCCTGGACTGTAAATGCTCGCAGACAGTACTAATGGATATCCACTCCCCTCCTCACCACATGCTCCGCTCTGACCTCTTCCCCACATGCTCTGCTCTGACATCTTGATGAACTTACTTGCTTGTACCTGCAGCTCCTGGATGGCTTCAGCTGGAAAGCATGGGCCTCGCCATGACTGAGGAAAGGGGGGGTGCATTAAGAGATGAAGGAGGTGAGGAGAATTCAGGACTTGTAGCGAGAGGTAAGGGGAGGGGGGAGGGACCAGCTCACAGTGGAGCAGGGACAGGGAGGACACGCTGCTGGGAGGGGATGAGAAGTTCTGTGCAAAAGAATGGAGAAAGGTTCCGTGATCATCACACTTTATCCTGTCATTCCCCCAGCAGATGACCCATTTCACTCAGCGGCCCGACCCACCTGACGCCGGAGGGGAGTGGTCTGTTCCATGTTATTCCTCACATGCCAGCTCCTCAAGTAACCCCGTCGCCTACACACAGTCACAAGGGCATAAAACATGATGTGACAGGGAAGCCAAAGGGGCGGGGTCGCCGTAGCAACTCCTGATTCTACTCCCATGAACGTACCCCTATCCATTCACCAAAAAAAGCAATGAAATGTAAAAAAAAAAGAAAAAAGCAGGGTTTTGACAAGTCCTTTATTGTAAAATATCTCTAAGTCATCTTCTTCCTCGCGGCGGTGGAGGAAGAAGAAGAAGATGACCAGAGGACGAAGCGGGGGAAGAAGAAACAAGAGGAAGAAGAAGACCAGAGGAAGAAGCGGGGAAGGAGAGGCCAGAGGTAGACCTGAGGAAGAAGCGGGGAAGAAGACATTTTTAATAAAAAACTTGTCACAAACTGGCTACTGTCTTTTGTCACACTAAGCTACTTTTTTGGTGAATGGGTAAGGGTACGATGTACCCCATACTCATTCACATGGGGGGTTGGGTTCTGGGGGCCCTCTTGCTAAAGGGGGCTTACAGATTCCGATAAGCTCCCTTGCCCGCAGACCCCGACAACCACCGGCCAGGGTTGTCGGGAAGAGGTCCTTGTCCCCAAAGCACTCTTCCCATGTCGAGGGCATGTGGCCTGATACGGTTCGAGGGGGGTGCTTGCACACCCCCCCTTTTACTGACCTCCAGGCTGCATGCTCAGATAAGGGTCTGGTATGGATTTTTGGGGGACCCCACGCCAATTCTTTAAAAATTTTGGCATGGGGTTCCCCATAACCACTTCACCTCCGGAAGAATATTTAGGACCAGAGCACTTTTTGCAATTCGGCGCTGCGTCGCTTTAAATGACAATTGCGCGGTCGTGCAGCGTTGTACCCAAACAAAATTTGCGTCTTTTTTTTCCCACAAATAGAGCTTTCTTTTGGTGGTATTTGATCACCTCTGCATCATTTCTGATCACCGCTATAAACAAAAGAAGAGCGACCATTTTGCAAAAAGACCCAAATTTCTTACTTTTTGCTAAAATTTAAATCCAAAAAAATAAATAAAAATACATTTTTTTCACCGGTTTTGGCCGATTTATATTCTTCCTCAACGCAATCAGTGTTTATTGATTGGTTTGCGCAAAAATGGCCGTGTTTACGAATGGTGAGAATTCATTTCTGGGGTTTTTATTTATTTTTTATTTTTTACTAGTAATGATGGTGATCTGCGATTTTTAGCGGTACTGCGATATTGCAGCGGACATGTCGGACATTTTTGACACTTTTTTGGGACCAATGACATTTATTCAGCGATCAGAAATTTAAATGTCCACTGATTACTGTATAAATGTCATAGGCAGTGAAGGGGTTAACCTGCAGGGGGAGATCTAGGGGTTAACTGTGTTCCCTGGGCGTGTTTTTACTGTGGGGGAGTTGGGCTACCATGGGCATGAGAGATCTAACTGATCCCAGTGACAGGGATCAGTAGATCACCCATGCCCACACTGTCAGAATGGGGAACCGCCTTGTTTACATCGGCGGTTCCCCGTTCTTTGCCTGTGGGCGCTCATCGCGGCTCGCCGGCAGACATCGGGTCAGCCCGAGCCGTGGGCACACTCCTCAGGAGTGCGGCTGGCGCGCGCGCCCCCCCCCCCCCAGCGGCCATTCGCAGATCGCCGTGTTTTTACGGCGATTCGCGGCCAGCGTCCACACTGCCGCCATAATTTTGCGGTAGGCAGTGTGGAACTGGTTAAAATCCATACCAGACCCGAAGGGAACCGCACGCCATATTTTTTCTTTTTTTTCTTTTAAATCTATATTACCGGAAAAATTGACATTGAGGCCCTGCTTCCTGGGGAGAGGTGGACTGGAATGCATGGCCTCTAAATGAATTTATTATGGAATTGTTACAACATGTGCTTACATGCAAATCCTTTACCTTCAATGGATCCCACTACCTCCAGGTGCAGGGGGTTGCGATGGGGACTTCTTGTGCCCCATCGTATGCCAACCTGTACCTGGGGGGGTGGGAAAGGAGGCTCTTCTCTGATGGGGCTCGTCTATATATCTTCGCCATATTCTTCTTTGGCGGAGGTATATAGACGATGTCCTGGTCATCTGGACAGGTACGAGGGAAGAACTGGTTGCATTTATGCAGTTTATTTCATCCAACGATTTTAATCCTAAGTTTACTATGCAATTCGATGCACATAGGATTTCATTCTTGGACCTATACCTATATGTAAGTCCGGAGGGTATGATACATTCATCCCTATATCGTAAAGAAACAGCGGGAAATACAATTCTGCATTATACGAGCGCTCATCCCCGTCCTCTGGTGCGAAGTATTCCTTACAGCCAATATCTGAGGCTGAGACGGAACTGCACCAGGGAAGGGGATTTCGAATTGGAAGCCAGAGCACTCTTCATGCGGTTATGCGAAAGAGGCTATGGCAAGAAGGTACTGAAAAAAGCCTATCAGAAAGCAAAAACTCAGACTAGAGAAAATCTCATTTTCCGAACTAAGAAACATATGAATCAAGGTACAATAAAATTTATAACTACATTTAGTACTCAACAACAGGTATTTAAAGAAATGTTACAGAGGAATTGGCATTTCTTGGTAGATGACCCAACAGTCTCAAAATATATCAGAGACCGTCCTGAGGTTGTCTTCAGGAAGTTCCCCTCTTTGAGGGACAAATTGGTGCACAGCCATCTGACACCTTTTGTCCCTCTGGAGGGAGCGATGGGTGGACAAGGTACATTCAGGTGTGGTACATGTGCACAATGTCCATGGATTAATGAGGGTAACACCCACCAACTTCCAAGAGGGGGTGTTATCAAATCCAGGACATATTCGGACTGCCAGACAGAGGGTGTAGTCTATATGGCCAACTGCAGATGCGGTGCCTTTTATATAGGCAAAACAAAAAGAACTTTAAGTAAAAGAATCCAGGACCACTTATACTATGTAGATGCTGGGCTGTTATATACCCCTATATGTAAGCACCTGGGGTTGTGTCACAGCTTTGATCCCTCATATGTCTCATTCTTTGTTTTGGAAAGAGTTTACCCTAATCCTAGAGGAGGAAATTGGGATGCAGCGATCTTGAGAAGAGAAGCTAAGTGGATCTATAGACAGAGGGCGACGGAATACCCTGGGCTTAATACGTCATTGACGCTTAATGCCTTCCTTTAGAGGGTTTTTTCGCCCTGTGAGAATGGCAAATGGGTCCAGAGTCTTCTAATCAATCTATTGACTCACCCACTGGTCATCGGCAGGGCTAAATGCCCTAGGCTTTTGACAGGATGAGCCTTCAGTAGGCTGATGATGCGGGGTGTGGATTGTGGGGTGGTTTTGGGTGAGGGTGGTGGGTTGTTTGTCGTCTCTTGATTTGGTTGGTTTTGTGGATGTCCCTTTTTTTTTTTTTTTTATGTATTCCTTGTATAATTTATGTATATTCTGTGTGTCCGCTGTGGAGCTGGAGGTCCTGCGCATGCGCCGTTTGCACAGACGGCAATGCGGAAGTGACGCCAGGAGAGCCGAGCGGCTCTGTCACTTCCGCATATCTAGTCCTCATATAGGCCGGAGATGCGGCAGTATATGGAGGCATGGAGGCCCCGCTGCCGCGCATCCCCGGTCTTTCTTACTCACAGGTAGGCAAAACTTTTACTCCAAAGCATGCGGTAACATTTAGTCCCCGTAGGGGCTGTAAATAATGGTTGGAATGGCTGTATGGAAGGGAGGAGGAGGGCCACATTGTATTAGGTGGCTTCTCTCCCCCTTCCTATAAGTATATTTACTATATGTGACTACTAAACCTATAACGTACACCCTTAATAGAGTCAGGGGTGGGGGGAGTTACTGCATGCTCTAATTAAGTGGGGATAACTGCACACATGTTAATATGATGCTATATAAACTGATTTTAACAGTAATCACATACCACATTTTGGTTCACAGACCTGAAATGGGTAACGAACATAACCAAATTAGTACCTGAAGGACAATTTGATGCCCACCTATATCATAGAGGGGTGGACCTGGTACCACAACTCTGTGCAGGGAAAGTGGAGGGAGATTGGCCCCCTGGTGGTGAACACATGCGGCGCTGCCATGCTGGTATACTAAAGAAGGATAGGTGAGCATGTGTTATACAAGTGTATTATTGGTTATTGTATAAATGAGGTATAATATTCAAAGATGTTGTTTATACTTTGATTGGTAGACGAAAATAAAGGGGAATGTATCCTGAAGAAGCAATGGAGATTGCGAAACGTCGATAAACAATCATTCTACCCGTCCCCTATCCCTGATGTGATATAAGTATAGATACCACATATACTGTATATGGGATAGGTACTGTCTGTCAATGAGGAATTTGTTTTAAATTTGAAGTTGTATATGAATAAAAGAATTATATTTTAAAGTATATGTGTTACGTGCTCACTTGGACCTATCACCAATCCAGTAAAATCCTATTGTTTTTATCCAGATGGCCTGGGTCATCTATGTACAATTACTTTCACATGAATATATTAGGATGGGATTGGTTTAAGGTCCCCTACACTGATCGGATCCTAAATAATTTTATAAAATCCCGGGAGATGGATATACATTACAGCCATGAGAAAGTTTAAATAACATTTTTCCTTTAGAAATGTCATTATTGCTGCAGCAGGTTCTATACATTATACCGATGCGTCACTTTACAGGCAGGCTAAGGATTTTTTTTTTTAAAAATGTTTATTGAGATTTTTCAGTGATACATTACGCATACAGTATCTCACAAAAGTGAGTACACCCATCACAGTTTTGTAAATATTTTATTATATTTTTTCTTATGACAACACTGAAGAAATGACACTTTGCTACAATGTATAGTAGTAAGTGTACAGCTTGTATAACAGTGTAAATTTGCTGCTCCCTCAAAATAACTCAACGCACAGCCAGGGGCGTTGCTAGGTCTACAAAAGATCTGGGGCTAGAGCCCATAGCAGTGAAGTAAAGAAAGATATACGCTTGAGCGGGCATACATGTAATAAAATAAATAATAATAGTAATAAATATACATGTGTATGTATGTATGTGTGAGTGTGTGTGTATATATATATATATATATATATATATATATATATATACAGAGTCTGCATTCCAGACCGGGACATACCTGCTAATTGCAGAACTGCAACCACCCTATAAGAGACCCGGGGCTATGGGCCCCAGACTCGGGGCTATAGCCCCAATTGCCACCCCCTAGCAACGCCTCTGCGCACAGCCATTAATGTCTAAACTGCTGGCAACAAATGTGAATACACCCCTAATTGAAAATGCCCAAATTGGGCCCAATTAGCCATTTTCCCATGGAGGAGTGGAAGAGGACTTTGTCACATGAAAATATATTATAAAATATTTACAAAAATGTGAGGGGTACATACCCATGAATGAGAATGATTAGAGTTTAGAAGTACATAACCCTCATGAGTGGAGGAAGCATTCAGAGCTATTACATGGAGATTGCCAGGAATTAGACAGCGTCAAAATTGGTCAAGGGGTTAGAGAAGGTGAACTGTTCAGTGATTATGAATTTTCCCAGGGAGTTGGCTATATCTTTCTTTAGATACCATGTGGTGTAGCGGAATGGGTAAATAAGTAGAGATAGTTTTTCTTCTGAAAAGGTTTCCTCCATGTATGTATGTTCGCCATCAAGGTAGAGTGAAAATTCAAAGCAATAGTGTCCAATCTTTCCATATAAAAGAGCGAAAGAATAGCCTGTTTTAAAGCCTGTAGTGAGGGTGGAGATCCATTGTTTCATAATGATCCTGCAAGCAACCAACAGGCATATTTGTGTCCACTGAGTTGGCGTTGGTGGGTGTGTGATCAGGGAAGGAGAAGGTAAAATGTCACAGCTGAATAGACATAACAGCAGGTCTTTAGGCAGGTGTATTCCTGGTAACACCAAAGACGTAGGAGAGCACAGAGTCCCGGAAGGCAGAAACCGCAGAGCATTCCCATAGCCAATATATAACATGTTCGGTCATGGTAGTGAGCACCACCGGCATTGTGCTTGGGCAGGGTCTGCTGGGTTATTTCTTTTTTTTTTCAAATTCTTTTATTGGTAAGAATAAAGTAAACAAGGTATTACATCCATCAGTTCAAAGCAATATGACGTAAGTGTACAAGCAATTCCTGCTCAGTGGGATGGAACCGTTTCATCGCAGTGACAAATAGAATAAGGCAAAGAGACTTCAGTCATCAGGGCAATCCTGCATGAGTGCCTTGCCTTCATCCGAGTATACAAAAATATTCCAATATGCCCATGTCTTAGTATATCGTTCCCTCCTGTCTTGGGAGGTGAGAACTAGGTCCTCTAAGGTGTTAATGCTTCTAACTTTATTCAGCCACATAGCAATGGAGGGGGGATCAGGGTTCCTCCATAGTGGTATACAAGCTTTGCGGCATTAAGCAAATGGCGTAGAACAGATTTTTTTGTATGTCCTAAGTGGAATTTGTGAGCAGTGGAGCAGGAAGAAAGCAGGATCCTCGGGGATAGGAAAGTCTGTGAACCGCTGGGAGATTCTCCGGACCTCCGACCAGTAGTTCTTAATTCTTGGGCAGTCTCAAAAAATATGGAGCAAGGTCCCCCGTTCCCCCCGGCATCTCCAGCAGTGATCTGAAACCGCAGGGAAGTACTTATGCAAGATCGACGGGGTATGCTACCAATGGGTCAGTATTTTATAATTG
Source organism: Glandirana rugosa (assembly GCA_018402905.1). Taxonomy (NCBI): domain Eukaryota; kingdom Metazoa; phylum Chordata; class Amphibia; order Anura; family Ranidae; genus Glandirana; species Glandirana rugosa. The sequence continues at coordinate 433,338 of BLSH010059482.1, read as the reverse complement.
TTCTCCTGCGTACGGTGCAGATGGAGGACATCGGGGCCAGATGTATTATGTTCGGGCTCTGTGCCGGTGTAAAGGTTCTACCAAGGTCTCTCTCCCATTTACTTAGACTGGGCAACACAAACTGTTCAGGGGGAGTCTGAGTCAGCAACGCATATATCTTTGACAGAGGGCAGGGAAGGGGTTCTTCTTCTGTACAGTAGGATTCAAACAGCGTTATGTGATGGCTAAAGTGTGCCACAGGACCCAATGAGCGAAGGAAGTGAAGCAGCTGCTGCGCCTGCCACAGAGTCAGTCTAAACTGCCTGTCTGGACGCGTCAGCATGGGGATCGAGGGCCAGACATCTGAGGTCGGAAAGTGGCAGGTTTGAAAACAGCCCCTCTCTAGGCATCGGAACGCGACCAGTTCTGTGCCTGGGGCAAAATCAGGATTGCCCAGAATAGGGAATAAGGGCAAATGGACAGATGAGAGATCCGCATTTTTGCAGCGCCAAGGAGCCAATACGGAGTGTTGGGCCAATGGTGGGATGAAGCTTAAGAGGGTATGGCAGGCAAGCATAGCACCACGGCGCTCGTCTCAGCGGTACAGGGCTATAGCGCTGCTCGACAGCCGTCCAAAGCTTGGAGGCGCCTTGTCTGCACCAGTCCACCAAGCGTCCCAGGTGGGCTGCCTTATAGTATTTCCGAGTATCTGGGACTGCCACCCCTCCATAACATTTAGGGAGGGTCACAAGGTACCTGCGCAGCCGGGGTCATTTGTGTGCCCAAATGAATCTTGTAAAAAGCGTATTTACCTGCTGGAAGAAAGCAGATGGGATACTAACAGGCAATGTCTGAAAAAGATATAGAAACTTAGGTAATATAGCCATCTTAATGATATTGCAGCAGCCGAAACAGGAATGTAGACAGGGATGCCACTTGTCCAATAGCGCCTTAACTTTGCTGAGTAAAGGAGGAAAGTTGAGGGTGAATACGCCTGCCGGGTTCAGGGGGATAAGGGTGCCCAGATATTGCAGCGCAGTATGCATCGATTTAAAGGAGAATTTGCGTTGTAGAGTCCGTAGCAACGGGGGCGGTATGGCTACTCCCATAGCTTCCGACTCGGCAAAGTTTATTTTTAGATTTGATAGAGTCCCATACTGGTCAAATTCTTTCATTAAGTTGGGCAGGGAGATATGTGGATTAGATAAAGAGAAGAGCAGATCATCTGCATAAGCTGATACTTAGAGATGGAGGTAGCCTAACTCAATTCCCGAAATGTCGGGGGTTAAGTCTGACTCTGTTCAAGAATGGCTCCAAGGATAGGGCAAATGGTAGCGGCGAGAGGGGGCACCCCTGCCGGGTGCCATTCGAGATGGTGAACGGTTTGGAGAACACCCCATTTGCCTTGACCGTGGCCTGTGGGCTAGAGTATACTCTGAAGATCCAGCGCTGCATCTGGTCTCCAAGGCCCAAATGTCTCAGGGTGGCAAACAAAGTCCCAACTTACCCTAGCAAAAGCCTTCTCAGCATCTGTGCTGAGGAAGACACAAGGGGAGCTACTATTCCAAGCCAGATGGACCAGGTTGAGCACTTTAATAGTATTATCCCTTGCCTCACGAGTGGGAATAAAGCCCACCTGGTCCAGGTGGATCAGCTGGGCAGGTGGGACTGTAGTCGGGTGGCAAGGAACTCAGTAAAAAGCTTCAAGTCTGCATTAAGCAGCGAGATAGGCCTATAGCTGCCGGAGGCCGCGGGGTCCTTACCTTCCTAGCGGGAGGAAAGGATGTGGACTGTCCAAGAGCATTGAAAACCTTAAGCATATGGGGACCTATCAAGGGTAAAAGCTTCTTATAATATTGAATAGTAAAGCCGTCAGAACCCGGCGCTTTCCCGGGTTCAGCCATCTTCACCACCGCCCCCAATTCTTCAATCGTGAAGGGATGTTCCAAGTCATCTCGGACTGGGGAGGGAAGGTGGGGAAGATGCGCTGAGGCAAGATGCTCCTCTATCAAGGAGGGAGTCGAGCGTGACGGAGGGAGATTATACAGAGAGGCATAAAAGTCCCCGAATTCCTGGGCAATTTTCTTGGAGAGAGAAATTTTCGAGCCACCTGCTTTGCAAATGCAGGGTATGTAGGTTGCAGAACGTTGGTCTCTGAGGGCCCTGGCCAGTAATTTCCCACATTTGTCCCAATTCGTAGGATAGCTTCCTACAGACCTGTATAGCGGCTTTGGCCTTATACCGAAGGAGGTCTGAAACCTGCCTTCGAAGATTGGCCAAGTCATTTCCTAGAGGGAGGGAGGGCCTCTTCTTATGTTGCAGTTCGAGGGTGTGGATCTCCGAAAGCAGCCGCTGCAACTGCTGTTCTAGGGCGCGTTTAATCCGAGAACCATGCTTAATCAGGATCCCACTAATGACAGCCTTGTGGGCTTCCCATACTATACCGGGGTCACTATTGGGGGTGGTTCACTTGGAAGTAGGCTGTAATCTCTTTAGTAACATCCGTGAGGACTTCGGGGGTCTGCAGAAGACTTTCGTTCAGCCCCCAGCGCCAATCAGGCGACGAGGCCAAGTCTGTCAAGGCGAAATGCATGGTGATTGGCGCATGGTCCGACCACGTGATATGTCCTATCGTAACCTCCTTCACGAAGGAGAGGAGCTGGTGGAAGATAAGGAAGAGATCTATACGAGAGTATAATTGGTGAGGGGCAAAGAAAAAGGGATAGTCCCGTTCGGTAGCGTGGAAAGTACGCCAGGGATCGACCAGTTGTAACTTGTGCAATGTACACAGGATACGCTTCCTCAAGCCAAGGGGAATGGAGGAGGTGCCCGAAGAGGTGTCCAAGCCTGGGTTAAGAGGAACATTAAAGTCCCCCCCCGAGAATCAACTTACCATCCGCAAACTCCACCAGCTTTGTAAGGGTTTTACAAATAAAAGAGCCTTGATGGACATTAGGAGCGTATATAGTAGCCATCGTCCCCTTAATGCCGCCAATATGCCCTTTGAGAAAAAGATAGCGACCACCTGGGTTCGAGCACTCCTCTATAAGAGACCAGGGGATACGGTTAGAGATCAAAATGGAGACACCCTTTGATTTGGCATCTCGGTTGGGGGCATGGTATGTGCATGGGAAGAACCGGTTCTGCAAAAAAGGGAGTCCTCCCTCCTGAAATGGGTCTCCGGCACAAATGCCACGTCTGTGTGGCAGCGTTTCAGGTTGTTGAGAAGCATCCTCCGTTTCTCTGGAACATTAAGTCCCTTAGCATTCAGGGAGGTAACGCAAATACCATCCATGCTGGGCAGGAAGGGAGAAGAGGAAGAAAAGAAAAAAAAAGGAAGGAGAAAAAAAAGGGGGGGAGGGTAGAGGGAGAGGATCAACCAAGAAGAACTCTCAAAGGGTTCTAAGAAGAAAGGGATAGCACTCACCTCTGCGTCCACAAGACTGTGAGTGCAGGCCTATTTAGGGAAGGAAGTTGTCCCCCCGCCAGAGCTCTCCAAATAAACACTCACCAGTTGTAAATAGTTAGAGCAGATAGTACAATTGCTGATTACATCTTAGAGCACCAGCATATAAAACAGTAGTATGAACAGCAAATGGCTAAGAATGGCCTAAATATAAACCTGCTAAAAAACAAAATATTGAATGACAGCTGTGAGACCAAAACGCGCCCCTGACATGCGGGCACCCACCCCATGCCCCCCAAAAGGGTGAAGGCCCGAGGTCGGCAGCCGCAGACCCAAGGCGGGCAGTAGGAAACAACCCCTCGGTGCCGCCCACCCCCCCCCCCCCGTACGGGTCCTTTCCAGGATAGACAGCCGGATATCTCCAACTTCCTCGAGAATTTTGTCCCCCCCTACCCACAGAGGAAGCAAGCCTCTCATAGCTGAGCTAGCGAGCAGGGCGGGGGAGGAACACCAATTAGACTCTCAAAGGAGGCGTATCCCCCTCACCACATCTAAAACATTCTCACAGAAGCCCCCGGCAAGTGGCCCCCCCCGTAAGTCTCAGCATCTACCTGTTCAGCTGGAAGTGAAAATATGTTAGCAAGCATCACAAACAATAAGATATAAAACTGTCAGCCCATATAAAGAACGCTGAGTCTGCAGGTTCCCGCTTTGATTAGCATGAGGACGGAAAAAGGATGACTAGAGCATAAACAGGGACTGTATCCTCCAGGGAGGTGTCGCGGGTAGTCAGAGCCTGTCGCCATGATTCCCTCTGCTTCAGTGTCAAGTTAAGTCAACCAATGATGTTGAGGGCCAAAGACCGTTCCACGCAGAGAATCAAGTCTATCAATGGCAGACCTAGTCCCGTCAAGCAGGGCAGGGGGTTATCCCAGCGGCTTTGCTGGGTATCTGAGATCACTTAGGAGGGGTGAGACACCGACAGTCACCCCAGGCGGGTCCCCGCCAACCAGCACAGCATGCAGAGAAATAAGAGAACCAGTCTCTACAGCAGGACAGCAAGGAAAAAGTTCAAGCAGGCCAGGCACAACTTCAAGGTAACAGTATAAGTAAAACAAAGAAACAACCCCCAGACGCCTGTGGCAATGGGTAGTGACAAACCTTAGGCCTCACGGTCTCCAGGTTGGGAGGCACTACGTAGTCCCCGATGTCCTCTAGCAGATTGAGGTGGGAGGCCACTACCTTCAGCCATAGCGGGAGCTCTTCTGGTGGCTTGAGGTAAGGGCTGCAGCCAGTTTGGGACCTGGAACCCCTCTATCTCCAGGAACTCAGAGCCGGCAGCTCATCAGGATGGCGGAGAGTAAATGAAGATGGTCCCCTTCGCACTGTTAGGGAATTGGGGAATCCCCATCTATAGGTACATCCCAGTTGCCGCAGCCTATCCAGGAGAGGCCGAAGCAGGGCCCGGCATTGCAGAGTGGCCCTGGACAGGTCCAGGAGCAATTTCACTGATGCCCCATCAAAGTTAATCTCCCCTGTCTCCCATGCCCTGCACAAGATGAGATCCTTGTGGGCGTACCGGTGCACGCGGCAGGTGACATCCCGCGGGCTGTTAGGATCCGTGGAGCGTGATGGACCCGATCAAATTCAAGATCCTGGGATGGAATTGAGGTAGCCAACTGTTGGCAGATGGCCTGGACCGTAGGCTGTAGTGACTCCTGTCCTGATGCTTCTGGGAGGCCCCAGAGCCGCAGATTGTTGCGAGGTCTCCGGTCCTCGAGTTCTTCCAGGTGCAGCTGTAGGGACGAGACCTGGGCAAGTTGGGCAGATTGGGCCTGCTCCAGCCTCTGCATCCGACTCTCCAGAGACGCAAGAGAGGTCTCTCCACCCGTCATTCTGTCCGCCAGCTGTTGCACTTCCGTGTGGACCGACTGTAAGTCCCGGCGGTGGGCTTCCTCCAGCCGGAGGACAAGTGCCTCCATGTCGGACCTGGTGGGTAATGCCTGTAGTAGGGCTCTAAGCTCTGTGTCTCCCATCAACATCGCTGGAGCCACCTGTGTGCCCGAAGCACCCGGCGGATGAGATAGGAGGTCATCTGGGAAGCCCAATAGGGATTCAGAGGCAGATGAGGGAGCCAGTGAAGAAGGCGAGGTCGCCATGTGCAAGGTCGGATGAGCCGCTCATCGTGTCACTGCTTCGCAGGCCCATGATGTAGCCGACCGTGTCCCGTGGAAATATTGGCGGATCTCTGAGCAAGGTGAGATCTTCAGAAGTTTGCCCAATGTTCTCCATCTGGCTGGGCTCATACCGAGCGGTATATCGGGGTATATCTGCTGAAATATCCGAGAGATGGCAGGAGCTCTTGCAAGACACTTCTTCACTCTGTCATTGCCAGACCACGCCCCCCACCTGAGTCATTTCTGAATGGATAATATGTTCTATGGATCATTTTAAATTGCGTTTCCCTCCAAATCTCCAAGAGGACAAGTTTACGGACCCGTTGGTAACCCTGCAGGATTTTATGTGGAAGGTCAGGATCGTTGAAGATGGAGGACCATTTCTGGAATGATGGTATTTGTCCGTTTGATGATTAATAAGGTGAGAGTACAGGTTCGAGATAGAATAGTCATTGCTTTGCAGTGCCCTGTCTATGAAGGATTTCCGGAGAGGGTCTCCATTTAATTTGGAGTAAGTCCATAGGTAACTTAGTAGTTGGTGGTGGTGGAAGGCATTGGATGGTGGGAGAGAGAATTCCTGTGATAGGACTTGAAAAGATTTGAACTTGCCCTGATCATCCAAATATAGAGGCGTAATGGTGGTGAGCCCCCGAGCATGCCAGTCAGAAGACTGAGTGCATAGTTGATGGAATGAACATAGGGTTATTCTTGATAGTGAGATAGGCAGATATATTTGTAGGGAGTCCTAGTAGCTTCCGAGTTTCTCTCCAGGCCACAACTGTATCTCTGACAAGTACATTGGATCGAAGATGTAATGGTAGGGCCCTTAGGTTAGAATAAAGGACCACTGAGAAAGTGAAGGGGGATACCAAGGCCTCCTCAAGTGCATGGTCTGAGTATTTGGATTAGCCTGAAAGCCAATCTATATCTTACCTAAGCAGACATGTAAGGTTATAAAAACGCAGGTTGGGCAAGCCTGCACCACCCTCGGACTTTGGAAGAGAACGTTTTTGAAGAGCTATGCAGGATTTTTTGCGCGACCATAAGAAGGATGTCAGTGCCCTGTGTATTTTCAAAACATCAGAGTGTTTTAATAACAGGGGTATGGTCTGCATGGGATAAAGTAGGCGTGCAAAGGATATCATTTTGAATAGGTGGCATCTTCCAAAGAGCAAGAGCGGGAGGGTTGTCCAAGCCTCCAACTCCTTTACATTTTTTGATATCAAAGGTGGATAGTTAAGAGTATACAAGGAGGAATATGAATGTCTAGGTATGTAATATGTTTAGAGGCTATGGCAAATGGGGAGGATGCTCTCCACTTGGCGGATAGCTTGGGGTTTAAGGCTAAAACCTCACTTTTGTCACAGTTAATCCTGAACCCAGAGCTGACTCAAAAGGCCGCAAATGTGTCATGGAGTTTGGCAAAGTCTTATAGGGGATCGGAGGTGTATGTTGTCCGCAAACAGAGCAGAATGGAGAACTCGGTCTCCTATAGTGATACCACTGACTCCAGCAGATGGAGTTAAGAAGTCTCGATAGTGGTTCAATCGCTATATAACAATAGAGGGGATAGGGGACATCCCTGCCTTGTTCCCTTAGCCAGGGGAATTGTATCTGAGATTACGTCAGGAGTAACTAAGCGAGCCGTCGGTGAAGTGTACATTTGTTGAAGGAAGAGGAGAATCGAGCCCGAGAAACTGAAGGCATTCATTACCTTAAAAAGCCAGGCAAAACTTCTATTATCAAATGCCTTGTTTGCAGGGGCGGACTGGGCTGGGGGGGGAGGGGGGAAATTGCCCCCTGGGCTGCTCTGAAGCACTCTTAAACGGCTGCTCCCAGGGCGACACATTATTCAGCCTGTGCAGTGGTTCATTGTCTATGCCTAAGCTGTCCCACCATGGCCGCCCGTTTACCGTGATCGGGGCAGCAGGGACAGCTACAGTGTAACAATGTATTTGTTCCTGCCTCCCAATTAATGCACGACAGGTTTAAAACTCTCCATTCCCTGTCTCCACTCAGCAGTGCACGTCTCTCAGTGTGTCCGTTTAGTGTGCTTCAGGGCTGGCTGCAGACAGGACATGGAGGTGGAGCTCCATGTTGCCGAAGCTCTGACTGGCCGCAGAAGGGGAATGGAGGCGGAGCCTCCACCTTGCCATTGTCATGACTGGCTGCAGGAGGGACACGAAGGTGGAGGTAGAAGCTCTCTTCTATGTTGAGTACTGTGCAAGGAATGAGTGCATGGTGCATAGTAAGTTGTTGTTTTTTGTGTGTGTGTCAGGGACTCCGCAAGGGGTTTTAAGGTGGCTGGGAGGGTCGGGGGATAGAGTGGGGGAAATTGAGAGCAGGATTCATTTTTGTGAGGAGAGTACATACAGATGGGTGATAAACTAGTGCTGATGCAGTTGCTTTGTGCATGTTACTGTCCAGTGGCCCCTGCAGTGAAATGGGGCTCATCACACTAGTGGTTGGGGGAAGTGGGGCAATAAAACTTTGTGTTTGAATCACACTTTTAAACCCCCACATTCAATCACTGCCTCAGAGGCAGCATCCCAGGGTGTACACTTGCTGCCACCAAAACATTTTGCTTTTATGGCCATGGTACAAATTATAGCCCCTGACACTTTCAGCAGGTTTAGCACTTGACAAATATGAGCCATTCAGGTGAATGCTTCCCTGCAACCATAGGGATAAAGGGGATAAAGCAGGCAGTGTGGAGGTGATACAATGTCCTCCAAAGAGAGATCCAAACCAGTGGAGGCTCGTCCATAAGGGCTCCTGGGGCAACGCCCCACCACTAGTTTGCAGGGAAAAAAAATAAAAATATATGATATAATTATTTTTTCTGTGTTGTTTTTAACTTTGTATAGGTCTGTATTTTATATGTCTCTCTTTCTTTCTCTGCTGTTGCTAGGCAGATTAGAAAAAATGGTCTAATCATGATTTTTTTTCCCTAATCTCCCCAGCAACAGGCCGTCCGTCCTTAAAAGCCTTTACACTGTCATAAAGAAACACAGGGAAATTGTTTCTTCACCGTCATTGGTTCCTGGTCACCCCCCTATAGCTTTCAATGGAGCTCATTAGGGCGGCTCAATATGCAGCTCTGGCCCGCCTATTGAGGTCCCTAATTTGCTCACTGCACTAGGGGGGTGGAGATCCGGTGGGTCCAGCCCCCAGGATAGGAGTCATCAAGGCTTCTGTCTTTGGCACTAGGGGCGAGCAGGGGGTGGAGCCCGCACTGGAGTGACACCATTCCGAGGGTCCTGGAGGAGGGCTCTTAAGCTGCAAAAAACATGGCGCTGTTCACCGGCGCCATGCTGGCCATGAGTGAGACTCGTCACTCTCACTGCTGCTGTCTCGGCTCCTTTCATCATACACAAGCCTGCCGCCTGGAGAGTGACAGTCTGAACTAGTAACTCTCCGGGTATCTGCCACACTGGATTCTCCTCTGCCCGCTGTCCCGTCCAGGTGCATGAGGTGAGGAGGGATCTGTACTGATGGGGGGGGTTATGCTGAGGGGGGAT
>BLSH010059482.1:387892-402273 GCA_018402905.1 Glandirana rugosa | reverse complement strand
GTGTTCCCGCTTGATACGGGCACCGTGTTTAATAAGTATAGAATGCCCGGGTGGCAATCGGGTCGATCATTCGTTTGAAAATATTGGTGCAGCTCCTTGGCCACTTCCGCATGTATCTCCGGTGTCTGGAGTAGACTCTTGTTTAACCTCCAGATTCGAGATCTGGTGTGTGAGTTATGGGAAAGTGTGTACCGCAGGGTGGTAGGTGCGTGATCTGACCAATTCGTATTTCCAATAGTGGTATGACCACATGCAATTGGGTATGAGGGATTAGGAAAAAGTCTATCCTGGAATACACTTTGCGTGGAGAGAAATAAAAGGAATAGTCACGTTCACCCGGGTGGTGCAGTCTCCACACGTCTATCAATTGGGCTCTATGTAGTGCCTGCGCTATGCGCTTTCGAGCGGAAGAAGAGACAGAGGAAAGACCCGACAATGTGTCCTCGGAGGGCAGGAGGGGTACATTAAAATCGCCAGCTAAAATTAAATGGCCTTCCGTGAATTCTATCAATTTGTCGAGGGTTTGGCGGATGAAAATATCTTGTCGGTCATTCGGGGCATATAAGGTAGCCAATGTCACCTGCACATCACCTATCCTGCCTTTCAGAAATACATACCGGCAATCTGTGTCACAGTTGATTTCCTGGCAGAATTGAGACTCCTTTGGACTTAGCGGAAAGATTAGTGGAGTGATATCATGGATAGTATCTGTTTTTAAAGATGGCTAGGGAGTTGTTTCTGAAATGGGTCTCTTGATTAAAGGCTATATCTGCACGGTAGTGTTTCAAGTCGTTTAGTAATATGCGCCTTTTTTTTAGGTACATTGAGTCCCTTAGCATTTATAGATTACACTGTAATGTGATCCATTGTCGGCGCCTAGTGGTAGGGAGAGGTATACGGGGCTAGGAGGAAGAGAAAGGAAAATAAAGGGGAGGGAGAAGAAAAAGAGGAAAAAGAAAGAAAGAAGATGGAGATCGAAGCAGAAAGGCTAGTGATCAAGAGCCACTATCGCTTGTGTTTCGCGACAGCCTTTCAGTAACTAAATTGGTAATATAATTACCTGTGAAGGCACTCGTCCTCCAGCTCAGGTGGACGTATGCCGGCCTATGTGGTAGGTTAGTTGGACAGGGCACAGTAGAGGAGGACCTAACTTATCCTCCCCCCGCCCAACTAAGACCAGACAGATAGCAAAAGAAACGTTAAAAGTGCATGTGTCCCTTCAGATGGAAGGGCGGGGGGGCAAGACCCCTCCAGTGGAACTATTCCTGACCCCATGCGAGGACATCCCACTCTCCGACAGACCCGCATACCATTCAAGGGTATAACAGTTAACAGCGGAACTACCGCCTCTATGGCTTCCCAAAAGCGATCATTGGTTAGGTTTCATAATGAGATGCATGCTAAGTTCTCTCCCTTCAGGAGTACCTGAGGAGTGGGTTTCCCTAAACATTTTTATAGAAAAGAATAGACTTAAAAAAAAACAATAGAACAGAGTAGAAAGAATATAACAATTTCCCAAAATTCAAATAGAATCAATTTGAATAGAAAAGAAAAGAATAGATTAGATTAGAATAGATAATAACAGAATAGTACAGACACAATAGAATGGAAAGAATATAACCAGCTTCCTATTAAAATATATTCTTTTGTATCCTATTCAAATTTGAATTGATTTTATTTAAATATTGGGAAATGGTTATATTCTATTCTATTGTTTTTTTCATTTCTAATTTTTATTCTTTTCTATTCTATTATAGTCTATTCTTTTCTATTCTATTATAGTCTATTCTTTTCTATTCTATTCTTTTATTATGTATTCAAATTCATTATATTTGAAATTCAAATTTCAAAAGATAGTTATATTCTTTCTATTTTATTCATTTTTTTATTCTATTAGATGCTATTCTGTTCTATTATTTTATTTTCTATTCTATTTTGTTCTGTTTTATCCTATTATAGTCTATTATTTTATTTTCTATTCTATTTTATTCCCTTTGGAAATTGGAAAACAAATTGAAAAGTATTCGAATTCGAAAACTATACAAAATTGATTCAAAAACTATTTAAATTTGCATTTTTCAGATTTTTTTTCCGTTATTTTGAATTTGTTTAAATTCAGTATTATTGTAATTCCGAAAATGAAAAATTTGTCTGAATGTCAATTTGGAAGGAAACGAACTGCACATGTCTATTACACACGTTTATCTGCATTTTCTGGCTTATTGAAGTCATGGAACAGCATAAAAACGCACATATTGTGCATTTTCATTCATTTATGTGCATTTTTTCATGCATTTTAAGCTTTTTGTGGGTGAGCACATAGCAGCTTGTCTTCTCATGGTTACAAGCACCTTCCCTGGATGCCTGTTACAGTATGTGCTCAGCTGCAATTAATTTGCCATGCCTGCCATGTGCATTAGCCACAATGAAGACTGTGCCAGTTGTTGAGGCAGTTGCAAACAGGGGTATAAAATCAGCCATGCTTCCTTAACTATATACATAAAAAAACAGGAAGCACTTTCCTTCATGAAGTCAGTACAGGAGAAGCATCCTCATTTTGGTTAACAACAAAAATGCACAATGCATGAAAATGCATGTAAAATGCACAAAAAAGAAACACTAAAAAAATGTATGACAGTGCAAATGGAGAGAATTGATTAGGGCTTATAATGCATAAGGCAGCAAGTGATCCAAGGCATTGCAACCAGCATCACATTATAACTTGAAAAAAGCACCACATTCCAGCATGTCAGGCTGCACATAGCACTGCATCTACCAACAATTTGTTTTTGGATCCCATATTCACAAGTCTCATAACCAACCACTGCTACTGTTCCAAATTGTCACTTGTCATGTGGTGTAAGCACTGCTCATACAGTATCTAACAATCCGGTTGGAAAGGACAGTGCTTGCAGAAGGACCAGGTGACAAGTGACCTATTTAGTTAATTAAATTAGAGCAATGTAACAACCTAAATGTCATGTTAGTGCAAATCAACTTGAACAGCATAATCTCTCTTGGGAATTTGTAAGAAAAAGTGCCTAAATTGGGCTTAGGATAACATAATTTCTTTAAAGATGCTTTCCCTACGTAACAAAGGTTTGACTGGTTGTTGACAAGTATCTTGTCAGGTGAATTGCAGGATAAATACTGAGAGAGAATAATTTTCAAAAAACGGATCTTTTTTTCACAAAGTGTCACGTGCCATGTGGTATAAGTATTGTATGTGGAGTGATTGACAATGGTGTTGGTAACAAAGGCATGTAACAAGCAAATAAATCACCTAGGGCATCACAAAAATGACCCTCTTAAATCTGACTATCTAGCAAACATTCCCGCAAATCAATACTTTTACATCCCTTGAATGCTGCAAGAGACTGTATCTCAAGTATGTGGAAACAACAGTCTCCACCCACAGTAGCACATTGGTTTGCAAGGATGAATAATATTAAATGCATGTAGCAGTGTACGCTGCCCTGAAGGATAGGTCTGAAGAACACATAGCTAGGTGATTCTGATGGGAACAAGATAGAGCGTCTAATTAATATTTATAATGCTGACAAGCCCCCTCCACTTTCTTGTTTGTCTGTTCCAAGGAGTGCCTTCAGGAACACCCTCCCTGACCCTCTTCCCCTTAAAAAAACAATTTTGTAATTTGTGATGTAAAGAGGGGTCTTTGATGAAAGGGGGGGGCTGTGATGTAATGGGGGACTGTAATGTGAAGGGGTGCTATGATGTGAAGGGGGGACTGAGGAAATTGATGTAAAGGGTGACTTTGATGTAAAGAGGTGACTGTGATGTAAGATATTAAGTAGGGGCTGTGATGTGATGGGGGGGGGGTTGTAATGTAAAGGAGGGGACTGTGCTGTGAAGGAAGAGCTGTGATGTAAACGGGGGGGGGGGGGACTTTGATGTAAAAGAGGAGCTGTGATGTGAAGGGGCTGTAATGTAAAGCAGACTGTGATATGAAGGGGGACTGTGATGTAAATGGGAAACTTTATTGCAAAGGGAGAGATCTGTAATATGAAGGGGAACATTAATAAAAAGGTGTGAATGTGATATAACAGAGGGGTGGTGATGTACAAAGGGAGCTGTGGTGTAAGATGGGGCTGTGATGCACAGGGGGGCTGTAATGTGAAGGGAGACTGAGAACACTGATGCAAAGCCGGAATGGTGATGTAAGTGGAGACTGTGATGTAAAGGAGGAGATTGTGATTTAAAGGAGAACAATGATATAAAGTAGGTCTGTGATGTATATGGGGGAATGTGATGTATGGAGAGGACTTTGCTGTAAAGGGGGAGCTATGATGTGAGAGGGCTGATGTAAAGGGCCAGGATTTGAAGAGGAGACGGATGACATTCATGTAAATGGGTAACTGTTATGTGAAGGGGGGCTGTAATGTAATAGCGGCTGTGACGTGAAGGTTGGACTGTATGTATAGGTGGGGACTGCTAAGGACACTGATGTAAAGAGGGATTGCATTTCTTTCATTTAAACAATATTTTAAAAACATTATGCTCTATCTTTAGAAACTCTAAAACAGAACTTCATACATCTTGGGGAACATTTTTAAAGTATTTGTGAGCAAACTACTATGACTACTATGCTAGCCAACTATAACACTGTACAAATAATTTTCTAACTATAATTGCATAAAACAACACTGAATGGCTCTTTCCAAATACTGTATAAGGTGATCACATGACCTCACAGCCTAGTCTGTCCATGTTCTCATAGCTGGGGGGTGTGTATGTCTAGTGGGCGGCTCCTCATTCCTGCTTAAAGTTACAGCATGCTATACCTAAGCATAGCATAGCTGTAATTCCCGTAGTCAGCAAGGTTGCCAGGCCCCCTGCCCAGCCCTGCTGTATTTATTAATAACAGCTTTGAACAGACCCAGACTAGATCTCAAGTCTATTGATTCTTTAATGACTTTAATGACTTTCTTTGCAAGTTTTAACATGACAAAACTTTAGCCCAGATGGCATTTAGCTGCTGCTAATATTTTTATCTTTGTATATCTATAGCAAATGAAGTAGGCCCTATGGCTAGTTTAAAAATACAGATAACTTACCCTGTGGTAACTTTCTTTACAACTGGCTCTTGAAAACAGTTACTTTTAGAACTCTAAATTTACATGGATCTGAGAGACAGTAATGGGCAGTCTTACAGCACCAGTATTTTATATACTGTTTGGGGTTTTGGAGGAAATGTTAATTAACCTCACCAATGTATCAACCACATGTACAGAACTAGTGATGATATATTGATCACATCTTAACTTGGCTGGTGATTCTGCAGAGTTCACCAGGTTTGCACATGACATTATTGCCATTTCCCAGTTCTCTATTCAACCCCTAGGCTTTACATTTTCACTGTGACAATTAGGGTTATGGAATGCAAACGTTCTACCACATTATAAACCCATAGATAGAATACACTATTACACTATCAGGGAACTCATAGACCTCTTCTGCGACCCATTGCACAGTTCTTATGAATCTTACATATCAGCTCGGAAATATTTTATACAACTTCTCTCTCTCTTACTCTCATGGGTAAAAAGTTTCTTGTACAGAGATATCCATCTGGAACCCTGAATTGGGTATTTTTACACACATCAAAGAGGTTCCAGTATGGTACATGGATGAGGGACAGACTGCATAAGTAGAAAAGTTTAGTGGAGCCATTGATATTGAAATTGTTTAACAGGTGCAAGAGTGCATAGAATATCATTCAGAAACAAGTTTTGTGCAAGCTATCTGCTTGGACCAAAGATGACTCATGAATGGCTACCGACACTTTGAAAGCTAAGCAATCTAGTAGGTCACATACTAGAAGCTGTTCAGCTATACAAATCCTGCCAGTACTAATAACAACCCTGGTCAACATCAGACACTTCTGGTTCCTGCACCTTTGTGAGAACCATTGTGTGAGTGCATGTGTGTATGTATAGTCAATAACTGATTTATTTTTTATATATGTTAATTTATTTTTTTTAACACAACATTTGTAAGCAATATCTTATTTTAACAATGACTTTCTTTTTTTTTTTACTTCTTTGATTTGTCCTTGCTCCTATTGATTGTATTGATAAAATAAACATACCATAGCAATAAAAAAGCAGTTATACATGTTATATTGTTTATTCCTTTAAATGGGGTTGAACTAGAAATAGTAAATAATTACTCTTATACTGTATGGTACTTTAAAAAAAATACATACATATCGTCTTTATATTCAGATTATCTCAGGTTGTCATCTTTTTAAAAGTGTGCTAACACATTTTTCAGTTCTGTATCCTTTGTAACCATATGTTGATTTGAAAACTTTGAAACGTTTTAAACTAACCAAACTAAAATGTGAGTATGGCTTGACTACCAGAAACATAACAGTTGGTTTGGGATTTTTTTTTGTAATAAAAGTTGAAGAGAAACTCAAAGAAAATAATGAGTGATGCACTATACAGTGAGTTTAATCTACTTACAATTTTCTGTCTGATCAGTACTAACATTAAAAATGTCTTCCTGCCTTTTTTTAAAATGTATTTAATTCTCCATTATAGTATTATCCTTAAGTGTTTTTGCATTTGGAGTAATAAATACAGGTAATTACAGTAAAATATTTGCAACAATACAAAAGCTATTTAACTGAACCCATCCATTTTCATATGTCCCCAATGAGAGGCAAAATCATTTTTAGATGGCCACATAAATGTTTACAAATGTGGCTAAACATTTTTGACAATGATTGGTGACATAAATTCTTACCCCTTTCACTGACAAAGACTGCTTCCCATTTGCCCACTATAGGTATTCCCAATCCCTATATTTTCTTAAAATAAAGGTTCAATCCACAAATCTTTAACACAGAAATAGGAATCTTTACTTTAGAAAAGCGTAATGTTCAAATCACATTGAACTCAACTGAAAATAACTGTTACTCTTTGAAAGTATTGCTCCTTGCCCTGATGTGCTAGCTTTGTAAATTAAGGCAATTAAAAGATGGTATTAATGATTCTGTACACTTCGTAAAAGTTAAATAATTATGTATTAAAAACTATTTAATAAAATTAAACTACAATTGTTATTGACATACAATAACGCAACATAAGTTCAAATTTTCTACTAAATATAATAAATAACTGTACTGAGTAAATAAATAACATTGATATGTACATTTTACATTTTTTGTCAAACCGGCAGCAACTTATGCTAAAAACTTTACTTTCAAATTATACTAACAATATACCCCTAAAATGATTCTTAACCCTTTAGTACTCCAAGATCATTAAAGCCTGGATGCCCAAGCCAGGTTTATCAGTATAAGTATATGCTGGTTAAGTTGACTAAACAAAGTCCAACAATAACTGTCTTTTTATATTTCAATGGTTCTTTAAATCACATGAAATGTGGCAACATTAAATCTAAACGACAGTTATAAAAAAAAAAAGACATCTTTTACAATTTTTTGATTTTTTTTTGTACACATGATGAATATTTGTATTTAACTTGTCTCACAGAAGAAAGGTAACTAAGAATAATAAAAGTCCAGAGGATCTACAATATATAATTAGCTGTTAAACATCAAAATGCATCAAAACATTTTTTTTTAAGTAAGTATTATACAACACACCACTAGACAAGTAGGAGGCTAGTCCTATCTGACATTGCTAGAACTAAACATGTGACTTTGCAACCATTACTTGTACAATGATGTATAATCTACTTAATTGGCCACATAAAGCCATTCTGTTTGTAATATGCTCTTGACAGTCAAAAGGTTAAGCAGGAGTAACATCACATGAATGTCATAAGAAAAACATGAGTGACTGCTTTGGCTAAATTCTAACTGTAACAAGTCATATTGGTCGTGGTATAAGTGATATGAAGAAACTGTGCATAAAATAGCAATGGAAACTAAAGTATATCATCTTAATAAAATAAAAATCAACAAAGCATTGCTATAACTACTAAATCCATTGATATGAGGTGGAATGGTAAGGTTTGCATTATGAATATGTAGCCAACAAATTTACAGAAGGGTGATAATAATATCAACACTTTAAAAATTTAAAGAATTTTGTGACAACCAGTGACATCTACACATCCCGTGGCAATCACACACATTTGAATTGAATTTAATGACACATGACATAACACATGCCATGACAGATATAACGTCTTATGATATCCTCCATTTTATGTTCTTTTGATCTATATGAAAGAGGGAAGGTAATGAGTAAAGTTACTGTAACTAGTTACAAGGATTTTTTGTTGACCTTGTCACGGTAATTTTCCTTAGACATGCTATATTAGTAAGTCAGAGGCAAATTTGTTTAAAACTATATCATATTATATTGAAAGACAAAAGCAAGGACTCATTTTTACATTGTGTTTATCTATTTTCTTAAAGTGTTACTAAATCCACAACAGTAAAATCAGTCTGTATATGCAGTAACGCATGCTTTGTTATAGTCACTGTGGAACCTAAGGGATTAAGAGATTTTATTCCCAGTGTGATATTTTTCTTCTTCTACAGCTGTGAATAAAAAAAAAGTTCCAGGTAAATTGCATGATCATAAGTAAGCCCTGCATATAGATCGTATGACACCAAACACTAGCAATAAAAAAGATAAATATAATATTAAATTCTTCCCAACCTATTTTATATACAGTATCTCACAAAAGTGAGTACACCCCTCACATTTTTGTAAATATTTTATTATGTTTTCATGTGACAACACTGAAGAAATTACACTTTGCTACAATGTAAATTAGTGTACAACTTGTATAACAGCAGTGGCGGTTTGTCCATAGATGGCCACAGTCGCCGCCCCATCAATCCATGCATCCAGCCCCCTGATCTATATATCAGGGCTTCAAAAAAGGGTGGGCTTGCGTCGCAGAGCACTGTGCCTTGATCCCACCCAGCTGTGTGATGAAAGCAAATGAATTTTCGCCATTTTCACACTAAAGTTCCTCCCCGCTAATCAGGGGGAAGGTTGTGAGACCTGATTGGCCAAAGCGTCAGGCGATCCTATTGGATCCCTAGCGCTTAGGAGGAATAGAGAGGAGACAAATGGTGGAAGAAGCCACGTGAGGAGCAGACACCAGAGCCGCTGCCCTCACCCTGGGAGTGGAGGAGAGTACATCACAGCCCGTCAGCCCTAGATCGAGTAGGTGCCTGACCGCCAGCAGTCCGGGGGTTGGGGCGGCTGTCAGTGCCATGCCGCCAGGCTCCTGAAGGGGGGAAGTGGGGGGTTGGTGTCAGTCCAGCGCCTCGGGCCGCCCGGGGTGGGTGTTGCTGTCATTGCCACGCTGCGAGCCGCCCCTAACCGGGAGGGGGTGCTTGTTTGCCGCCCCCCCAAAAGAAAGGCCCACCAGCCGCCACTGTATAACAGTGTAGATTTGCTGTCCCCTCAAAATAACTCAACACACAGCCATTAATGTCTAAACCGCTGGCAACATAAGTGAGTATGCCCCTAAGAGAAAATGTCCAAATTGGGTCCAAAGTATCAATATTGTCATGAATCCATAGTCATTCATGTCCTGTCTGTTTGTTTACCTCTTGCTTGTGTCAGATTAGAGGCCGTTCACATCACCACCTGTGGGCTAAGTAATCTCCTCTCAGTGAACTCCACCCCAACCTCCAATTAAGCAAACACTATTTAAGGCCATGTGCTGCAAAGCCTCCTTGCCGATCAATGTTGTGTGTGTTTGAGTCCATTTCCGTTTACCAACTTTTGGCTTGTTCTGACTATCCCTGCCTGCTTGATACCCCGACCTTCGGTTTGTTCTCTGGTTCTCCTGTCTGTTTGATACCCCAACCTTGGTGTGCTCTTCCATCTGTCCCTGTCTGCTTGTGGCCCTGACCTTTGGCTAGACCACTTACTATCCTTGCTGTTCCTGTCCTGCTGCTTCCTCTCTTCCACCTGCAGCCAGCTGAGCATGAGCTAGGGGGCCCCGGGGGCCATGACCTGGACCCAGTTGCAGCCAAATCCATCCTCACGACCAGAGACTCTGGCGAATACCTACTGGCTCTTAAACTCCGTGCCCTGGGGAAACTGATGCACTAGCTCCCTGTGTTTCAGTGTCAGTGCTCCAGGGGTCCGTCTTCCCATACCAGCTGGAGCTCATTAGCAGCAGTCAGCTATAGGTCCACAACTTTAGCATGCACTTCGCACTTCTGTGGTGCAATTCGCATCCCTGCAGTGCGCATCTGTCACCTGACCCCAGGTGTCCTGACAAATATTTTGTGTGGCCACCATTATTTTCCAGCACTGCCTTAACCCTCTTGGGCATGGAGTTCACCAGAGCTTCATCGGTTGCCACTGGTGTCCTCTTCCACTCCTCCATGATGACATCACGGAGCTAGAGGCTGTTTGAGACCTTTCTGTGCCCCACCTTCCGTTTCAGGATGCCCCACAGATGCTCAATAGGGGTTAGGTCTGAAGACATGCTTGGCCAGTCCATCACCTTTATTCTCAGCCTCTTTAGCAAGGAAGCGGTCCTCTTGGAGGTGTGTTTGGGGTCGTTATCATGTTCGAATACTGCCCTGCAGCCCAGTCTCCGAAGGGAGGGGATCATGCTCTGCTTCAGTATATCACAGTACATGTTGGCATTCATGGTTCCCTCATTGAACTGTAGCTCCCCAGTGCCGGCAGCACTAATGCAGCCCCAGACCATGACACTACCACCACCATGCTTGACAGTAGGCAAGACATACTTGTCTTTGTACTCCTCACCTGCTTGCCGCCACACATGTTTGACACCATCTGAACCAAATAAGTTTATCTTTGTCTCATAAGACCACAGGACATGGTTCTAGTAAACCATGTGCTTAGTCTGCTTGTCTTCAGCAAACTGTTTGCGGGCTTTCTTGTGCATCATCTTTAGAAGAGGCATCCTTCTGGGGTGACTACCATGCAGACCAATTTGATGCAGTGTGCGGCGTATGGTCTGAGCTCTGACAGGCTGACCCTCCACCCCTTCAACCTCTGCAGCAATGCTGGCAGCACTCATACGTCTGTTTCCCAAAGAGAACCTCTGCATATGACGCTGAGCACAGGCACTCAACATCTTTGGTAGACCACGGCGAGGCCTGTTCTGAGTGGAACCTGTCCTGTTAAACTGCTGTATGCTGCAGCTCAGTTTCAGGGTCAGGCAATCTTCTTATAGCCTAGGCCATCTTTATGTAGAGCAACAATTCTTTTTTTCAGATCCCCAGAGAGTTCTTTGCCATGAGGTGCTATGTTGAACTTCTAGTGACCAGTGTGAGAGAGTGAGAGCGATAACACCACATTTAACACATCTGCTCCCCATTCACACCTGAGACCTTGTAACACTAACGAGTCACATGGCACCAGGGTGGGAACATGGCTAACTGGGCCCAATTTGGACATTTTCATTTAGGGGTGAATTCACTTTTGTTGCCAGCGGCTTAGACGTTAATGGCTGTGTGTTGAGTTATTTTGAGGGGACAGCAAATTTACACTGTTATACGAGCTGTAGACTCACTGCTTTACATTGTAGCAAAGTGTCATTTCTTCAGTGTTGTCACATGTAAAGATAGAATAAAATATTTACAAAAACGTGAGGGGTGTACTCACTTTTGTGAGACACTGTATGTCTCTGTATATGTGCTTCTGCTTTTCTCTACAAATAAAGCTGAAGTCCAGCAATGTGATAAATACAACCCTTGTGGTGCAGCACCCTAGTCTAGGGAAAGCCTGGCATTATTTCTTACCTGACTTCTCACTCCAACCAGCTCCAGGGCTTTCCTCCTCTCCCTGAAGTTCTGATGGTGTCATCATTTGCAATGCAGAGCTTTTCCTTGCATTGTAATTGTAGCCCCTCTACTTAGGTAGGTGCATAGTAGTAAGGTTTTTGTACTGATGAGGTAAATTTAGTCAGGCCTGACTTGTTTTGATTCTGTGTCAGGGAGTGGCCTAGGGATTGACTGGTGTCTGCATGTGGTGACACCCCTTGGTAACACCTCCTTTCCGGATCAGAAGGTTCTGAAAGAAAGGGTGGTGAAAAGGAAGTGGAGCTGCTTGAGGTGTGTGAAGGAGCTCTGACCAATCCCCAACCTGGATTGGCAGGGGCAGGCCTCCTTAAATGCCTGGGGTCAGCCCAGTCGGAGAGGAGAGTTTTTTTGAAAGAACTGGGAGATAGAGCACTACTTGTGGAGTCCAGTAGGGTGCCCCTAGTCTAGGGGGTGACCTCGGGCCTGGAGGCTGGGGAGTGGGAATGACCCCTCGTACAAACCCAAGGGGCATCCAATCAAAGAGAGCAGGAGAACAACGGAGTGGTGCTTCCGGGCAAGTCTCTCAGGAGGGATCCGCCAGGTGTTGGTAAGTGACACATACCCTGGGAAGCTGGAAGAGGCATACCAGAGCAGATTGGGAGTGAGAGACAGTCTGGGGAGAATGCAGGAGCCAGTTTGGACTGTGGTGTCGTGGTGGCAGTGGAGGGGGCCGTTGCAGCTGGAAGGGCTGACAGGGCCTGGAGGTGGATGGGCTGGGAGCAGTAGTCCACCAGGCTAGCTAGCACATATGCACTTTTCTTCACTTTGGGGCCAGCCGTCCCTGCCTGTAATGGGCGGCTTGGAGGCTGTGCTAAAACTACAGCAGGCCTCACCATGTGCTAGCTAGGCCAGAACCAAGTGTTGTGCATCAGAGTGGAACAAGGAGTTAACGGAACCAAGTGTTGTGCAGGAGAGAGGAACAAGGAGTTAACTGAAGCAAGTTATGTGCTGGAGGAAGAAGGAGCGTATATATTGTGTTATAGTGGTTCTCAACCCTGTCCTCAAGTACCCCCAACAGACCGCATTTTGGGAATTTCTCTTAGATAAAATAACTGTGCAAAATACCAAGCCATTGACTCTGATTTAAAGAACCTGTGCAAGATTAAGGAAAACCTGCAAACATGGCCTGTTGGGGGTAATTGAGGACAGAGTTGAGAACCACTGTTGTAGTGTATATAGAAGGTCCCACAAAGAACTGTTGATCCATTGGCATCCCATTGCCATCCCTAATCCATCCAAGTTCAACCCCCTAATAAAAAAAACAAAACAAAAACAAAGTACAGGCCTGTTCTGTGACAGATGAGCCACTGCATTCAACAACCTCCAAGGGGGCATTGGCTACATAATGATGGGTGTAAGCATGCAACCTTTGCATGAAGTGCCTTAGACAGGAGGCTGTGGTGGACCAGTCTCCTGGATTGGGGAAGCCTGCCTGAGCCAGGAGATTTTTAGATATGTATAATGTTTACTTCTCAGATCACTCAGGCTACTTGCTATGGTGTTTATTGCACACATATCAATTGATTCTGCAATGGGCCCACACTCAGATTTGCCTGCACCACTCTAAAAACCCACTTCTCACTTGTTATCAGACGTTTTAGGGCCATCTGCCTGTGCCTATCTTGCTGCGCCATACAGGAAAAGATAAATGTGCACTATAAGTACAGATGCATGCCAACACCCCATGACTGGCATTGCCCACTGTCACCATGGTTGAAGAGTAGAGTTTTTACTTTTGGTGTGCACTCTCTCCCCACACAGCAACTCTGTTCTGTGAGGTTGTCACGTACCTGGTGGTAGAGTCTGGCTTATGCGGGGGCAACCTCTCTTGCGGCCCTGGTTCGAGAACCCCTGGTAGTGTGGACAGGGAGCTCTGGAGCACAGGGGGGTACGAGGGCTGGACAAACTTCAGGTGGTTGGGAGAAGTCCAAGGAAGCTCGTGCAAGACAGGAGAGTAGTGGTTCAGTCCGGGTTGGCAACTGGCAGGCGGTGCGGTACAACGGGATCAGGCAAACGGATGGTCGGGTACAGGCAGGGTCGGCAAGGTGCTGGCAACAGAAGTACAGTAGGAGCAGGCAAGCGGATGGTCGTAAACAAGTCAGGTGCGGGCAGATATCAACAGGTCCAAGGAAAAAGCTGGGGTCACAGGAACAGGAAATCACACGAAAGTAGTCACCGGGGGTTCACAGGTTCAGGGAACGTTGTAGAGCGGACAAAACCAGCTGCAGGGCTCTGCTGACTGAAATAGAGCCGCCAGGCACCGTTTCCGGTGCGTGCGCGTGAACGCCCACGGGCGCGCGCACCACCGCAGAAAGGCAGAGATCGGTCCTTTCCTGACATTGCCCCCCCCCGACGGGGAACCCCCCCCCGTTACAGTCCTTTCCTGGCTAGAGACGGAAAGACGCCACCACGCGCGCGGGCACCCGCAAGTGCGCGTGCGTGGCCTTTGCCACGGACCGCCGAGATAAAGTCAGTCGTCTCGGGACGTCGACCAAAACAGGCGAGATGTTGCAAGGGACTTGGACACTTGGGGGCCACTGATGAAAGCACACTAAAGGACAAGGACACTGGG